>VWZY01002493.1:53590-81199 GCA_013399075.1 Chloroceryle aenea
TTTTCCTAATATTCAACCTAAATTTCCCCTGCTGCAACCTGTGGCCGTTTCCTCTTGTCCTATCACTTGTTCCTTGGGAGAAGAGACCAAGCCCCACACAACTGCATCTGTAGACACACTGCCACAGAGTAATTTTTTGATACCCCAGCATTAACGAGTGACAGTTATTATGTAAATATGACTTGACAAACATTGATAACCAGCAAGGGACCACTGGCTGTCACAAACCAGGTAGATCAGTCACAGCATGACAGGTTCCAATGCCCCTGTGCGCCCAGTCGAGGGTAACAATGGACTGCACATCTGTGTTTGACCTCACACTGGTGACATAACCTTCCCAATTTTCTCTGTGGTGTTCTGCTCCTGCCATATGTTTCAGCAGGCAGAAGATATTTCAGCAGACAGCAGAAGAAGAGGAAAAACAAGAGAAAATGATGTTCCCAGCTCTTTGCCACAGTCTCATTCTCACTCTTCGCAACGTGATTTTAATACCTCAAAATGCAAAACTACAGCTTGGAAGATGAAATTTGTTTTTATGCAAGTAATATCACATTTTTAAAGGACATTTTGCCTGGAAATCATAATATCTGAGCAAGTCTCTAGCTTTTTTTTTTTATTTACTTCTAAAATGAGAGAAGAGTGCATACCTTTGTCCATCGACAGAGCTTCACCCCTGAATGGCTTCCAATCAGTTTGTAACCTGAAAGCAAACAAACAAGCAAAAAAAAAAATCAAATAATTGATTTTAAGCTGCAGTAACTGATACAGAAAAACATATTGATTGGTACAAAAAATTGAGCATTGCAGTCTCAGTGCTGCTTCAGAGGAGACACTACCAAAAAGTGTTAGTGCCCACCCAGAGCACTCTCCATTCGATTCGGAGCCTGCACCAGGTCAGGACCACCCAAGGGACTGCAGCCAACCTGAAATGGTTTCTCTTAATAGGAGATTTATTTATATTGCTCAGTCTTGTTTGAATCAACAGTGGGTGGCCAGAAGACTCCAGATAACAGGATAACAGGAGACAGGTCTAGCCCAGTGATAAGGAACATCCCACTGACCCCAAGGGAGGGAGCAGGAGAGGGACCCAGAGGCATCTCCTGGCCCTAAGCCATCACTCTAGAACAGACTCTTCCCCAGAGCCAAGGAGACCCATCCCTTGGCAGGTCTGACTGAGCCTGGAGGACACCACCTGATTCCCAGTGCAGTTGCAAGGGCAGAAGAAAACTGAAATGCAGGGCTCAGTTTAACCCCAAACTTCACTGGTTCAACACCTTCCATCTCCACAAGCCCTGGTTGAGCGACAGCAAGGGAGCCATTTCTCTGTGCCCAGAAGAAAGCTGCTTTCACATCCCTTCCCTGTCCCCCAGCCAAGATCAACATGATTTCAATTAAACATATTGGTCCAGGAGGATTAATTCCACAATGTTCATTAAGCAATAATTACTATTATTACCCAAACTGTTTGAGTTGGTTTATTTTCCCCTTTGAAAAGAATGCTTAGAGACTGATATGGCTGAAGGATTAAAAGTCGCTTCAAAATCAGCATAAAAATAAGAGGGATTTGAGGAGCTTCACTGTGTCATTCATACAGTAGCATTTATCCATCAGTGGCCTGGTTGTCCCAAAACCCAGCACATCTCAACCATCTGCTTTAGGCTGATGTTGATATGAACACTTTCAGTGGGGAAAAAAGAGCCCTGAACAGTAATAAAAAACAACTTTCAGGTAGCAAGTCTCCTTCCTGCCAAGTACCATGAACTTAACAAGGAAAAATCCTTCTGCTCAGCAGAACTGGCCTTCACCTCCTAACAAAGACAAGTAGCACAGTTACTCTGCCCTGCTCATTTGTCACTGTGTGCATCTTGCACAGCAGGATGCCAGGGGAGTGTGACTGTGCCCCAAAGTCACCTCCACACCAAGCCAGCCAGGAACAGGGACAGCAGATGTCACAACAGCTGTACCAGCTAAAAAAGTTAAATCATGTGAAGACACACAAGGCTAACAAGGAATCACAGTGCATCGAGATCATGCTGCTCTAGTCACTCTGACACGTAAACCCAGCAGAGATCTACCCATAGTCTTCTCTCTCTTCTTGACCTGGTGGTTCCTCCTGTCTCCTCACACTGGCTCTAACCTTGCTGGGGTGTTTGGATCTATGAGAGTTGAGCCTGATCAGCTCCTTGAGGTGACTTTACCAATACTTAGGCCAGCACAGGGGAAGTAGCTGACAAGAGCAAGCAGTGGGGAACCCCTGTCAGATGGCAAAGGGACCAACTGCCAGATTAAGTGAGGCTTTGAAGAATTCAATGTCACAGAATCCAGCATGGTAGGGGTTGGAAGGGACCTCTGGAGATCTGGTGCCACCGCCCTGCTCCAGCAGGGTCACCCAGAGCAAGTGACCCAGCATTGCAGTGTCCAGGTGGGTTTGGAATCTGCAGAGAAGGAGACTCCACAACCTCTCTGAGCAGCCTGTGCCAGGGCTCTGGTACCCTCGTAGGAAAGAAGTTCTTCCATATGTTTAGGTGGTGGAACTTCTTGTGTTCTAGTTTGTGCCTGCTTCCCCTTGTCCCATCACTGAAAAGAATCTGTCCCCATCCTCTTGACAACTTCCCTCTAGATGGTGATAAACAGGTCAGGCTGCTTCCCTATCCTGAGCTCACTCTCTCCCTCCAGCTCTGTGGGAATGGACAACATTTCAACATTTTCCTCCCTAAATGAACAATGCCCAGTATAGCAAGAAACAAAGAACTGCTGCAAGCCAAAAGGCCTTGGTGTTTCACACAGCAGATCATCCAGTATTTCCCTGAAGACAGACATCAGTGTAATCCTAATCAGCACTTCTAACATGGACCCAACAGTCTCCAAAGCCACCTGTAATATTGGTGACACCTTTACCTAGGACTGGATGAGACCCACAAGACGTTTTGGCCACTTCTGACTCGTCAGAGGCACAGCCAAGTACTCACAACTGCATTTGGCTGGGTCACGTCCCCTCTCCCACCCTGCGGCTGCTGTGCTGCCAATGTCTTCAGCATTCTCTGCAAACAGGCTTGTCAAGCAAGGGCTAAACTCAGCTGAGACCTCCCTGTGCTGCTAAAATTTCTGTCCTTACAGGATATCTTGACAAGTGTTGAAAAGGGTGCTGCATTCCTCCTCCCTCTAATACAGCTGTCCAAGCCAGACTGCTGATGGCAGCCAGCACAGCCCTAGCCTTTCTTTTTTCCATTTTCCAGAATCCAGTAACAGCATTCCTATAAGATTATTCTCTCCCAGATCACTTGTCAGTAGAAGTAATATGGCTGCTTTAAAATGGGGTTTAGATTAAAATTAAATTGGAACTAGGACATGCTTGCCCAGATCTGCTACTGAGCTGTTTGAAGGAAGAAAGGAAGCAGCTAAACTGAGCAAGGTGCCAAGCTCCGGAACCCAAAGCTGCAGCATTTTCTCTTAAGTTACTTAAATCAACTTCTACCATGTGGAGCGCCCACAGCTTCCTTCAAAGGCCAAGAAAATTGTACACGTTCAACATCAAAACAGAGTCTTACAAACTTCAGCCAGCTTTAGTGATGAGAAAGGGGTTTACTCATCGTGTTTGCTGCTGCCAGGAGTCACAGCTATGGTTACAGGAAGAAACAGCATCTGCTTGCAGAACTTCTCAAAACCACTGTATGAAGCTGTTGGACATGGGTCTTCACCACGTAGGTAGTAACTCTGGTAGGAAGTGTAGTTACCCTGATAAGCCATCACTGTGAGCACTGGCCGTGGCTTGCTTTTTGGAAATTAGATGATATATCAGTGACAGAGGCTGAACCCTTTTTAGGCATCTACTCTAGGTGAGCAGAGTGGTTCCACCTCTGGAAAGCCTGTTTCTTCAAGCACTTGCTTTGCTGCTGGCTACTAACACAGGCAGCAAACTAGCTCAGGCTCAAAGAACATACAAAGGGTTAAGCACAGACCAAGCAGTGCTCAGTTTCAAACCAAACACATGAGAAAAATGTGTTTGGGAACCAGTCTGATGGTCTTGTCCATTCTGTTTCCACATCACAGCTATTGAAGAGACATTTGGAAAGCCCTGGTTAGCTCATCTCTATCAGCTTTGCCACAACTTTACGGAGGCTCTGCCAAAACAAATGATGTTTGAACCAAATCTTACTGATGGCCTGGGAGCCTGGTAACTCTGCCTGCCAGGACACACCATGAATACATTCACTTCTTGGAGTTACTGCTCACAAGCAATAAGCCTCAAGTGAATATCTGGATACAATGGCTTCCAAAAAATAAAGTCTGATGTGTCTTGATGGGTCTCTGCTCACAGTCCCCAAGTATCTTTAGATACTATGGCTGAAAAAAATAATCCAGCCTAATATTTAAAGGATTCTCTAAATTATAAGCAGGCTCAGTCAGCAGCTGAAGTCCTGATTGAAGGCATAAGAACATCTAATCTGAAGTCTGTGTATCAGCTGATCCTGCTGTAGATGATAAATTCTGAATGACCCAGAAGCCTGCCAAACCCTACTGAAATTAAATATCATTTTTTACTATAATAAGACTTGAACTAAGCCTTTAAACAAGCTTTTGGGTGAAGCGAGTGTTATCAGGCTGATAACACGAGGCTGATAAACATTTGGTGATTGCTTTGCCAGACAATCCAACTGGAGTTTAATAGACCACAGAGAGCCTTTTAAGCAGAGAGATGGCCAGTGTCACAGATGGCAACAGTTCCATTGTCTGAGGCAACACTGTGCTGGGACTGTTCAAACTACACTGCAGCATTTCAACTCCAGCATGTAAATAATAATCCTCAAAGTTCATTCTCTGAAATTCAAAGAATTCTTTGAGGGACCTTATTGAACTGTGAGATCAGAGACAGCACACTGCTATCTACATACCCATGGCACGCTCCAGGGTATCAACATATTCTGGTTTTGCTACTTTACCAGTGCCACACACATCACAAGTCAAAGCTCCTGGGTGCAGATGAAGTGTGTGCATACGTCAGCAGTGCTGTTATTTTTTATTTTGAAAGCAAAACAGATAAACCAAAGTTTCTACAAATACAGCTCACTGTATCAGAAGCAGCGTCATGGTATCTGCACAGCCTTAAAAAGAAAAAAGCACCTGTAAGACAGCACTACTGAACAGCTTGCAGTGATTGCTGACTATCCTGACACAGGGAAGTGTCCAGAAAAACACCAGACACCTTCCAGTTCAGGTCTCTACACCACCAAAAGCTATCTTCAGCAGAAGACTGGACCAGAACTGGATGCATTACTCCAGATTTGGCTTCACTAGGGCAAAGGAGAGGGGGAGGAAAACCTCCCTTGACCTGCTGGTCACATTCTTAATGCACCCCCAGAACACCATTGGCCTTCTTGGCCACAAGGGCACGTGGCTGGCTCATGGTGAGCTTGCCCACCAGCTCTCCCAGGTCCTTCTCTGGGAAGCTGCTTTACAGCAAGTCAGCCCCTGACCTGTGCTGGTGCAGAGGGTTAATTCCTCCCTATCTCTCACTTGCCCTTGATGAACTTCACTGGGCTCCCCTCCACCCACTCTCCAGCCTCTCTCACACGAAAGAATGAAGTAGACCAGTGCTTAAAAATTCCCCAGAAGGTAGGCTTGCTAAAAGCCAATCTGATATCACATTGTGCTTCACAAACTCAAATGGCTTTCAGAAAGCTTTTCTTCTGAGAGGAGTAATATACAGCTGACAAATCAGTGTGGTTCTATCAAACAATCGCCTTAAATAAAAGCTCTCTGGTTTGAAGCATTGAGTATCTGTTGGAGCTGAAACTCAGCAAGGGAAACTTCACACCAAGAGAACATTTGGGGGGGGATCCAATTCCCTGCCGTTTTGCAAGAGTGCAGTTTAAAAGGGCCAGAGCTGAAGGTCAGCACTAATCCATCACCACCACTTTAAGGACCATTCTGAAAGTTCTAACAACTGCTGTACTTGAGCCACCACCCAAGAGACAACATTCTGACTAAAACTAGAAAATAAAGTCATTGGTGAAAGGAATCTGTTCTAATTCTACCAGTTTTATACAAATGTAGAAAGAGGAATCTGAGCAGCAGAATTTTAGATTACCCAGGCACAAGAAAAAAGCTCCAGTTTCATTCCTACCACTACTCAATCTTCAAGAACCTCCTGCCAAGCCCATCAAGACCTACTTTAGATTTATTTTATTTTTTTTGAAAGAGAAGAAACTGCTCTTGAAGTACAAAAGGTTTGTGATTTGTGGACTTACTTCCATGAACACAAAGCAACAGTGAGGACATGCAAAAGGACTGGGGGACTGTACCTTGCATGCAAAGATGGTGTCATTCCAAAGTGAGTGGCAAGTTTGGTCTTTCAATCAAGCTGATGAAATGCTGCTTCAGATCCTTCTCATCATACACAACATGAAGAGCATCTTGAACATGTTTAACATACAGTAAAAGCCTACTAAGGTTAGTAAAGAGACACAGCTGCTTCAGCAGGCAAAGCAAACCTAATGTAGTGTCAAGAAAATTAAATTGGCAAAGTTCAAAGGTGGGAATGCTGGTAGCTATAATAAACCCCAGCCTCAACAACTGATCACAAAAAAGAAAAAGCTAAAATAGTCTTAAAAAATCTGTCTTTTCACTTCAAAATCAGAGTGTCAGGGGTTGGAAAGTACCTCAAAAGACCATCTAGTTCACCTCTGCCAGAGCAGGATCACCTAGATCTGGTCACACAGGAACGTGTCCAGGGGGGTTTGAATGTCTCCAGAGGAGACTCCACAGCCTCCTTGGGCAGTCTGTTCCAGGCTCTGTCACCCTAACCATGAAAATCTTTCTCCTTATGTTTACACAGAACCTCCTCTGTTCCAACACACCTTGCCCCTTGTCCTATCACTGGATGTCACTGAGCAGAGCCTGGCTCCATCCTCCTGACCCTCACCCTTTACATGTTTATAAACATTAACGAGGTCACCCCTCAGTCTCCTCTTCTCCAAGCTAGAGAGACCCAGCTCCCTCAGCCTTTCCTTACACAGGATATGTTCCCTTCCCTCTTCAACCCAGAGGTTGATTTTAACCAAACAGCTCCTTCTCCTTTCAAGCACAGAACTGTCTGGGCAGCAGGAACATAAGACCTCCAATAATCAAATGCTGAACATCTTTCCAGACTATGCCTTTGCCAAAAGCAGCCAAGGAGACCACTGATATTTTCTTCTACATCAACCAATACTGAAGAAAAACCAGAAAAGCCATCTGTATGCATTTCAGATATGAATACCTTTATGCTTATTTTCCTCTATTACACACGGGGTAATTCTACCAGCTCCAGTAAGTACACTGGGAAGAATCAGCCACACAAAACTGAGCTTGCACCATCTCCTCTGCTCCCGATAAACTGCTGCATCTGTGCCAGCAAATTAGTATTGCAGTCAGCTCACCACCAGCCCTTGGCAGCTTCCATGCTGGGGGACTTCAGCATCTTCTGCTTCCTGGATTCTTCCCCGTGAACTATTTGTTTATTCACACAGACATTTTCTGAGGAACTGAAAGAAAGTTTAGTAGGCCTGAATTTGCCTGGTTTCAGTCATTGTATTTAGTGTGCTTACTAAGAATAATTTGCTATTTTGAAAATTGATTTTTAGTCTTCCCATGGCCAATATTTGAATTCTGTGGCACATTTCAGGGACTGCACCAGTGTTGCTAATCCCTGGCTCAGCTGTGAGCTGCTAGTGCCACCTGGAGTTCAACACCTATACGTGAAGCACACCAAACCCCAGAGAATTGTTCAGGCTGGAAGAGACCTTTACAATCAACAAACAAGCCCAACCATTAACCCAGCACTTCCAGGGCACCACTAAACCATGTCCCTCGGAAACTCATCTCCATGGCTTTGAAACCCCTCCAGGGATCATGGGGACTCCACCACTGCCCTGGGCAGCCTGGGCCACGTCCTGACAACACTTGCAAGGAAGATACTTTCCCTTGTGCCCAAGGTAAACCTTCCCTGGTGCAACTTAAGGCTGTTTCCTCTGGTCCTGTCACTTGTTCCTTGGGCGCAGAGCCCGACCTGCCCCAGCTCCAACCTCCTGTCAGGGNTGTTATTCTGGGAGCGAGGGGTCCCAAACTGACTCCAGTATTCAAGATGCCACCTCAGCAGTGCCCAGTACGAGGGGACAATCCTGCTGGCCACACCAGTGTTGATCCAAGGCAGGATGCTGCTGGCTACCTTGGCCACCTGAGCACTCTGCTGGCTCATATTCAACCAGCTATTGACAAACACCCTTAAGTCCTTCTCTGCCAGGCAGTTCTGTAATACCTGGAGCACTGCAGGAGTTTGTTGCAGGACCCAGCACTTGGAGTCCTGTTCCATCAATCCAGCCTGATCAGATTATGCATGCAAGCATTTTAGCACAGGGCCTGCAGGACTCTACATCCAGCAGCACAAATCCCTGTGCAATGTATTCTGGACGCTGAAAAAAAGCCTCAGTGAGTCAAGCAGAGGTGGTCAGAAGAGCTCAGAACTGCAAGCACTGGAAACTGCAGTCCAAGGGCAGCAAAAGCCACGAAGTACTTTTAAAAACCTAACCTCAGACAAGGTTGGTAAGCACTTAAGGAAAATATTGAAGGCTGGGCTTTTCAAGTCAGCCCCTTGATTGCAGATACACAGCAAAAAACATACATCAAAGTACATCTTTATATCAACCATGACATCAAAGCATAAAAATAAGTGGTCACTGAAGCAGCTCATCCCATTTCAGATACAAGCTGTCTCTTAATACCACTTGCCTTCAGATACAAGTAAAATAGAGGTATCCTGGACACCCTGGTGCTAAATTGTAGGCTCACTTAGCCAGTAAAGACAGAAAGAATCCAACTGGACTGCAGCAAAACTGTACTTGTGGTAGCAGAGGCACAAGAGAGTAATTTACACAGTGTCAGTGGGGTCACTCTTTGGGTCTCGTTAATCCATTCCCATTGCCTTGCCTACCACAAACCCCACAGATTTGGTCAGTAGTGCTACAGCAGAAGAGAACAAAGCAAAGAGCAAGTCAGAAATACATGGTATGAGCAGCTTAAGGAATCCAGGTCCTTGGAATCTCCTAAGCAGACAATCAGCTCTTCAGGCTTTGGAATTTTTCTTCCAGTTTTACTCCTACACATTTAAGAGAAGCACATCAAAGAAGACCTGAAGCACTGCTAAATACAACTAACTTTATAGGGATGATGAAACCAGCTGCCACTGTGCAGTACCATGTTTGACCTCCAAATATTTCAAGCAGTCAGCTGCAGCAAACCCACCTTTCCCCAACTGCCAGCCTTTGCTTTCGTATTCAGCACCACGATTTGTTTGGCTTTCAGTCCGACCGTCGCTATCAATAAAACATTTGGCAAATCAAAGAGCAGTTAGGACTAACCATGGTTAACAACCCGAGCAGAGCACACAGCTCTTCTGTGCTCTCGCTGTACTGACTTCAGAGCAGCAGGAAAATGTAAAGAGATAGGAATGTTTATAAATATCTGGACTAAGATCCCCTCTCAGCTTCTCTTCTCCAGGCTGAACAGCCCCAGGGCTCTCAGCCTTTCCTCAGCACAGAGATGTTCCAGTCCCTTCAGCATCCTTGTAGCCTCCGTGGGACTCTCTCCAGTATTTCCCTGTCCCCCTTGTACTGGGGAGTCCAGAACTGAACACAATACTGCAGAGGTGGTCTCACCAGTGCAGAGTAGAGGGGCAGGAGAACATCCCTCCACCTGCTGCTCACACTCCTCTTTATGCACCCCAACATGTTAAGCTCTATTTACTCATCACCACAGGAAGCATTAACATGAAGATTTTGTTTCTATTTTCAGTTTATTTCATGACATCTTCCTAAACAGATGAAATTACTAAAATCATCAACACAGCAAAACGGTCCCACTACAAATGTAACAGACAAAACTTCAAATGTCAGCCTTCCTCTGTCCCTCTTTGTTCCATTGAGACACTACATACTTTGTGCTGCATTTCTGTTTTGTGCTGGATTTCTGCTTTATGCAAGACTGACCACTGATGGAAGGGGCATCAGCATTTTCTGACAACACAAGACTGGCTGAGACTTTACAAAGCAACTATTCCAGAGAATCTCATATAAAGGTATTTGCAACCAGGCAACTACAAGGACCAGCATCTCCACAACTCAGGCTATATTTAGCTGAAATTCAGCACCAGTGCTAAAATAAAACCATCATTTAAGCAATATTCAGTTTACCTCCAGGAAGGTAAACTTGTCTGAAGGTGAATCAAAATAAAAGGAGTGAGCTATCCAATAGTTTGAAGAGATGCTGTTCAAAGGCAAAACTTTGTTATGCAACTGCAACTTAAATGAGCAGCTTTCTCCTGAATCACTAGCACTGGTTTTTTTCTTTCTCTTGGGCTAATTATGCCCTCAGGGATAATCTTGAAAAGACACTGAACCTACACCCAAAGCAATCAGTTGTTGCTAAATAAATGAAATTATCTTTTGATTACATTGCACTTGTTATTGCAGGGGACAATGGTGCTGAAGGGGGAAGGAGGAGTTATTTTCACAGCCACATAAGCCCACTTCAGTGTGTTAGTCACAGAAAACAACATGTAATAAAAGAACCTCCCTGCTGCCCAAACAAGCCTGCTTACCTCCCCACTGCCCACGTCTAGACAGACACCTCTCCAGTAGCTCGACCCCCTCAGCCTGATGCACAAATCCCCCAGTTCCCTGAACTTCTGGATCACACACAGAAAGTAGCAACTAATGAATGACTAAGTGAAAATAAAAGTTGGTAACCACGCTCCAGCTGCTCTGCAGCACACTGCAGAGTAAGTGCCACCATGCTACAGCCTTTGGGATCAAAAACACCTCTTGAACAAGCCTCCTACAATCCCTCCACTGGTTCCAGCTGGCAGCAGCTGGCAGTCCAGCTCTGCTCATGACTGTCCTTTGTTTTAACAAAAATGTGTTAAGGTCCCTAAAACTGCCCTCTACAGCTCAGAGAGCTACTGATCTGTCCACCTAGTGGACTGTTAAATTTGATCTACTTCCTTTTCTGCAAATAACGTTTCAGTAACAAAATCAAAGTTTGATACTGGAATAAAAGCAGAAGACTAAGATGCAAAACAGAGCTAGAAAGCTGATCTTTAAATACTCCTGAGGAACCTACACTCGGGGAGCTACAGGCACATGGGACTGTCTTCCCTCTAAAGCTGCCTTACCAGATACATTAAGCCCTGGGAACTCTGATTAGTGTGCACCATGCCCAGTCACAATCCCCAGCTTTAGACTCTTGCCCTGCAACAATCCCATACCAACAGCCCCTGCCTGATCCATATCCTGCTTCTGGTTAGAGCCCCGCCATGAGGGAGGGTCCAGAGCAGTGTCTTTAACAAAGAACACCATCTTTCACTTGCTCTGTTCAAAGTTTATCACCAAGACTTCAAAGCCTGATCCACTATCTGGGCTTTGCAGAAACTCACCTTGTTTTGTGAGCGCTTCTCTCAGCGCCGGGGTGATCATCTCTCTCTTTTCACCTTCCTCCTTCCTCCCAGCATTCTCTCGAGTCAAGCTTGTTCCAACATCTCCTTCCTCAAGCTCACGTTCTCTCTAAAGAGAGAGAATTACAACCTGTTAGATTCAAGCACCACATCTTAAAGACAGTGACACAGTTCAGCCACAGACCCGCTAAACTTCAAACTGACCCGAGTGCCCACGCATGATGTCTTGCATTGGTGTAATCCTGCACTTTCTCTCTTCCCATCAGGCTCTGACAGTAAATGAAGTAATCTAAGACAGTAAATTTAAAAAGAAGAAATACCCACACCACATCAGATTTGTTCTGGTGCAGAAATAAAATTCTCTAGGACATTTTAAGAAACAAAGCGTGCGGGTCTCATCCAAGCGAGAGAGGGACTCCAGGACTTAAGCCCAAGTGGATCACAACTGCACAATAACTTCATCTCTCTGCAGAACACAAGCTGGATGGAACAAACCATTCTGTGCCAGGCACACGATTGTCCGGAGTGACAAACAGCTACTGTCCCAGTTATTTGGGACAGGTCAGGGACAACCCTGCATGACCTAGTTCAGGAGTACACAGCAGAAGTTGTCCTCTCCACAAGTCATCTCAGAAGGCAGTTGAGAGGACCAGCAGAATCCAAAGGCCCTGCAAGAAAAGGCTGTTTCCCCCCTCCCCTGCAGCCAACACCAGGCACACAACCCACAGCATCTCACCCAAGTTTGCCTTCCAGCAGATTCTGCTTCATAGCCAGTTAAACCCTTGGAGGCTACTTAAAGCCAACTGCAGGGACATCATGTATTGGCATAAACTTACAAGCAGGAAAAGCAAACTCTAGCACAGAAGAAATTGTGAATCCCCTCTTGTCCAAGTGTCACTTCTCAGCCTTTATGGGTATTTATTGTTTTGTGTCTGCACAAAAAAGCATGGAAGTGTAAATAATTACCTTGATATTTCATGCAACTTGTAATCTGTCAGTCCTTTATGGCTTCCTTGAAATATTAAGGGAGCTAAGGATAAACAACAAACAAAAACTGACAGAGGACATTCTGCTTTCACAAAACTGAGGCTATTTCACATCCGAGCCTCTTTTGTGCCAAAGACACCAAGAAGTTCATGCAGACACTTCCAGTTTGAGTCTGCCCACCAAGTGTTAGCATCACTAAGGAAACCAGGACTTGACTTGCCAAACTGCATTCTTCACAACCAGGGAAAGTACTCTCACTGTGCCTAGACACAGATTGTGTTTGTACCTGAGCAAAATTTCAGAAAATAAAGGTGCCTCAAAGGAAAAAATGAAATAATACACCCCAAAACCCCACACAGATGAGATTCAAGGACAAAACAGTTCCTAGTAAGTACTTGAGAAGGGAATAGGAAAGTAAAGTATTTAGGGATAGAGGTTATTACCTTTCCTACTCATTTTGAGGAAACCTTTGCTCAGATTCAGGGAGGTTCTGCAGGAGGCTATTTTCTATTGACCAGTAACACAACATGGTTCTTACTAAGGAGAAATTTGTTTCCCTCATCTTCTTTTCACTAAGTTTGCTGAGTTTTTAAGGCAGGATTGCCTTGGTTGCTGCAACACACCAGAACTCCTCTGAAAGGCTCACTAAGTACTGGTCATTTGTTTGGTTTAAAAGCTCATTTTGAGACTTGATCTTCATTAATCAGCAGAATGCTTCAACAGTAAAACATTAATATTACTGGAAAAGCCTCATGCATAAGGAAGAAAGGAGATAAAATTCTTCAACTTTTAACTATTAAGCAGAAGTAAAAAGCTCTCATCCCACAAGTTATCACTTAACCCAGAACTAGACCTAGATGTCTGCCTGAAAAGGAAAGGTTTGTTAGCTACTCAAAGCTAAATGCTACACAGGTCTGAGAAGAGGACACATGGTGGCCTGTCTGTTCTACAGCCCCACACCAGGTTCATTATCCCAGAAGAACATTACAGAGCACATCATCATAGTCAAACTACAGCAATTGAGTACAAGTGAGACATCTCACCCAGAGCCTTCAGATACAGCAAAAGCCTTTCTGAGTTCACAGAGTTTGCATTTTTACCTGCCTGTTATTGCAGTATCTGAGAAAAGACACCTAAATGTAAAAATGACAAGTAAAATTGCCTTACTGGCAGGGCAGAAACATTTCAATAATCATTTTTTCCTCCTCATAGAGATGATAATATCTTTTCCTCCCTCATCCTGATGTGAAAGCCTGTAAACAAAATAATCATTTGTTTTTCTCTGAACTGCAATACCTGCCTTGTTCAGTTTGGCAGGTGATTGGCTTCAGATATTTCTTATGGGAAATGGAACTCACAGCCCTGGGAGTTTTACTTATTTGCTTAATAAACCTGTCGGATCTATTATTTAGGGTTTGAGTGGAGAGAACAAAGTTATTTGAACAGAGCAAAGTCCTCAAGTTCTGGTGATTTAGCAGAAAGCTCCATAGTAAATCCAAGGCAAATTACTGTCTTTTCATAACAAATCAAGCAAGTAGTGACAAGAGCCAGCTTTGCATGCCCTTGAAACAGTCACTACTGAAAAATCTGAAGTGTCATCCTTTGGCTGTGTTCAAAAAGGAGAGAACCCACAGCTGAAGAAGCCCAGAGAGACCCCCCCAGTTCTTTAGTACCTCAAGGCTCAGCACAGGTCAGCTTGCTGGAAGTTGGGCTTTTTGCTGCTGCCATTGAAGCAGACCTGAAGCAAAGCAATTGAACCTCAGGTGTAAGGACTTGGCACCTCCTCTACAGGTGAAGGCAGAGGTGCTGGTGCTCCTTTGACAAATCACAGTTCAAGTGTTTCAAAGGATTTCCTACAGTATGCCTAGGAAACTCAGCCACAGCTAAAAATGACCAACAGGATGTGCTACTGTCACTTCTCTTCAAGGTTCTCTCTCCAGGATGTCAAGATGCCCAGCACCTCCCTGGGTTTTCCATTTCATTACATCTAACACTTTTCCAGCTAATATTGCAGGGGTAAGAAAAATAGAAGAGACACCTAAGCTCCATGCAAAGCAGTATTCCCTTGTTTAACATAACATTTTTTGCCTCATGGCCTGATTTATTGATGTGTTATGGCTGAAAAGAAAAATAAAGTTCCCCAGGAAGTTTTTATTCCCCAAAGGAAGATGACACTCAGAATACCCCAATTTTGACTAAACTTCTCTCCTACTTAACCTCCCAGTGGTCAAACAAGAGGGAACCCCTGCCCTTGTCATGATTTCCAGCCTCATCCATCAAAAGGCTCCAGGATCTTTTAACAAATGAAAGGCACAAACATTAAGAAAACAATAAATACATCAGGGGCTGGAGCCAGGACTAACAGAACCATCACTCACAGGGGGAAAACATTGGCAAGGTGATCAGCAAAAGGCTGTCTGGCTGCAAGAAGTATTAGTAAATCTTCCCCAGGGGTGTCATTAAATGAAGTATTAAAGTTCAGGAGATACATGAAGGAAGAGTTAAAGTTCACACCAAGCAAAGCTCTGGCATCAATACTACAGTGGCAGAGGACAGCCAGAAAAGCTGTCAACCTCTCCCCTAGTTCAGGCTCATCTGTCAAGAAGCAAGAACACAGGAGGTGTTTAAAGTTGATCAGACATCAGGGTGCTCACAGGAACCACACTTGTTTCCTTACAAAACAAGCTCCCTGAAAGACTAAAACACACAGAAAAAAGAAGGAGACTGGGAGCAGCCTGAGACAAAGATTCTCTTGAACACCAGAGAAGAGGAGCAGAAGACTGTTGGGGTACTGTGGGGACCTTCCTGCTCCAGGTACAGAGCTGCAGCCATCACAACCCAACTGTACCAAACACAGAATTGTGATTCTCAGTCCAAGGATGAGCGACCCTTTCAGTCTTCCAGCGACACAAGATACTCCAGCTGCTGCCAGTCACCAGCAAGAATGGCTTTCAGCATTTGCAAGCAAGCACAAAAGATGAATACTGCAGACTGAGAAATCAGTGAACGAGCAAACACCCAAACAGCAAGAAAATCTTATTAAAAATAGCTACTCAAGTCTACATAATCACAGGCTCCATACCCACTCCATACCCTGCTGCCCAGTTAGGCACAAAAGCCTGAACTGAAGCAACAAGCAGACAAGAGTTGAAAGCATGACAGCTGAGAGATGGGGAACCTGGCAACCCATTACCTGTTCAAGACTGAAACAGGGGGTGTCTTGATGAAAAGCAAAAACCATAGCATGAGCTTTCAAGAAGTGCCCCTATAATGGGGAAGGAAAGCTCCTCAGAAGTTCTGACTGATACCAGCAAAAAACCCACAAACCTCAGAAACAAGATTTACTTTATTTTCTTCCTGGAATAGAAACCTTTGTGAATTTGCAATGAGCTGAAAGAAGTCTCCATCCACACCTACACTCTGGGATAGCTGAAGGTCCCTTGTATTATTCTGAGGCAGCAGAACTAGCTGCCATCCAATGAAAGGATACTACTCAAACATGTAGCTCAGCCCCCACAGAAGGAATCCTGCATTTTCTTTTCTTTGAGAAGCCAATGCTTAAGTTTTTGGACATATACAACAGCATTTTAAAACTCAAATTGATGCAGGTAAGTAATCACAGGAGACTTACACTGCCAGCCACCTGAATCAGTCTGAAAGGGCACTCCACATCCTCCATGAAATGCAGAGGGATAAATGATCCCACCCAACGCCCATTTTCTTGTATGTTCAACATCAGCCAGAATCCTCAAGGACCAAAAGAACTCCCAGATGACAACTGCAGGCATAGAGGGAGGGTTTAGATCATTCCACTTGCTCTACCATTGCTGCTCTGCTGTAAGGAAGGATTTGACAAGGTGTCCTTAAATTCCACTCCGTTTCACATACTACCTCATGATTCTGTCAACATTTGGTTGCTTTGGGCAACTTCCTCAGCCACACCATAAAGACAACTGATTTCCAACCAAAAAAGAATCAAAATAAAACACATCTGTCTCCACCTAAAAGCAAATAACTTATATGGCCTGATATTTGAATATATTCATTCCCCCCCAACTCTACTTTGTGCTACAATGATCACGACCAAAGGCAAGCCTCAATATCTCTTGTAACATTGCTCATGAATTGTAATGCTTTTCAATAGCCAAGCTTTAGAGAAGATTTGAACAAAGGAAAGGGGAAAAGGTGAAGTGTCCCTGTGACAAACCCAGATTTGAATGCTAGAAGTAGTCCCCAAGTAGTTAAATTAATACTTTTTTTTAAACCTTATTTTAAAATGTAGGATGACACTGTATTCTGAGCCAAGGTAGCAGAGGTCAAAATCTAACCCAGAAACTGAGCTGTTGCAGATGAGAGCATATTTTTCCTCCAGGAATCTTTCACCCATTAAAAGTTAATAAAAGTTTTAGGAGAGCTCTAACTGTGCACATCAGTTTTAGTCATTTCTAAGCATGACAGTTTAAGTGCCTCAGCCTCACTCATTTCAGTTGAAGTATGGCTAACAAATCTTGGATACTCCAAAATGTTTGTGCCTGTAACACAAACTCCCATACAACACTTTGTCTGCAAACCTTATACCTTAAATACCTTACATCTTAACACTCACTGCTCCATTTCAAATCAAACTCCAGCCAATATCATTGTTTCTTCAGTGTCAGCAAGGTTTGGTCTTCCACAGCAAAGCGCTCCCAGGGAATGCTGCAAGCAGGGAGTTCTGATCCCAGGGGTGGTAAATGACTCAAGTAGGATGTCTTTTTAAAGAAGAGTGCTAGAGGGGATCAGAAAACCTCCCCTGTGGCAAACAGGCAGAGAAGTAAACAAAAACTTATTAAACATGCTCTCTGGGACATATTTTGTTTCCTTTAAACTCAGCCTCACTCTCACTCACCCCTCCTCTGTATTTACATTGCAAATGTGACTATCAGCATCATTAAACTTTCTGGTTTACAAAACAAGACCATTAATCTCAAAACTGTCAACAAAATATGCCCATTTGACTACTTCCCAACAGATCCAAAGAAAATGAGGATATTATTATTACTATTACTCATGCCTGCAGTTTATAAACATGGAGGTTAAGAAAGCCAGCTCATCCCTTAGGAACAAGTCTAGATTGAGCTGTCTTTCTAGTTTATCACAATCTGCCAGCTGTGGGAGATAATTGACATTAAGTGATGGCATCCCTGTGATTAACAGCAGCCTTACAGGCTACAAACACACCCATTAAATCTCCCATTTCATCTGCTCAATACATTTCAGGGGAGTAACTTTGGCAGACAGGGAAAGTGTAGCATTAATTGTAAAATCTAGTTATTAAATCCACTATTAAGTCCACTTAGTTATTAAATCCACTACATTCACCAGGAACAGCTACACAGAAGCAATTTGAAGACCAGGCCCAGGATCTCGGCCTAAAAACAAGCAGCTGGAAGGGTCATAAATGCAAAGAAAGCCCAGATCTTAACCCACATAACTGTGCATCCCCCAGCCCTGCCTGACACCACAGCCTTGGATCAGAGGAGCAGCCTCAGAGCTCCCCAGCCCTCCTTCAGGCCATGATCCTATAACACACTGCTGGACTTTGATGGCCAGCAAATCCCTTCATGAAAGCACAGGCATGATCTGGACTCACACAAATATTTGATTCCAGCTTAGGACCTTAAGAAAGCATCATCTGCAACTATATCACCTGCAGCAAGATCCAAAACTTTAATGACTCCAGAAAAAAACAGGGCTGGATTTTAGCAGCTATGAAGCAGTCATCAGCACATAGCATGACATTTAGCAAACAAAGCGTGGCATTTACCTTTTTATCAGCCATCAATTGACATATTTGATTGGTTTCCTGTTGCTACCAAACCTTCTGCCAATTTCTGTGCTCATACTCAGTGTGCAAAGGCACCATCACCTTTGAACTATGTACCTTTACCTGCAGCAACTCTCTAAAAATCCAGCTCTTTTCCAAGGGAGAGTATGTGACAGCTGCAGCTCTACCAGCAAGAGCTGTTCTGGCATTCACCTTGAACTCCTGAATCCATCTGCCTGATCCAAATGACTGCAAGAATCAAGCACCTGTCACGAGCCCTTTGACAGTACTTTGCAAAGTGCAACGAAGCTGCAGCACTGGGAGGGAGGGAAGCTGTAAAAGACAGCTCAGCCTGGATTTCCATCAGGTCAAGCAACAGGAGATGGATGCAAGCTTAGATCAAGATCACGTGCAGAGTTGTTAGCAAACAGCTACACTCGCCTCCACAGCCTCACTCTGCCATCCCATAAAAGGCAGGACAAGGAATTGTGATGATCTGTGACTGCCCATCTGTCTTATCTGCTAGGGATACTCACACAGGGCAACACATGCCTGTAAGAGAGATCAAAGCTGGACCTTAAAACGTTTCAAATGAACTATACTGCACAAGGCAGAACCCCCAATACACAGAGGGGTTCGTGCACAGCACCAACATCCACAAAACCCACACTGAACAGAGTCAGGCACCTTTCAAATCCACGTCACTGTGTATGAAGAAGTGTCTGGGATGTAATTCTGGAATACATTAAGTTTTCTTCAAACTTTCCTCTTGCATATGGAGAGTTCAGACTCTCAAAACCAAGGCACTTGCCTGTGTTGCTGGGATTACTGCAAAGTAATGGTGCAAAACAAAAGTGTCAGACTAATTCCTACACAGTTCAGCACCCTGTGAGAGAAAAAGGCTAAAGGGACAACACATCCCATCTGAAAAATCCTCAGTGCACAAACCCTTTGCTGCTAAGGCAAGGCTGTGACTTAAACCAAGATGCACTGGATTTAAACAACTAGATCTTCCCACCTGGGAGCAACAGTCTGCTCATGATAAATTACTTTCATAAATGCAGATCATCCTGCTCTTTCTTATCAAGTCTTCAGCATTTATTTTCATTATAGTAAATAACTGCACCTAGGGGATCATTTTACCATGCAAGTGTTTACATAAACCTCTTCCAAGTCAACGCACGCCTTCCCCAGGAGACTCCCCACCCAGACAAAGTCATTCTTTCTCCCAGCTAATGACAGGGAGAGCCACCAGTTCAGGCTCCCTCATGAAATATTTACACAGCTATATCCTGCCATCCCTCTGGCAACAGCCCCTGTTTGAGAGAGGGGAGGATTTCCAGCGAAGTTGCCTCCAAGGGCTCTTTCTCCATTCCCTGCTCTGGTTACAGAAGCATGGCACCAGCAGCATAGAGTGGAGCCACATGGATCCACCACGTGGAAGGGGAATAAAGGGGCCAGTAACAAGAACTGCATGGGTTAAGGTTTCAAAATTGACCCAGAAACTTGGGATGCGACTACAGCAGCGCAGCTCAGAGCCATCGGTGACAAAGGCAGGCTGGTGCACATTGTTTGGGCCTCCTGTCTCTACAGCTGACACCAGCTCCAAAGGGCCAGGACACTTCCACACACAGTAAGAGTCTATTTCCAGTCCCAGAGCAGCACTCAGGCTCTCAGGATTTAGCCATTTGCAGAGGCAAGAGGGCAGCATTCAGCTGTCACAGCAGAACAACTGTTTGCTATCTCCTCCAAGGAAAAGGCAGATGATCAAAAACTGCACCTTACAGCTCCAGATGAGCAGCTGTGCTCAGATAGAACATGTCCTTCAGGTCAGAGGGGCCACTTCAGTCAAGAGCCACAAGTACCAGAGCTACACAGAGATAGTTGCATCTCTGTAGTAACTTGTATGTACAACATTCAGGCCTCTCACCTCTCAAACAGAGCAATGAGAAATCACAGAATGGGAGGGGTTGGAAGGGACCTCTAAAGATCATCAAGTCCAATTCCCCTGCCAGAGCAGGATCACCCAGGGCAGGCCACACAGGAACAGATCTATGCAGGTCTTGAAAGTCTCCAGATGAGACTCCACAACCTGTCTGGGTAGCCTGTTCNAAAGAAAGCCAAGAAAAAATATAGTTGGGTGTTTGAATCATGACCAGCCAAAGGCACAGAGAGCAATGAATTGTCACTGCCTATGTATAAAGCTGCACCACACTTGACTTCAGCCACACTCACTGCCAGGATGAGCGTGAGAAGCTGACAGTGGGAAGTATTTTATTGCTTTGTTCACTTAGAAGTAAAAAGCTGGAGTATGATACGTGGTTGTCCTGGTTTACACTACCCTTTGATCGTGGTATTGCCATATTTTGTCAGTCAGTGAAAACTCAATGCCTAATTTTGCATCAAATTGCTGTCCACCTCCTCCTTCCCTGGTCTACATCGCCTCCCAGGGCGAGTGGCTGCAGAAGAGGCAGTTCCCTTTTGGCCAGTGACCTCTAGTGGTGAGCACTCGCAGGAGAGGAGAAAGGAGCACAGCAATTACACAGGGAAAGGATTGATCCTTCCTCCCTCCAAAAGAAAGGCAAATAGTTCATCCATCATCTTCTTGAAAGCTGCAGAGGAAAAGTCCGCAGAGCTCAGGGTCAGGAGGGGTTCAGAGGGGCTACTCCTAACAGAGTTTGCTACAAGCAGCAGGAAGTATTTTACCTCCTTGCCCCTTCCTAAAGTGAGGGACAGAAATCCCCACACTCCCCTTGTAACCTCCCCCACTACGCACACAGCTTCCTGTGATCCACAGCCTGGCTTGCTGGGTCATCTTGCCCTTCAGTGTCATCTCAGTTCAGAATGCTGAGGAAATAAATAAGTTTCAGGAAAGGGCTGTGAGAATTCCACACAGCAGAGGCATAAGGAAGGTGTAATTATAGAGGCAGGTTTGTTGACAAGGGGATGGAAGCAGCTCAAGGGTTCACCAGGAACACCATCACTAAGGGAGAAACAGAGTCAGCAGATGGCAACACAAATCACACACCCCCCCCAGGGCCAACCCTTCCCATCCCAACTGCAAACTGCTCGGCCAGCAGAGCATGGGGAGCACATCAAGGCTGAGCCTAGTAGCTATTTACATCCTCACTCCTTTTTGTGTGCTAACTAAATCAGCGAGTTTGACACATCCTGTTGCAGGTCAAACACAGAAAGACCCACGAACAGTAGCACAGAGGAACAGAGCTAACACCACCCTGAAATGAAGAGCAATTCTGGTTATCTTTGCCAGCCCCAGCATGGGTCAGCTCGAGCTCACTGGCTTGCTCTGGGAGCCTAGCACCTCATCTTCAGGCAGCAGCAAGACAGAAGTTCTTGCAGCACCGTGTTACTACTCCAGCAGCAGCTTTGGTCCCCAACATGACACCAGTACAACAAAGCCTGTTTCAACTGGTGTGCCCACAGGCAGAGACAGCACCAGGGTTTGTGTTCAGCCACCGGGCTGTGAATCACGTGGCAGAGATGCACATTCAGCTCTGAGTGTCAGCTGGGGAAATAATTCTTCCTCGGGCTGAAACCAACAGGTTACCTTCGTAGTGTCTGCTCTGTGAGTCACAGTCAGCAGCTGCATCCAGCACACCTCCAAGTACATGCTTTTTTGGGACAGGTTTTCCAACAACTCAAATTTTACTCTCCCTTTGACTAGACCTTACAGATTCAAACCCAGCAGGTAATGTTTTTAAAATCAATTCAGCTGATCGGTGGTGAAGAGCTGACAGTTGCATACTCACTGTACCAGCAGTACCTTGGCTTTCTTCACGTGGCTCATGATATTGCCAAGATCTTCAACATCAATGACAGAATTTGTGCCTCCAGCTTCCTCGGCATCAGCCTCCTCCTCGCTGCTGGTTTCAAACAATTCCTCTGCCTGTGTAAGAGACCAGAGCAAAAAAAAAAAATCAGTAATTATCTGAATATTAAACATAAGACCTTTATCTACACTCAGTGAAATCAACTCTCACACCCAGTAAAGACTACTGGAAAACAAGCAGTCTACCAATAACCTGTATAATGTATATCAGATGCACATCAAAAAAATAGGTAAACTGATAAAAGCCCCAAGTTTTCTCAATACTACAGAAACTCCCCAAAACTCAGCCCAGATATCCTGCCTCTGTGCTTATCTGATGCCATGAGAGGTGATAGAGTCCCAACTGCCACTGCATTTTAGGACAATCTGGAAGCCTAAACCCCTTTTAACTCCTCCCTGAACGCACAGGGAGAGAGATCTGCTTTCCAACTCAAACTTCAAAGTAGGAAAGTCACCTCTCTTCCTGTACAGGTGCAAGACAGCACTGGTGTTAACAAGACTGATTCCTCTTGCTCCCCCAGTGCCCAGCGCTCCCAAACCCACTCTGCCCACAGAGCCCTTATTTCCCTACAAAATCCTGCACGGCCACAGCAATCCTTAACAACCCACCACAAATGGCTTGCAGGGAGGATTAAAGGGAACAAAGAAGTACCCAGCTCCCACAGCACCCCTCTGGGCCGTGGGAGGAAGGAAAGAACTCCTCCCAGGGGCACTAAAGCAGAAATAAGGTCCCGTGGATTTGGGCTCTACCTCAGCATTCTCATATTCTGATGCCCCACGTTCATGGTCTGAGCTCTCCTTGCTCTGCTTCCCTGGAGATTTGCACTTCCCTTTCCTGCACTTCCCACTGCAGGGCTTCTTTTCCCCTCTGCAGAGCATCTGGAGCCGAGTGAGGAAGGTTTCTTTCCAGGCTTCAAAGTCAGCCTCGATGCTGCCGTGCTTGCTGCGGGCCACGTTGCAGTCCCCCTCGGCACGGCTCAGGATACGACCGGCACCCAGCATCCACAGCCACCTGTCAACATTTCTTCCAACCTAGGACAGGAAGAAAGTTAGAGGGAAATTAAGTGAAGGGAAATAGAGGGAAATTAAACAAAGCAGGCATCTAAGAAAGCAAGGACCAAACCTGGAAATAGAGCTGGTGAGCTGCACAGGACTGCAAGGCAGGGACATCTGGGTTCCCTCTCACCTGCTGACTCAGAGCAGGGACACGAGGCAGTCTGACCACCACCAGACCCTGTCACACTCCAACTGGAAATGCCTCTATCACACTGGTAAGAGCAATGAGCTCTTATCTGAGCCAGACTGACAGGGACAGACTTTTTAGCAGAGCCCACTGGGACACAAGGGGTGATGGTTTTAAACTAAAAGATGGAAGATTTAGACAAGATAGAAGGAAGAACTTTTTTTGTTATGCTGAAGGTGGTGAGAGCCTGGCCCAGGTTGCCCAGAGAGGTGTTTGATGCCCCATCCCTGGCACCATCCCAGGTGAGGTTGGCCAGGGCTCTGAGTAACCTGCTCTAGGTGCAGATGGCCCTGCTCAGTGCAGGTGGGTTCCTCAGATTTAGATGGAACTTCCTGGGTACTAGTTTGTGCCCACTGCCCCTTGTCCTATCACTGGGCACCACTGCAAAAAGCCTGAAGAGACACTTACTGTGTTGTAATGATCAACATAAACTGAGTTTCCCAAGCCAAACACAGCATATCTCAGGCCCTTCAGATGAGTTCTCCCATAGCGAAAGTCATTCGCAGCCTCTTCTAGCCACTTGCAGAACCACACTGCACTCTCAGTTGGCTGTCCATCTGTGTACGTAGCTACCAGGAACACACAAATGGTCCTGCTGGTTGTCTAATGGCATAAACAGAATGGAATAGAAGAGATCACCACACTTTCCAGAACACTTTGCATCAGAAGACAGCTGCAACATGCGGGAAGTTGGAAGAAGAGAGGAGATTTTTGGGTTAACAGCCTTTGGTGTGGGATGCTGAAGGTGATAATCCCAGCAGTGGTGAATGTCCATCCTCCCTGCAAAACCATCTTGAATGAGTCAGGAGACATCAAGGTGTCCTTCCCCACTTAGAGACACAGCAGTAACACAGTCCTGGACACTGCCCCCTCTGCCCCAAGCAACATCCTCTTGAACAGACACTTGCAGCAAGAAAGTCTCCCATGGGATTGAAAGATGACTATTGATATTCACAGAAGAAAAACTCACCAGGGATTACTCAGTATAGATGCACCTCACGAGTTTCTAATTTACAAGCTGACAAAGGCTGCAGAAGTGTCACCATCTACTTACTTCTACCTATTCTTGGTTTGACCCCTTCCCAGAGTGTTCACTGTCAGACACAGAACAGGAGACCTGCTGCAGCCACTCCCACAGTCCTCACTCCTGCAAAGTCCCTGTCAGTCATTCCACCTCACCCTTCCCCAGTAATTTTCAAAGTTTAGGTATTTTCTGAGGGCTGATGGGCTAGACTTGTTTACATAGAAGGGAAGCAATTTTCAGCACACAGCTTTGGGGATTTCCAGGCTAACAGGAGAAATACGGGAGGATATTAGCCTTAAGAATCCCAGGAAAAGCTTGGTTTTATTACTGAGATTTATGACATACCTACCTCCTCTGATAAGCAATCATCTGGATCATAGTCTCCCATGCTAACGACTTCCACAGGCAAATTAAGGGAAGCAACTGCTTCAGCCAGACCTTTTGCAAATCTCTTAAAAGGAAAAAAAAGGAGAATTATCAGTTACTACAACCCAACCTAAGGATTAAAAAGCTTGTTTGAGCCTTATGATCAGACTTTGATCATAAGGATCAAACAAACCCTGCTGTGCTCAGTCACAGTCACCTCTCCTGGCCCAGAGAGAACAAGGACACATGAGAACTGGACACCATACCCAACACCTCACATCAAAAATAAAAGCAGACTGGCTGAAAGAAGAGTGACATGAATTTTAATGATTAAAGGTTTTACATTTAGATTCACAAATTACATTTCTTTTTGAGAAAGCATCTAAACCAGCACTTCTCTCTCAGAATACCCGTTAGCAAATTAAGAGTCTATTGTAAGAGTGAAATTTAAGCTTCATCATCAGCATTTCTTCTGCATGCCTCACTTAAAGGGAGTAGAAAACTTAATTTATATATAATTTTCACTTCTCTTTCTTGTGGGACAATAACTCCCAATGAGCTAATGAACTTTCTGAAGAGCTTTCAGAGTTTTACAGAGTACAGTGTTTCCAAGGCAAGCATTCCTCAAACAGTACTTCAAACTGACTTCATGTATGTGGAGGAAAAAAGTAACTTGTACCTTTGCTGTGCCAGTCTGAGACCCGTAGAAAATCTTCACCCCAGCAACATACACCTCTTTTGCCTGCTGGGTGATGGATCCATTTACTAACTTGTCTCCTGTCCCTTCAGGAGCAGTGGGACTCCTGCTGGATTTTTTGCCCTGTGAAACAAGTGCTGTGTCACACACAGTCCCTTCTCAAAGGGACATTAACCCCATTTTGCCCAAAAGCATTCAGAATTCAAACCCTGTGCCCCGACTCGCAGACAAAAGCATTTTAGTTTCTCTCACACCTAGAGGAAGAAAAACACAAGTAACTCCTTCTCTGACTTAGGCCATGCAACACTCATCTTGCACCAGGGAGAGAACAGGGTCCAGCTGAACCCAAGAACCTCCCAACTCCTGCAGCAGAGCTTCACTCACCTGCATGAGGAGGTGTTAGATTCCTGAATGGCCTAATGCCATCCTAAACCCAGTCTGACCTTGTCCTTAACATCACTGGAAAGATGACACTGGGCACAAGCAGAGCTAGTTCCTTGAAGTGACAGAGCAACCCCGACTGACACAGCAGCAAAGCAGGAAGGGTCCAGCTGAGATCTGCTCCACCACCAGAGCAACGAGGGCCTCTGGTTGCCCACAAACATTAGACCATCCACACTGAGGATTGTAACCACCAGATGAGCTAAATGACATTTGGGGTTTGCAACAACCTAGGGAAGTAGCACATTTCACTGCACCAGTGAGTACCTTTTTCCAGCAACTACCCACAGATTCTTGGGGTCTTCTCAGATAAAAGGTATTCAGTTACCTTCTTTTTGGTGGTGGTGAACTGAATGACAACCCAAATGCTGATCCCAAAGGCAACAGCTGAATAGATGTAAAATCTGTGCAGCCATAAGGACACGAAGCCAGTATAGAAGAAGTTCCACGTATCCATTGAGACATCTAAATCTGGGGGGAAAAAAAAAAAAACAAACAAAAAACAGATTTAGCAAGAGCAGGTTCCTGCTGTATGAATTTAGAGTGAGCATATAAATAATTACACAGCACCCACAGTCTCATACCATCAGCTATTGCTCAGGTTCTGCAGAAAACAGCTTCTGGCTAAAGGCAAGACACTACAGTGGACTCAAGGAGCCTTTGTCTCCTCAGAGGTGTGTCAGCTGAGTTTCACCTGTGTATCCAAGCTGATGTTTTGGTCAGCTGTATGGAAACACTGGGGTTTCCTTACCTAGGGCATTGTAAGGAAAGGTAGGAAGTGTAAGGCAAATTAGGAAATACTTGTGCTGTACAAGTGCCTGAAAGGAGAAAGCCCTTGTGAAAACAGCCACTGTATTGTAGTGGCCTCAGTTTTGCACAGAGCTAACATGTTCAGAGCTTTGGAGATAAAAAGCTCCACTTCAGGCAGGGGGGAAGGAAATCATCTCTGCAGATCTTGCTGCTGAACACAGCCCCTGCCTGTGTACACCAGACACCACAGATTACAACAGTTTGACCCAGAGTTTCAAGGCCAGACTGAAACTTGGACTCAACTGAAAGCACTTGTTCCAAAGCACATCAACCGAGCCAGGTTTGAGTCAGAACAACTGAGATTTTTCAGGCAGGTTCAGAACATTCAGGGTGCCAGTGGCTCACTTGTGCCTGCGATCACCTACTTTCTATGAAACATTTAGGAGCTTAAAAAAAGGCTTGCTGGTGATGCTTACTGACTGAGAACGACAGATGCCACCCTCCTACAGTTCTCTCCAGTCCTCCCCGATCTTTGTTTTGCAGACATCAGTGAAGAGTACAGAAACTCAGGATTTCCAAGAGGCTGGACACTTTGCTATTTTACTTTTCCCCTGGGTCATGGTGCCAGAGCAAAAGCCTGAGGGGGTGCCCTTCACTCCTCCACCAGCAACACCAAACCCAACAGAAACAAGCCAGGAGCACTTGCACTATGTCAGCAACCCCCCTCAGAGCCATCACCCACAAGCTCCCGCAGTTATTATCAGCGCACAACCCCCCTCTGTTATGAGGTGATCCCGAGAGGGAGGTCTTTACAAATGAAGATGCCCCAATGTAAAAAGGAGATAACAGTGCAGGCCTAAGGGGCAATATAGCCCCAAAGATATAATTACACCCCCCCGGTTCTTATCCGCCTGCAGTTACTACCCACACCCCACTCCCCCTTCACGGTTTTTACTCCCC
>VWZY01002494.1:0-51554 GCA_013399075.1 Chloroceryle aenea
TAAAAAATGAGTGGACATAGCACACGAGGCTCTTGTCTAATGGATAGAGAGATGTTGGGATGAAGGTTGGACCTGATGATCCTAGAGGCCCTTTCCAACCCTAATGATTCTATGATTCTACACTTGACATGCTTGCATGAGATCTGGAGTTTACTCTGATTTCTGTTGCAATGGTCTGATATGTCTCTCTCTTCAACAGTTTAAAATAACCTACATTAATTTGAGGTAGTTTTGGCTTCTAACATATCAGACAAGCATCTATTTCTTTCAAAGAGAACTTTTTGAGACTCTGCACTATGCAAATAAAAAATGCCAGCAAGACCTCTAGCAAAGAGAGTCAGGACTGCAATCTAGTTGCAAGATGCCTTACTTTCTGAACTGAAAACCAAAGGCTTTCAACAGGAGAGTTATAATGGAATGTCTCTCTCATATTACAATTTATGTGTACTTGTTACTGCAAAATAGGATCAAGATATCATGAAATAAATTCAAATCTTAACTTGTTTTAAATATATAGCTGAATTTTCTTAAACAGATACATATAGGTCATTAAAAAAAGCAGACTCCATCTAAAAGATGTTTTGAACTCCAACACTTTTCAACACTGCCTCACAAATTAATCTATGATACAAAGGAAATTATCTTTGCTTGGGTCTCCAATTAAGTAATTTACATTCCTTGCTCTGGAAAACACCAAAGAAAAAACACCAACCAACATTATTAACCCTCCCATCTGTAAATATGTAGTTATTGCATGTGAGACAAAGTAAAATACCAGCTGTGTATTTACTTCAAAAAAGAAAACAAAGCCATCAAAACAAAAAACAACCCCCCCACCTCTTCTAAGCACTCCTTTGAGTGACCCAAACAGCCTACCTCAAAAAACGTTTCCAGTGCAATCACAGGATGATAATACTTTTGTTTACATTCATTTATCATGGTAGATATACAGTACATGTACACGCACAACAGAACACACTGTAGATTAAAATCTCTAAAGCAAAATTGGAAGAGATAAGGAGAGTGATTGGATGTCTACAGTATTTACAAAAGCAGGCAATTTACAGGGGGAATTCATGGAATGCTTAAGAACGCTCTATTTTTTCTTCACTGTTACTGCTTTAAAAGAAGCCCTTAAAATGCCTTTTCTGTATCACATGCAGAACATTTGGATAGCTGAATAGGAACTTTAACATTTATTTGCATGTTTCTGTCAGAAAGTTTTTTGTTTGGTTGTTTGGTTTTTTTTTTTTACTTTCTTGACCTACAACACTCTTCTAAGTTGATTATTAAACTCCTTTTTCCTACTGCAGGTCATTGCCTCCCATGGCTAACCCTGGGTACACTGCTTTTGATGCATCCCAGCCATCCTGGACAGCAATCTCCACAGTGGGCTCAGGGCACCACTTCTAAACTGAACTGCTCACATCACTTCCAGGGATGGTCAGGATGTCAAGCCCACAACCCACTGAAAAGAGTGGAGGTGAAGCGTGGCAAAGGTGAGCACGCCAGGTTAGCATCCTGCTCAGTGGGGACAGGGGGAGGACATTGCTGAGCTCCAGGCTGAGGGCTTCACCCTGCAGTGAGGGCATTAGGCTGTTTCCCACCCCTGGTGGTCCTGCTCTCTGCTGCTCTGGCACCAAGCTGGCTGCTTTTCAGAAACCCTGCTGAAGGGCACATGGCCTGGACTTGGCCATGCCCTGTGGCAGTGCAAGCATTCACTGAAACCAACAGCTCACCTGCCTCCCAGTAGATTATACACTGTGGGGTTTAAACAAGCTAGATAATGAAGGGGAAAGAGCTGACTTACCTTTTGCCCTTTTACTCCGCTGCAGTCACATTTTCCACAACCAGAACAACCCTGAAAATAAGAGAGAAATCGAGAATTAGTTGTCTGAACTGACTGACAGGCAGAATTTACTGCAATGATCTCAGCAGTAGCACCCTGGCTGCAAGGCTGGTCAGAATGGGGAAAGTTTTCTTAAGCCCAACACAGTACTCTGTTGTCTGCTGTATGGATGTACACTCCTGGTGTCAGTCAAAGCCCAATAAAACCTGCCTTTGTAAAAGAAGAAAAAAACCTTCTATACTTTTTAACCATAGAAAACTGTTATATTTACTTCCAACTAAACATCCAGTCACTGCAGCAAACTAAATCCATCCAGTCATTGCAGTATCTCTTTAATACCAGTTTGTTAATAAATGACTTGCATTCTGAATAAATTCTTAATTATAAATACATGCCATTGCATTGATGAGAAAGAGATGGTGAAACTGCAGTTCATTTATCTTCTATGTTTAAGGAGAAAAATATCAACTTGAAGAATATGGGGCTTGTTTCTGTTTTGAACACAAAAAGTGCTGCCTGCACCCCTTGGGTGTTTATTGTGAGTTCTCTTAATATTTGTTTACAATTTATTTTTTTTTTTTTGGTCTATAATTTGCAATCTTCGGATAGGAAGATAACAGTTTTTAAAGGAAGTTAAATACTGGCATAATTACCAGAGGAAACTATACCAAGAAGCATGTATGGACATACTTTATGAAATGAAGTCAAACCACAGCCCCTCAGACAGCAAACTGCTCCTAATATTAAATATTAGATATGGAGACAATTGTTAATATTCACCAGCCAGGCAATATCTAGCTCCAGGGTTCTAGTCCTGCTTCTTACATCTTCCACATTTCAAGTGCTGTTCTTTCTTTCTTGCCCTCTATAATGACTAACTGTAATTGTCACTGTGATGAGAAACCTTCCCCTCAGTAAAAGCACATTTGCTGCAGCAGGAGAATGGATAGAAAACATGTATAAAAACATAATCGGTCAGAATTATTCTCCATTAGATAACACAGAGGTCCTTGTTTTCTGAAAGGCTTTCCTTAGGAAAGCATCACCTCCTGGGGTTCCTACACTAGATGAACTAAAGTCAAAATAAAGCAAATTTGTACCCCCAGAAAATGATGGCACTTCTGCTTAGATATTGACAGACTCCAAAGTCTGTCTGGAATTCTCTGAAGTGAAATTCAAGAGAGAGCGGTATTTTCATCTCAGGAGGGAAGGAAGGTGGACTGTGCAGCTGGCTTTGCTAGGCCTGACAACTGATCTCATCACATCAAATACTTCTAAGTGCCAATTCCCTCAGAAGCAAAGGAGAGATCTTGATATAGGCATTTGAGGAAGGGACCTTAATATTAATAAAAACTGCTAAAAGCTTTCACACTTCTGTTCACATAAACCTTAAGATGAAGACGGGAGAGATTTGGATGTTGGTCTGTTTGGATTCAAGCAACAGCAACCAAAAGGTTGGGATTTCTATGACATACTCATGAAGAGTCAGTCATTTTTTTGCAAAACATGGAAGGTGATAATATATGAGAGAAGTCAGATTAACTGACACACAGATAAAAATTCATAGTTGCTTTGTGCTACCAAAGCATTTCTGTGCACTTAAGTGCATCTGGGCTACTCTCCAGTCTTCCTCCTCATAGTCATGAAGCAAGCACTGAGTTACTCAGAGGTCTATTTGCTGTTGTCATGCCCCTGAAAACAAACTAGGACAAAAAAAAGCAAAACATTTGTATCACTGAATATTCCACCAATGCACACAAGATCCATTAGCAGCCCTGTTAAGTCATTATCCAGAAGCAGTCAGGGACAGCACCTCTCCAGAGCCAGCTCTCAGCACGGATGCTGGGCACCTGTCCCTCCACACCTCCAGGCTCCACAGTCTACTGGGACCTCAGGAGTTCCAGGAAATTAAGAGCAAATGTACCTAATCCATTCTGAGTTTGGAAAACCTCCAGTGAGACCATTTCACTCCAGTAAGTTAATACAGCAACATTTTAACCTGGTAAATATCTTGAAGTTTTACTTCAAAAGAAAAGAGAAATTGGGGTTTAACACTGAAAATAAAATCGTTAAAGCCTGTCTGATAAAAATGAAGTACTAGCTCCAGAAAAATATTTTGATTTTGTTGAGATACTTTGAACCTATTTTTAGATGTAGATCCACTGAATTTGTTGTCTGAAGTCAAACTTTCTCCATATTCACAGAAAGCATTCCTCTTCCGTTATTACAGCAACTTAACGTGATATGCCAATATATCAATGCAAAGAAAGCTGAAAATGAACACTGGTTGGAATGAAAATGTGTCATATACTACAGAAAGAGCATTAGATCTGGAAATGACATCAGCACGAGCTGCAATGCCAGCTCAGTACTGATCAGGGGGAAAAAATGTCACCCACTGAAGAATCCGCTTCGCTCCCTGGGGTACACAAGCACGCCTGGAAAAACATTGGGGCTTTCATTTCTAGAAATGACCCAGTGTGACCGCTCTTAGTTTTTCAAACGTGATGAGATCACAGCTGGAGGACGTATGCTTGCAGATCATACTTCCTCCTCCCAGCATCATGTAGAATGTTATCAGTTTTATCAACACATCCCTTAAATTCAGAAGAATTCTGTTTTAATTGCATCTGGGAATGTAATTAAAATACGTCATTGCATCATTATAAACATCTGTTTTCAAGTTAATTCCTGCATATTTCCTTCAGCATGTTATTTAACATGCACCATTTCAGAAAAAAACAGCAAAACACACACAAAAAGACCCAAATAAACAAAAATGAACAATAAAAAAAATCAAACAAAAATCAAACAAACAAACAAACAAAGAAAACAACAAAGAAAACAAAACAAAGTCACAAAACAAAACAAAGAAATCCCCTATGCTGTTAGTTATTTTTAAATTGGGTTTTGTTATTAAATTTAGCACTGACAGAAGAATGGGTTTGGTTTTTTGGGTCTCTTTGTGTGCTCCCAAAAATGACGCCATTATATCATTTTTTTCCTGTTTCTTAAGCCTCAGATTAGAATAACCAAAGACGAGGAAAGAAAGAAGGTACTGAGCACCAGGGAGCACAGTTGCATAAGGTCCTATCTGCAGTCAGGTGCTTCAGCCTGCTATGCCAGAACAGGCATCTGCACTACAAAACTTCTTTTGCAGGTGGATGGAAGGTTGGCCAGCAATGAGAGCCACTACTGGATAGCATTATCCTCAGCTACTAAAAGGTCTTTTTGAATCTCAGGGATGTGATAACTTTCTGCATGTACTAGGATGAAGCATAAGCTTCTTCCTGGTGGAAGATGGGAGGGCCAGACTGGAAACAGCTTATGGATCCAAGATCACTTTAAGGAGGTGAAAGGGACATTTAAGGAATAAGGTAGGAAATTACGAGAGCACAAGATGGTTACAGCAGGTACAGAAATCAGCGTCTGGGTTCACCTAACTCAGCACAGGTACAAACATCTCTACTAGTCACTGCAGTCTCCCTTTATTCAATGGCAAGGAACAGGCACTTCTGATCTGGGATCCATCTCACCTATTATGGATGTTTGCTTTCAATGGAGATGAAACACACCTTAGAGGTCTAAGTGGGAGAGATCAAAATGAGCATAAAGGAGTACAGGTTATGTATGAGAGCACAAGTAAAATGCAGAGGAAAGTGGATAGAGCAGGGTACAGGTTACAGACAGAATGGGAAGGAGTATAACAACAGCTCTTCATTCCTTGGAAAGCATTAGAATTTAGCTGAGTATCTTTTGAACTGTGAACAAGGAGATATGCATTTCTGGTACTCAGTCAGGAATGAGTTAAGAACCTTCCACATTCAAGTCCTAAGCCCAAAACTTCATCCTAATCATCACAAGGTAAGTAAGCTGAAACTATGCATCTAAACTTTTATGAAATGGGTTTCACAATATAAATAATCTAATTCATTATTTCCTTCCACACATGACTAGAGATAATGAGACAAATTAAGAGAAATAGTTTTGTCCTATCTCCCAGACGGCCTCTTTGAAACAATGCCTTCCCCATGAGCTGCATGGAGCTTGCGGCAATCACTGCTGTCCTCCAAGTGCCAAAACAGAGAAGGGATGGTGCTGGGAAGGAAGGAGGGGGGGCGGGGAACAGATTAAAAGGTAGGCTTTTTATCCCTTGTCTAGGAGCCAGTCACAGACTAATCCAAAGATTTTGGCCAAGTGCACCTTGGTACCTCACCTATTTTGCACGGTAGTTTTCAAATAGCCATAGCTCCCTCGCACCACAGGTCAGCCTCTCATACAGTATTTGAAGACATTAATTTTATCTTCCTCCTCCCACAGAAGATCAGTCAGTCCAGAAGCAGAAGCTCATTTTAGCGATATAAATGGCTTCATTTTTTGACAAGCATTTCCGTTCCCTTTCGTTCTCCCAGACTGTCTGCAACTGATAAGCTCAATGAATCACGCCAGCAAATCAGTATTAAACTATAAAAAGATTACATCCCTTCAACATCAGAGATATGAATGTGTTACATGCAGGCTGAGCATTTGCCTGAAGGACAGCGATTCATTTACTATTGTATATAACATATAGCTCTAAAAAAATTACTGGTAATGTCCCAACCCAAACCTCTAACTTCCACGAATCACGTAGCGAGCCCTTCCTGTGATAGAGCTGAAAAGGCTGCTAAAAGTTCCTGCAGCAGATGGAAGAAACTCAGCTCTGTAATTCAGCCTGTAAGACATCTGCCAGATTGTAGCTGCAGACTTCTGCTGCGTTTTGCCCATTTTTTCCACATCCAGCTACTTTCCTGGCATTTGAGGACTATTGCTTGGAACTCGCACAGGAGCGATGCAGCCAGATGAGCAGCCTAGGAGGGAGACAACTGCCATATTTGGATATGCACTGTTTCTGGAGGCTACAGACATCTCCAAAAAAATACAAAGGCCGAGTCACTTCTTGGACATTCTTTTCTCTTAAAGAAGTGCATTTCTCAAGACAAATGTAGCTCCTTCCCACAACAGCGCAGACTCTGCTTGCTGAGTTTCAGTCACTGAGCTGCCTACCAGCTTCGGCTAGTTGCCAATGTATCATTCAAGTTCAAATATTACTCCATAGAGCACACAGGTAAGGTAGAGATTTAAGAAAATTCTCACCGTTTACATAACTCTGTTCATGTTAAAATCTAACTGCAGGGAATGTAGTCAATGCTACCCAAAATACAGTGTCTTCCAAATGACTGAAAGTCCTGTGAACAGGTGACTGGGGAAACTACCACAGATACCAAAATTCTCTGACTGTTCACAGTGTTTCTAATTCATACCTAAATGCTTCAAAAAGTAAAATTAATCAACAGTTATTTAATCTCATGATTCCTTCATTACAGAAATGACATTTTCTGTTTAGACACGACACTTAAACTGATGTTTTCTGATGAAGCAGTGCAGATTCCCCACACTTCATTACTTCAGTTCAAACCTCAAGTTGAGCTCAATTCCAATACCCGTATCAAGTCAAAACACCAAGAATGGTTATGCCAATGCCAACATCTGTTGGACAGTGACATCTTTAAGTCTGAACCTCCTCCCTCCACAAAATCAACCTTATTCCACCCCTACACTAACCTAGCCTCAATGAGGAAAGCCAAGGAGATTTATCTCTACATAGCAAACACTGCACTTCTTCCCAAGCACACGTGTGTGTACAACCTATGTAGCTGACAAGATCTGGATCAATCACATCCAGTTTCACATCCCACCAAATGCAGGAATATGGAGGTGATGCTAACTGCAGGACACTTATCTCACATTCCTCTCATACTTTCTTCTCTCTTCAGAATGCCGAAATAGCTCCCTGGCTGTATGACTACTCTTGTCCTTACCCTTTAGATAGAACTGTATTGAATTAGCCAAACCATTCTTTTATTTGTAAAGTAGAATTAGAGGAAATCACTGATGCATTTCAGTTAACTTCAGTATTTTTTCTAACTGATTTTGTAAGATATTAACAAAATTTTTTAAAAAATCATCTTGCTACAACTTTTGATTTACACTTAGCTAAAACAAAGAGGATCCAAAAAAAAGCAGATTCTCTTAGAGAGTTAGCAAAATTTAGTTATTTGCCTTTACACTATGAGATGTACTTGAGATTATGGAAACAGATGTCTCCACTTGAACAGTATAAAATGTTCTTTTTTTCTTAAACAAACATAGCAGAATGAATGGCCTCGTTGCTTATATAGCTGACCATACTCTGTTTAAGTAAAAGCATAAAAATTGGAATTCACAAGAAACAAGAACACTCACCTATTAAAAAAAAATAAAAAAATACAGAGTTAGAAAGTTCTAGTTCTGCTTTCTCAATAGCAGCAAGGTAAATAGTTTTAAATATTTATTTCTGCCATTTAGAAGTCAAATATTCTATCATATCAATAACTTGCTCACAAACTCACCCATTTCTGACTAAAATGTACCAGCTAATATTTTTTAAAGATTATACTCTGTTTCCATTAGTGTTTAAATTTGTATTTGAACTTGAATCAGATTTTAATTCAAGGTGAAATTTGAACTAAAGCAACCTAGAGGATATATCATCACTGTTCTCATCCAAAAATTACTGGCCTTGGTCAAATGTCTGAAGACTGGAAAGTCTGTCCCTTACAGGAGGTGATACAAAGATGGTTTGCACTTCAACCCTCAAAATGGTTCAGGAAAAGGAACATCAGTATGCCTTCATTTTCAGGACTTAACTGAAGAGAAATTGACCACAGTTCTCTTTTCATTTGTAAACCCATCAATTTCAGATGTCTGTGGACGGACAAAGGGGAATCTACTATGATTTTATAATGTCAGCAAGCTCCAGCCTTTCCCCCTCTCCCAAGTCCCTCCAGGAAAAAAAAAAACAACCCAAACCCAAAACAACCAACTAAACAAAAACAAAACCAAACCAGCTTATCTTCAAGCCCTTTTTTTTTCACATGGGTAAATGTCAACAATGACTGTTCAGGGAATTCCCTGAACGAAGGGACAGCTTATTGCTTTTACAGCTTTCACCTTCTAGGTCACCAAACTAAGTTCTGCTCTAGTCAGCAATCACTGGAAGCTTCTGTCACGTAGTAGGCTATTTAAAGTCCTTGGTTGTGTCATTTCTATTTTCTGTAGATCAGGTATTCACAAAGCACAGAAAAACAGTGCTGTTCAAGATGTCCTGTAGGATACCACCTGCCTCCAGCTGCCAGGCCAGGTGGGAACATCTCTCCCCTAGGTCCCAGGTCATACCCGACCTACGAAAATACCTCACATGGCACCAAACACCCACATTCAAGCAATGGAAATAAGTGCAACCCACTACTCTCCAAAGGCTCATTAAACCTTGCATGGGTAAGAAGAAATAAAATACTCATTCTCCTGAAGACCTGCTTTGGCTGCAGGCTGATATACATGAGTAGGACAGAAGGAAGCAGAAGTGGTCCCCACTCATTTCTCTGTCAAGGCAAAGCTGTTGTAATAAATCTTCTAGGGATAGGTTTAGACCAGATGAAAAATCTCCTGAACAAACTTACACACAGTGGAAAACCATATTACTTCAGGGTTACTAGTCCATTGGTGCTTCAATGAAGTATCCCTGTTAGTCTAAAGGAAACTTCAAGCAAGTCCCGAATTAATATATAGATAACAGCTGAAAGAAATAGCAAGTAACTGTCTGAAATACCACTGCACATAATGAAACTTGAAATAATGACAACAGTCCAGCTCTGGCTTTATTTAAAAGCCTTGTAGAATTTTCAGAAAATCATCTGATTTTAAGAAAAGCTCTATAAAATACAACTGGAAAAAATTCATCATGTGTCTTGGGACATCAAGGGCTCTTTGCAGGTTTTGGCAATGTTTTTTTCTGTTTGGCTGGAAAGGGGGTGGCTGTTTTATTGTTGGGTTTAGTGTTACCAGAATCCTACAGGATGTTCATACAAAAATTGCAGACAGATCACAGATTCTTATCAGAGACCTCCAGTGTATTTTAGCCACTCAAGGGAATACTAATTAATTTTAAAATGTTTAATATTAATTTCTTACGTAAATTAGCATCAGTTAGAAGTACTTCACTAAAAGGATGTTATAAAAAAAAGAGTCACATCTTCATAATAAAAAGAAAAACAGATTGCTGGAGCTGAAATTTTTTGTTGCTAGGACCTCATTTCTGACATTCTTTTCCAAATTCCCCAGGGGTCTGTCCTGGAGGTAGGGTCATGGGAGTCCCCTGAAAGCTGCTCTGTGAACATGACTTTCCTGTTGGTGATGTGAAAATCATTTTCACAAAGCAATGCAAATCCAGGGGGCTTCCAGCAAGTTCACAGGAAATATAAAGTTACTCCTGTTGCTCCATATATGGACAAAAATGACATTAAAAGCAACTGTTTCCTCTAAGTACATTCTTTTACAGGAAGCTCTGGCAACAATCAGGGTATTTGCTTACTTAGTGAAATTTTCAGAATATCACATTGTAACACTCGGTTCTGCACAGCTCAAAGCAGGTAACCGCTTTGTGAATACTAATTAACGATGTTATGGTTAAAACATAAAGCCTCCCATCAGCTTTATCTACTAGCAGGTCTATTTCCACAGACGGCCTGATACTGCTTAGCCTCCAGCAAGAAGAGAATACTCTATTTGCCAAGTGAGTATCAGTCCAGTCAGTTTTAAACCCTTTTCCTATTTAAGAACTTCACTTTCAGTTATATTTTCAAAGAACTGATAAAAATTCCAGGTGCCAGCAGGATCCTCTGGTGTTACAGCCACAAATGCTACTTCACCAACAACTGAGAGTTAGTGCATACTCCAGGACTTCCCGAAATCCCATGACAAGCACTGTCAGGAATAGATTTCAAAGGGCACAGCCTTTCCTAGATTCGATTGTGGTCATCACTGCCAATAATCCCCACCCTACCCTTCTACTTTTCAAATGGGCAATCTGGAGCCAGGTGATACAGGTGAGACGTTCCCATTCCTCATCTTGCTAACTTAAAAAGATCTGAGGGAAAGAGGATAGGAAAACCTGTTGTAGAACTGCCTTGGCTTGTTGCAGAGCTTCTTCCCTTTAATAACCAGTACTCGCCTGGGCCCTGCAAGGCCATGTTACAGTGGGAGAGGAAGTCTGCAGGGGAGATGCAGCCCTCCAGCACCCCAGCCTTCCTCAAGTCCATTTCGTAAACCTGAAGGCAAAGGAGACGCCTCAGGAGGGTTATGCAGGAAGCCATTGAAGCCATTTTGCAGATGTTTACATCAAGTCCATGAGTGGTGCTTTCCCTTCCGTTAGCTGATAAACATGAACATCAACATAAACAAATACATTTAAAGGTAACAGTTTTAAAACAACACAGCTCTGGAAGTGGAGGGTTTCTTCATCATCCATCCTTGCCTAGACTAAATAAATGGAGAGGCAAAATCTTCTTAGTTGGGATGAACACCAACGAATGCGATGAAAGCACAAGATGAACTGGACTTCTAGGCTAGAGCCCAAAGAAATCCAGGTGATGTACAATCCAGTACAGATACAGACTGCTGTGGTTTGAACTCACACCACCTGAGCACAGCTCTTCTCTGGGTGGGCTCTGAGCACTGCCTTTTTTTCCGTGGAACTCCCAATTTCCCATTAACACCCTCCTGCAGTGCGATTCATCCCCAGCAGAGGAGCCTGTGTGCACATGCGGGTGACAACATCACCCTGGACTGCATCTTGCCCAGGAGGCCTCCTGCCTCCATGGCACATACATTGCATCAACAGTGCCCATTTGCTCCTTCTCAGCCCTCTGCTCCCCATCACCAGTTCCTTACCTTTCAGCCCTCCCTCAGTCTGATTTTGCATGCCTTAGGAAATGCTGTCATTTTCTGTGGGTATGTGGCACCCGCAGCAAGGGCTCTGCACCTGCCCTGGCAGCAGTTCCTCAGCACAGACAGACTACAGCCGCACAGTCGCTCCCTGAAGCTGTGGCTGTACCTGCACAGCACGAACATCCCCAAAGCGCAGCCTCGTCTGACAAGAGGTGGTGCAGCATCTGTTACCAAGAAGATTTGCCCCCACATGTTAAATTCTGCAGCTTCTGCAAGGCAAACCTCCATGGCATACTGTAGGTGTATACACCTTGTCATTCAAATCCTTCCAGGAGGACTCTGTCAGATGAAGTATTGAAAGACTATCAAATTTTACTAGACTGTCTGCAATTTTTATTGCATGAATATCAGAACTGTCTTAATCACTTCTTGATTAAAACAAGTCACTTCATGTGAAGCAGTCTTTTCTTCTAATAGGAAGCTCAGCCTTTTCAAAAATTCTAACAAATAATAAATTAATAATTATTAAGATAAACTATTTTAAATACATTGTACTTCACAGCACTAGAAAGGATAGATTAATTCACTCATCTCCTCTATAACTCTGGGAAGAGAAGACAGGTAAAACAGTGATAGCCTCAGTCTGGCCAGCAGACTCAACAAAGAGTCATAAGATTGTTAATGAGCAGTTAATTGGCACATTTTAAGAACCTTATGGTATTCTGGAAACAGCAGTAGTAACCACAGAAGTTCAACATCTTTGTCAAACATGGGATTTAAAATGCACATAAAGTGTTTAGTCTACTTAGCAGAAGCCAAAATATACACAAAATTTCATTTTATAAACCCACTTTTCTTCTCCACGGATGTCAAAGCCCTTCCAAACAGGTTCATCCTATGGCAATACCACTGCTACAGTAAAAAAAACCCCACGCATTTAATCACTCTAGTGAAAAATTTTAGCCAAGTTGTTGCAGACAGCCCATTCTAAAAACTGCAGCATCACAAGGCAGGCCTAAAATTGGAAGACTATTTCCTGAAGTGAAATCTGGTTTAGAAATATTTGCATTATAACCCTACTATAATTTTTGGACTGGAAGCAGTGCCAGAATGTTTATCCTATGCATTTTTCTCAAATATTTCAACAAATAGCCAGGCAGCAATCTACCTGGGCATCTTCTCCTAAGCTCTTGAGTTACAACTTTGGTTCAGTTAAATTAATAATTTCTGAAAAAAAAATGTCAGTCATTTATCTGTTTGGACTCCTAAAAAGCCCTAAGGGGAAGTATTGTTTTATCTGCTCTTAACAGCCCACTGAATTCTGTCTTTTGCTCCTGTCAAGGAGCTCATTGACTATGAGATGCTTTCTCTTCATGACACATCACTGTCTTTTCTCCTAAGACTCTGCACACTCCAGAAGGAGTTCACTCAGTTCTAGTTACATTTTAAAGGATATTACTCCATATTTAAAGAGACCAGAGATGAATATGGCCATGACTGTTGAAGAGTGCCAACTTGCAAGAGATATGTATCTTAAAAGCAAAGCTCACAGTTTTACAAAAGCCCTCAGTAAAGAAGTGAAGACTCAACTATGGCTCAGAACAAAGAAGACTATCCAAAGGGCAAAAAAGAACTTCTTCCCTTTGCTGTTGCAAACAAAGGATCCCAAAGGCCCCTTATCCTCTCTGAGAAACACCATCTATGTGGTAATACTTAGGGAATTGTCCATGTGGTGCTGTCCTTTAAGAAAGAGTCTAAAGATAAGAAAACAATCAGAGAAAACAAACAAACAAACAAAACAAAACAAAAACAAACCAAAACAAACCCCAACCCTCAAACCACCTTTAAATTTCAGCAACCCAACAGATAATTGAGCAGTAACCCCCAAATCAGTGTTTCCATTCACAAGTCTACTTTGCAAGAACTTTACAGGGCTCCATGGATGAGGCAGCACCTCACAACTGCAGCAAGGAGCTAGTTCTAGATCCTGCATAGGCAATACCAGAATCAGGGAAATATCTCCCTCAGTAAGCAACAGCCTCTCTCTTGCACAAACACACCTGGGCACCCATAGTTTATGATGTTTATGACTCCTTTGCACCTGACTTCAACAAAGAGAACGAAGATGAGCTTTACCACAGCCTAATTCATGGATTGCAACACAAGTAAGAGACATGGAGAAGAGTCCATGTCTTCTGCTACCTAATAAGCAGCATTATCACCACACGGAGACATAAAAGCTAACAATGACTTGAGTGACTTGCAAGAACTCTGGGCACTGTGTGTGTTAGGCTTATGGGGAGGGGATGCATTGGATCCCTTCCAGGATGTTGCTGTTCTCCTCATTCATGTTCTGATGAAAATCAAACTTCCATGGGAAAGAAGGGGGACTTGGGCGCAAACTGGATGGTCTAAATCTCACACTTTGTCTCATTAAATCCACAACTGAGGTAGTTACAGCTCCTGATGGATCCACTTCTTAGTGAAGAGTGTAAAGGGGTTCAGAGAAAGGTGATGAAAATTATCAATGTAGTTTTATCGCCCTGAAGTCCTGAAGCACTCATTCTCTAACTTGCTCTGAATTCAGTCCTTACAAAAACACATCAGGATATTCCTACTGGCAGAAACTGTCAGCTTTTCCTATACAAATCAGTTATTTAGTCCAGAAAACAGTTTCACTTGCAATTTAGATTGTGACCTGCTAGATGCATGTCGCACTGCAAGTAGGCACATCTATCAGAGTAAGTAATTGTTTCCAAATCAGTAACTAAAGACTAAAATAGACTGATTGTCAAACAGCTTTTCTTTTTCTTTTCCAGCTGCGGAATTCAGTCTTAGTAAAGTGGCTGGTCAATTGGGTTCTTTTGGCTTTTTTAAAACCTAGTCACAGGGAAAAATCAGTACTATCCACATGTACTCTAATTTACTTGTCTGGCCCCAATGAAAAACAGACACAATCTTCTCAAAGCCATATTTAACAAAATTGACATTTGAAAAATTCAGTTTTAATACAAAATTAACTGTTGGAACATTAGAGCAAAATAGCAACAGGAAATATTATTTTAGTGTGCAATATTTGCCAGACGCAAAAGGAAACAAACTTGTCAGTCCTCTCTTTCTGCTATGGTTCTTTGTTGACTAGACAGGAAGCTGACAAAAACTGATTTATTTTTTTCCTCTTGTAAAGTACACAGCATATTTTTTACTGTACCACTTCAGTTGCTGAGTGAATTTGATAAATAAAAACATACTTCATGAGCATCCAGGGATGTGTTTTATATCTGACAGTTTACAGAAGTGCCATACTAATTAAGTACAAAAAGAAAAGCAAATAGTTTTCATTGCAGAAACGGAAATCACACAATTTAGAAGAGAAGTTGAAAATCCATTCTTTTCTACAGCAACTTCCCGAGTGATGGAAAAGCTATAGCTGAGTAAAATTAAACATTTGCCTAACCTGCATTCCACATGTAGAGGTCAGCAGAAGTGCAAACATTGATAAACACTGAGATATAGCTGTAAATATTTTGTGAGTTTTTTGAAAACTGTAAGAAGCAGGCAGACAATATATAGCTGTAAGATTTCTTCCACTTACTAACCACGAGCGAGCAGACACACATAGCCTTCCACCACTTCTCTTTCTATTCAGAATTAAGAAATATGCTCATCCACCCAGGAAAAGCTCAATATTAAAAATCTCACTTAAAGGACACAACAAAGGCCATTCCTCCTGCAACTCTCTGAAGGGCTGGTTCACCAGTAAAACCACAGAGCCCAGTCTTGGTGGGACCTGCCACAGGTTTGGGCTGTCACTGCAAGAGCAGGCCTAGCCCTCTGCTTGTGTTGCCACTGGCACTCATCAAACCCATCCTGGGATTAAACTATATGAAGACTAAATACAGTAACTTTTTTTCCCCCTTATTTTAACAGCTCATTTATTGATCTGTTGATCAATCAAAAGATGTTGCCACAATGGAGGGGCAGAACAATGCAAGCAGGACCACAGGATGAACTGTCCAGGAAAGTCTAATGTGGGAGGTTTATAATTGACAAAGGCTTCACAAGTACTTTAATTATCAAAGGCACCTATCATTTTATCAGGCACCGAGATAAACTGGTAAGCTGATACATTTCTGAGCTACTGCATGCTATTGTGATAAAAAAAAGATGGAGATGGGTCTCTGTTCAGCCTAGAGAAGACAGTAGAGGATCTTATCAATGCTTACAAACATTTAAAGAGTGGTTGTCAAGAGGATGGGGCTAGTCACTTTTCAGTGGTGCCCAGCAACAGGTCAACAGGCAACGGGTACAACCTGGAACACTAAAGTTCCACCTCAACATAAAGAAAATCTTTCCTGTGAGTGTGATGGAGCACTGGAACAGGCTGCCCAGAAAGGTTGTGGAGTCTCCTTCTCTGAAGAGATTCGAAAACCACCTGCTGGGTTCTGTGAAGCCTGCTCTGGGTTCACCTGCTTTTGCAGGGAGGCTGGACTAGATATCCCCAGAGGTCCCTTCCAATCCCTACCGTTCTGTGATTCAGTGAGATTCCCAGAGTTTACCTTTAAAATGAAATATTCCTGATCATATCCCCTCCTCCAATAGTGCAACTACCATTACTGACAAAGATCCTTCTGTTTTCACTGGTATTAGCAAAATGAGATTTTCAAAGTATCTCTAAAGTGATGATGGCCTAAGTTCTTCTTGAAGAAATTTGATAGTTACTCTCCATTTTCTATACAACTATGATTTCTGTTTAATAAACTCACTCCATATTGATCTGTTAAGACAGTGTCCTCTTTTTTTTTCAAAATAGGTTGACCAAGTTCAAGTCATTATGGGTACTAGCTGAATTCACAACAGCAGTTAATGGTAATGTGACTGCAGGCTTAGATAAGCTTCTGATTTGTCAAAAATGATCACACATGGCTTCATATGCCATAATTTACACATTTCAGGGAACTTTGACTGATATTGAGAAGTGGTTTCACAATGCTATTGCCAAGAGCCTTCCCAACCTGTGTACACCTCTGGAAGAGGTGTCATCCAGAGTACCTAGAGCAGTGCACACAGTTTGTAACTTTGATAAAGAAATTTAAAATTTCTTATTATCCTGCATCCTTAGGTATACAAGCTTGTGATGTGCAGTATGTTCTGAACACACAAACAAAATCCAAGAAAATCATCCTTGGGTAATGAAAAATTACTTCAGGTCACCTACAAAGTAATTGTGAAGACTCATACAGTCCTAACTGAGAAGGATTTTGCTAGAATTAAAGCTGTTTGCAAACTAAACATCTGTCTAGTTGTTTCAGAACATTTTGAGTGGATTCATGAATGAAAAAATGTTCAGCTCAACAATTTCTCTACAACAAGAAATGCAAATATTGACAATTTTGAGTAACAAGTGCCCTCAAACAAACAGGAATTAAAGTGATAAATGTAAGCAAAACCACCCAAAGTCACATCACGAGACCGCCTTTCAATGCCAGCACATCTGCAAAAGTCATCCTAAAACTCAAAGTTCAGAACATGTCATTCTCATGGCAACATCCTTAATGCACCAGATGTATTCCCAAATCGCTCCCTAGAACAGACCATGCTTTTAACCACACATCGAAATAACACTTTTTTTTCAAATCTCCTATCTACACTGTGTGAAAAGTTAAAGAAAAACGAAGTCATTAATATCATTGCCTCTACTTATTAGCAGTGGTTCATTAAACAAAAGGGCATCAATGCTGCCTATACATAACAAACTATTGACTTTACAGATGTCTTGCAAGTAGTAATGACTAGCAGGGGTACCTTTATTTTTTGGCACTGCTCTTTAGACTGGAGTTATGTGAATTTAAGGATATTTTCTACTTTTTTTAATTACTAAAAATGCATCATCCTCTCAACTGTCTCACAGATCAGAAATCTGCAAAGTAAAGATCAAACCCAGTAGATAAATTTCAAAGAAACTGAAGGGTAATTACTAAAAAACATTATTTTATAGCCAAAAATCACACTTTGGGCCCAGCTCATGTTTCTTGCACAGAGATACTCGTAACTACATTTGGATTTGCTCATGGCTCATTTTTCTAGCTGATGTAATTTAGAAGTAAAAAAAAAAACAAAGCGCCAAATATTAAATAATTCAAGCTTTTAGGGCTGATTTAGTCTGTTTGTTAAAGTTACCATTAGCATTTTTTAACCTTAATTTAAGCAAAAGTTTTACAAGGCAATTGGTCCCTTAATTTCACTGGTGCTCACTTTAAAGTAGGTATTTATTTACATTAAGGTTTTACAATAGTTATTGTTCCCTGTCTCTAACAGTTTATTTGATCATCAAGTAAAATAATTTGGGTTTGAAAAGTACCCTTTTAAGATAAAGATAAAACATTTCATAGAAGCCATATATAGTGCTAGGAAAAAAAACCCAGAAGTTACTTTATTTAAAAGGTTTTTAATAATTAAATTGTGTAACTTTCAGTAGTTCTCAGAGTCATCAGAAATGGAAGAGTTTACATCCCCATCATCACATATGAAAAAAACTGGAAGCCCAGGAATTGTGTGGAACAAAAGTGCTCTCACCTACAGAAAGCAGCCAGGTAAGCTCAGACTATTTCTGCAGCAGCCCACACCCCAAAACCACCTTGACAGACCCATGTACTTAACCCTTCCTTCATTTCTCCATGAAGCATAACCTCTACAAGCATCACCCTAGGCTGGCACCACTCAGAGCTACCAGAGTGGAGAAAGGAAAGCAGGAAGAGACACTGAGGTGTGGGATTAGGAGCTCTGGTTGACAAGTACAGTTGCACAACAAACAGCAGCAGGCTGTCCCATGGGGGAGGAGGAGAAGCAAGACACTGAACCTACAGTGAACCTGCAGGCATCTCCACAGCAGCACATTAGGGTCATACACTGCAGTTTTATCCTGTCTGGCTTTCCTTTCAGAGAATCACAGAATTATTGAGGCTGGAAAAGGTCACTGAGATCAACAAGTCCATCACCACCACATTGGCTAGACCATGTCCCTAAGAGCCACATCCAATCTTTCCTTAAACCCCTCCAGGGATGGCAACTCCACCACCTCCCTGGGCAGTCCATTCCGGTGTCTATCACCCTCTCTGTGAGTAAGTGCTTCCTAAGATCCAACCTAAACCTCCCCTGGTGCAGCTTCAGGCCATGCCCTCCCATCCTGTCCCTAGTTGCTTGGGAAAAGAGCCTGACCTCTACCTGAGAACCTCCTCCCTTCAGGTAGTTGTAGAGAGTTCCAACTAAAAAAAAACAAACCAAACCAAAACAAAAACCAAACTATTTTCCAATCATTGACCTTCAACAAAATTCAGAATCCTGTAGTCACAAACATGCCACAGAATGTCCCAGAAGGAACATACTCCACAGACACTCACAAAATGTGTGCATCAGTGGAAGGGCTCTGAGGATGGATACTGCTTGCCAAAACAGAAAACACACCCAGACCGAAAGAAGAGATGCCTGGTTTCTTTCTTTGGTATGCACCCATAGTACCTGACTCCTCCCCTCAAATCCTTCAAAAAAGACACAAAAGTGGTGTCAAATAGGCCATGGCAGACAAAAGGCCTTCAAAAGGTCCTGAACAACCAACAAATTTTGAGCAACTAAATGAGAATATTGCTAGAGAGGGGCAACACTTAACCGCATCCAAGTTTAGAAAATAAAATTCATGAGAAACACTACTGGAAAAGAGAAACACCTGCAAAGCTTAGTTTGGCAACAGCATTAGTATTAGCATTTCCTCTGTACAAATCAAAATAATATTCATACTTTTCAAACTTGCAGGGCACTAAGCAGATCCAAACCATTGCAGCAGATTCAACAGTGTTGCATCCATCACATCGCCTAACAGTATGGTCAGAAACTCCAGAGTACCCAGCAGTTCTGTCAATCTTGATACTCAATTATATTTGGTTACAGAACCATAATTTGGGGCACCCACTTATTTAGTAAATACAGTGAGGTTTCATCTAATTTTCCAAGTTCAAGAACTTTAACAATTGAAGAGGCATTCCAACTGGCCTAAAACAAGACCACCACGAATTCTCTAACCTCCAGTGTAGGATTCTATCTTTACTGTTATTTTTCCTAATGTATATTCATTTACCATAGCAGTTTTATTTCTCACATGAAAAAATTTTCATTCTCTTCTAAAACCAGCACATTATGAAGTCATCTCACGTCTTCACACTGAACAGATTTTATTAAAAGATCCAAAATATCACAACCAAAGTTAAAAGCTGCTTGGGTAAAGAAACTTATTTTAACTGAAAGAAAATTCTGATTTCAACTCGGGAGCAAGTCATCATAGAATGTATTGAAACAGTCTTCTTGAAATGCCAACATATCAAAGCTCTGAATACTTTTACACTGCCCAAATCAAGGCCTGATGTAACAGTAACTTGTATCACTTTTTAGATCATGGTATCACCATTTCATCCCTTGGAAAAAATCTATACAAAAATAGCATCTGTGGGAAGATGGAAACATTAGGCAATTAGTACCACAGAAGATTCTGCTATACTCATTAGAACAGCAGCCTTCTTCCTTTGGTCTTATTTTTCACATCCTTCCTTCCTTTTAGATGGCTATGTGTCACCATCTTGTAAAGAAGAAAGCATCTGAATTTTATCTTTGCAAAACCTCAAATGTATTATTTCTAGAATTTTTAAACCATTGTGGAGGAGTAATGGAACATTAAAAAAAAAAAAAAATTAGGTGTATTGCAATATTTCATTCTTAGCCAAAAAAATGTGTATTCCTTTAACAAAACCCAAACCCTTAAGTTACAAGTGTTTTGTTTTCTCTTAACAATGGTGATTAATTTCAAATAGCTCATGAAAGCACGCAGGGTTCAGTAATGGTTGTTGGCCTACTCTGCCGATTCACATTCTTTAACTTACTTTAACAACAAGATTTGCACTTGGATGACCATGCAGTGGAAAGAGTTGGTCTGGCAATACAAATGCAAGGCTAGTAACCTGGATAACGCACAGGGAACTGTGCCTGCAAACTGTGACTGTGGGACCTCACTCCCAAATGCCTGTGAATGTTTCAGCATGCTAGGCGCAATTGTTTGCAGTAGCAACAACAGTTCATCTTCTCTCCCTGACATGAGAGAGAACAAAGAGTTCTGTATTAAGAGTTACCAGCAACTTTGCTTTGTCCCTGCCTAGAATAACACTAAGTGTATTAGGGACCCAGAATGACAATCTGGAGTTCTTTCTATGTGAGTGACACTCAATTAGAAGCCAGAACCATATCTGCATTGGGAGGTGCAGATCAATGCTATGCAGGGTGTTGCTGAGACTAGGACATGGACTAGATCCAGACTGAGGATCTAGTTAGCTGGAAGAGGCTGCACAAGGAGTATCATCTCTGTAACCCCTTAGTGTATGAAAACCAGAGTGGAAGAGTGGAACAATGTATCCTTTACAGACTACACTGGTCTTCTGGAGACTAATAAAACTTTCAGGCATTAAAGGATTCCCATGGTGAAAAACAAACAAACAAACAACCCCCCCAATCCATAACACAATAAAAGGTCAAAAAACCCCACATTTTACTTGTCTCAGCACAGCTCCAATTCTCACTGAAGTTCTTCCTGCAATTAGATCATTTATAATCTTTCACATATCTAAGGTTGGAATAATCACAGTCACTTTTTCCTCAGTTAAGTCGTTAGCAGGATTCTGCTCATTTTCACAACACAAAAACATCTCAAGACTTCCACTCTCAGGTTCACACTAAGGAGCATAGAAAGTTTTAGGAATCGGAAATGGTTTTCCTGGAGAAATCAGGAGAAATTAGTAATTTAGCCCCCTGTCTTTGTGCATTTTGTGCACTACACAGATGCTCCATTTCACCTCTCTCTGCTTGTGTACCTATTTTCTATAAACTCCTGATTGGTTTGAAATGGAAGGAAGAGCAGAAGGAACAACTGAGACTGCCTCAACAATTACTCCCCTGGGCAGGGCTTTTGGAGGAGAATCTTTTCAAATAACAGCACCTTCTCGGGAAAAAAAAGATTTGGTCGTTGAGTTTAACCACATTTAAAATGCAAGATGTATTAAATGAATTTCAAATGCTTATCAAGTAGAGCAAAGGTACCCTTTGACAGAAATATGATGAAGTATAAAAAGCAGAGTAAGAAGAACCTAGAATAGCAGCTTCACACATAGTAAAGGAAAGTCAGATGTAGGTCTAAGGAAGGATTATCAGATTCACTTTTGAATGTTATCCATTTGTACTAAATTAATGGTGGCAGTATGTTAGCCATTTTGGCATCAAATATCTTATTTCCTTTATAATCTCTCCTAGAAGTGCATATCCCATAATAAAATAGCTATAAAAATAAATTCTCTTTATAGTCACTAGCTTAAGAATTCTTGAAAGGTACTTTCAGGATTTAGAAAAGTGATACTTGTGTTAGAGAAGTAGACTATAGCAATGGATTGTTACAGAAATGCATTTTCTACAAAGTCTTTGCCTTTCCCTAAAAAAAAATAACATTTGAGAGGTGGACAACTGCTTTTCAGTGACTACAATGAATACTGTAGTATTTGTCAACCTATTTTCACTTCAGAATAGAAGCTTACTGTACTTCACTTCATATATTCATTTTCAAGCAAATCCAGATGACTTTTCATGTATTTTTTGAAAATTAGTTCCTGGCTGTGATTTAATCTCCCCTCCGAACCAGAAGAGATTAGATTACAATTATAAAGCACTGAAAACAGGAAATGTTGTAAACTCTGACACAGTATTAACTATGCTGGCTCATATGACACTGTGAAATTTTCTTAAATGTAGTCGGCCACCACTTGTCTACACAGCTTTCTGACCCTCACTTCTAGGAGAGTTTTGCTCTCAGCCTAGCATCGTACATTCAGGCTTTAACCAGAAAAATGAATTTTAAAAAGTAAAATACTAATTTGTTTTTTAAACTATGCATATACATTTTAAGTACCAAAATAATTCAATGACACACAAAGTAGCAGGAAAAAAGAAAAAGGAAGAGATAGTCCTTTAATCAAGATTAAGTGTGTCAGAGGATGAAATGAAGCACCCTCCCAGGAGTTCATCGTGGCAAAGGAGCCTTGGGGTAAGTAGGATGGGGGATCTGCTCACATGCAGCTTGAGACCTAGGCAGGACCAATGGAGAAGAGCAGCAGCAACCAAAAACCTGGGGAGGTTTTTCTCTCCATACTGGGAGACTGGGACAATGAAGTAAATTGCACAAAATCAGAGGGAAACACTTTTTTTTTTTTTTTCTGTAAAAAAAAGGCTAGATGGACTGGACAGGCAGCCCATGGTACCTATGGGAAGGTGAAGATGTCGTCATTAGCTGTAACCTGGGGCAGACGTGGCAAGTCTGGCCTCAGCAAGGGAACCAAGAGAGCCTCCTGTTGCTGACACAGAAGAAGTTTGGAACCATATATGGAGAACTGGAGAATATAAAGGTGTTAAATTCACAGGTAAGTGGTGAGCAAGAGTTGTCAGGAGGAGAGAAGAGCTGGGAAAAAGGGGACTACCCCTGACGGGTCAGAGATGAGCAGAAAATTGAGATTGGGTGAAGACTGTGGACTAAAAGGAGAGGGAATACCACAGGGAGGTCTCCCTCTCCATCCCTGGCCCTTCTAGTCTGGGTGTGTGGACACACACACATAGGGTTGTTACCCAGCTCTAACCCTCAGTTAAGTTTTTGGTTTGCTATCCAAAATCCTCTTAGCTTTGCTTAGTTTCATGAATCAGCATTTCAAATTTCCATAAATCTTAAGTACAGGGGGAATACAGGCTAAGTTTCCAGCCTTTTTTTTTTTTGGCTTCTAAATAATGAGGAAACCCACGTGAAGCAACCATTAGCACTCCTCTATTGAACCGCATTTGCCTGCAGTTTAGAATACCAGAGATCTGTTTTTTTACTTTTATAATTGAGCACACAAAGTCTAAGCTCTGAAGAGTCATCTTGAATTACGAAGACAGGTTGCTGTAACAATACAGCCTTCCTTTTCCCACTTGGGGAAGCATTATCTTTGTAACAAATACATTGCTGAAAAACACTCCCTGAAATAAATCCATGGTTCATGTAATTTAATGTAAACAGCAGATACATGCAGGGTCATATGCTAAGTAAATTAAGAGAACAATGTATTGGCTCTGTCTTCTTGCTTACTGCCCTGATATGTATGTTCTGCATAACACGAAGGCAGTGCTGAGAAGCTGCCCTGGGTGGGAGAGCAAGCGCTTTTCAAAAGACACTGGAGTTTTCTTTGACATTGACTGCTGGGTTGGCAACACATTTCCCTTCCTCTGAGAAACATTATCCTAAATGGGTCCTCAAACTCAGTTCAGGAGCATTCACTGAAGCTTTTCAAAACTGCCTCCTAACTCCCATGCACATCCACTCTCAAAGATGATTAAAAATCCACAGTTATGGGCAATATGAAGAACCTGGGAGAGGGTAAATTTAGCTACAAAGACAACAGCATCTGACAAAACCTCCTGTTTATCTGGTGAAAGAAAACTGTCAATAATGTTTTTTTTTCCTTAATTAAAAATATAAATGTTTTGTGCTTTTCTTTGCTGTTATTTGAAAAAAAAAAAGTAAACCAAGGGTCAGGAGGAAGAGGCAGCTGGGCTCTCCATGTAGTGCACAACCCTAAAAGAAGAGCTAAAGATCCTCTAAACCTTTTGTACCTGTATTTTTCAATCAGTTTGAAGTGCCATTTTGCTTATAACGATCTTCCATACCCTCCCTCTTTAAAGAAAACATGGATTTTTCAAAAGCAGGGAGATGAGGAGCAAAGAAATGTCTGAATATAATGTGAATAGGTTCAATTAGTTTTCTAAGTGTTCACTGATGCACACTGAAGCTGAGCTTAACTGCTAACTACAGGACATCATATATTGCCAAGCAGTCCTTCAGTTCTGCAGCAGAATGAACTTTCCTGAGGCATCTTGTAGCTCAGTGTCTACATGCTAAATTTCTGATGGTGTAAAAGCATTTAAGCAGCACGCTTCCTCTTGAAGTTAAAAAAATGGAAAATAGTATCTGAAAAGAGAACACAAGAAGCTCCTAAGCCTGCTGTCTTGAGGAAGGATCAACTGTATCTGTTCTTCATAGTGCTTGTCTGGTCTTTCTTAAAACTTACCGATTTAATGACCAACCCAAAACCTTCTCCTAGAGATTTAATGATTCTTTTCTTACCAGCAGAAGAGAAAGAATTTATCCTTACCTACTGCTCAACAACTTTTTACACAAGTCAAGACTTGTGTTTTTTCTCTTTCCTCTCATTTCAGAGGAGCGATGCCCATCCTTTTTTCCAGACAGGATACACAAGCCTCCCATGGAGGACTGTATGACACTGTCTTCCTCCATCATTTGAACAGACATTTGCACATGATGTTTGCACCATGAAGTAGATGAGAAGTTAAAATCATTACTGAATTCACTGTTATCTGCTGCTTTGCCACTGACCACTTGTGCCTGTGTTACAGAGACACTGAACTGATTTAATACAGCTGGTGCCAGCATGAGCTGCATGGGTGTTTAGCTAGAAGGGTGCTTCCGCTCTGCTTAGTCAGCCAGGGATCTTACTGGGACACTTGAGAACAACTGATTAGTCTATATTAGTCCATGGGTATTCCTTTCACACCTTTTAATAAAAAGCCCACCAAAGCAGGTACTACTGCTGCTCTGTCCAGACTCCTACCTCACATCACTTCCCCTGCTAATGACTAACATTCCAACAGCCTACTCGCTGAAGGTGAAGCTGAGTCTATCTCAGTCTATCTCAAACAGTCACTGCCACCACAAGGAACCATCCATCTCCTCGCTAAAAAAAAAGGCTGGTTTTAGAATAGTTTTCTTTTTTTTCCACAGGCTGGAGAGCAGGACAAACCAGTTATGGTAACAAGGGAAGTAATGACAGTACAGGGCTAGGAGTAAGAGTACAGAGCCAGTTGGGTCAGGTGCAACATACAACTACACCACAGTAGTTCTTACTGGCTGGAAGTTTAGACTTAAGTCCATGGGGCGATGCTGTAGGTCCACCAACCTAGCACAGCCACCAAAATTAGACTTCTCCTGATCTCCTCCTACCAGCAGCACAAGTATGCAGTGAAAGTCATTTTGCCGTGTTGGTGAAAGTCATTTTACTAAAACGAACATGGCAAAAGATTTCTAAAACTTCAAGTTATAAGTGAAATCAGCTCCCTGCCCTGCTTTACCACGTAACTATACGAATTCCTGTGGCAGCACAAGAAGGGGCAGAGTTCAGGAGTGGGAGTAAGCTCCTGGGAGTGGGCAGGGGCAGGAGAGAGAGACTGCTTCGTCTGATGGCTCTGCAGCTTAAAAAAAAAATAGACTGTGAGCCCTGCCATGAGTCTGAGTCATGAGGGTCAAATGATTTTAAAATATCCATCTAATTTAAGTAGGTTCTAGCCTGCTCCTTACCCAAGATAGCTCAGATTCCTGGTGATGCATGCGTTAACCACCTGAACATGTAAGCCTCACTCATCATGAGATTTTCATCTCCAATTACTAAGGTGCAACTTCTTGCCTTTGGTTTTCTCTTACCATCTGCAAGCATAAAGTGTATCCTCTCTTTACCATGCCCCCAGTTCATTTTATCTCATTCTGCTTTTTCCAAGTTCATCCCCCCATGCCCATGGTACTTATTTATATAACAGTTCTTAGTAATTCAGCCTCACTGCCATTCTCTGTGCAATGTACTCCAACTCACTCATCTCTTCAGTGAAGCTCTCTATTAGTTTCCTGTTACACTTTATGGGTTTTTCCCATTGCAGCTGTATAGTTTATGCTGCTTAAAGGTACAACACTAATTGTTTAGTCTTGCTTCCAACAGGATCTTACCAGAGCATTTCTGAGTCTATTGAAGATAACCTACTTTACTTCAGCTTTATTCATTCAACCATTTTCTACTTCTTCCTGTTTCAGGAATTAGGAAAAATGTAACTCACAATCATCACCAACCATAATTCTCAATTCATCACCTTTTTCATAATCTCAAAAAAATCCTCTCAACAGGTGAAAATCATATTTAAAAGGCAAATAACCCTAAAATACTTGCTAGATATTTATTCCCTTTTCCGATTAAAAGGTTACACCGAGCTTCCCATTTTCCTATGGCAAATGCTACACCAGGCAATTGCTCTCTCTTTACGTTAGGGCTCATTTTTGTAGTATGTATATTAATAAACAGGATATTAGGTAATAAAAAACTGTAAGACAAGAACACAGACTAGGAAAATATGCACTTACAAAAACCAGCATTACGAAACTTCATGAAAATTATGGCATGAATGAAAAAGCATTTTTTTGTCTGTCCATTCTGATTTCTCTGCCACCCCCACAAATATCCCTGGACAGCAGACACAATATCCTTCTTATTCTAAGGACGTGTATCTAATCCATTACAAGGCATGTGCAGTTCCACAGCACAAGCTGGAGTAAGCTGTTAGGTTTGCACCAAGCCAAACATTAACTTTCAATGAAAAAGAATCTGCGATGCTGGGGGGAGGAAGGGAGCGGGTGAGAAAAGTTTGCTGCATTACACAGTGCACTACTTGAAGCACCTGAGGGACAGAACCTGGGAGATGTCCTTCACCCTAGATGTTCTATCTGTGTCTTAGGCCTAGGTGTGGAGCTTTGATTTTTCCCTTGCCATCTTTCATCCAGTTCGGTACAGCACCCAATGAAAGGGGCATAGCTACAAGCACTGCTTGCAGTAAAAGCATTATCCATATTAACCACTAATTAATAATAGAAAGAACTCTTTCAATTAAAAACATGGAAGTAGACATGTTAGCTCCAGACTTAGTTTGCCAACCAAAAAAAGCCCCATTCCTTTGATGTAAGATCAGAGAACGCTGGTTAGTCAAGGAGGCTGTATGATCTCAAAGCTCACTTAGCTTAAATTCTCAGGCAGTCATCATCATTTGTTCCACAGTAAAGACCCATTTACTGAAGAAACAAAAAAGACCCAATGGGAACTTACTTGCCTGTTTTTGGTTATTGAGAAGGCTGTCATTGATATTCCTGGCTTGGTATATTTTTCCACTGTACACACGGATGACAAAGGTCATGCAATACAGCATTTACAATTTCTCATAGAAAATAAATGAACCATGACTCATACATGGGTACAGCATGTTCTTTACTTTCTCCCTGAAGTAAGAGATAGTACCAAGTTTTTGTTTGCAGCTGTACAAATGAAATATGAAAGACATATATTCCTGAACATATGTTTCTAAAATTCACAGTGGAACAATTGTACCGAAGTCTTCAAAACTGAGCATACACAAGACAGTCTGGAAGAACATCAGTAATCTTCAACTGTAAACATCCAGTGACGCACATCTCCAACATGTTGCAATACAGGAGATTAAGACAAAAGCCATCCTCAGTTAACAGATCAATGATGGCATCTGACCATTAGTCTTCACTTATTAGTGACATCTGGTCAGCACAATACAGCTGCAAACATTATGGTTCCTATATGTTATGTGTTCACTTCCCCTTACCCTCCTGTCTAGGTAGAGCTCTGATAACCGCAGACTCCTTTTTAAAAGCCTCTTAAAACAAGAGGTGGGCCTTGGAGAGAAATGTTTGTGTGTCTTGGCCAGCACAGCAACTGATTGGGGTAGAGGAGCTAGTAAGGAGGAGGAGGAGAGCTAGCTATAAAGTGGGAGGATCTGAGGACAAGAAGGTTCTCTAATCTCTGTTTCAAGTGTTTAAAGATAAAATTTTTCACATGTGAAGTTCTCTGCTGTCAAATCCACCAGCCTTAAACTTTAGGGACAGTTATGGCCCACCTGATTTTGATGTTCCTGCCTCATCGAATGCACCTACTCGGATGCACAGAAATTAATTTATTGCATGCTATACCCAGTTCAGTAACTAAGATACTAACTTATTAACCGAAGAAAAAAAACAAACTGGGGCTACCTACAGGCTTAGGTAGCTTTCATTTGCTGAAGCAATTTTGTGCTCCATAAATCAAGTTGTACATTTAACCAATTTAGGTTAATATGTGTAAGGGAGCACAGCAGAGGCAGGGGGTGAGCATTTTAGCCAACCTTTTAATCAACTCCTGAGCTTCAACTATTCAATCTCCTGCTTTTCAACCCACTCCAAGGCTCATCCTGCTGTTCTCAGGCTGGCAGAAAGTTATAGTATTACTAAAGAGCCGAGACAACAAGGCAGAAACACAAGCTCATTTCTGTTACATCATGTAAAGTTTTGTTTAGCACGGACATTAATTAAATTGACAGATTAATTTAATAAAGCAGAACAAGAGAGTGAAACACATTACAGCTTGTGTTCCATTTCTGTACCACACAGTGCTGCCCCTATTAACTTCAAATTATCTCCTTTTATGGACTCCAAGCTTTTTGTATTTTTCACAACTGTAACTGGATGACGGGTTAAATACTCGGAAGAACGCAAGAATGTTTTCTTTCTGCAGCCAACACAGAGAGGGAATCGCTGAACTCACTGCTTCTATAAAACAGGAAACTGTATTTTGGGTGCATCTGATTCACACACTGTTTTCCACCATCACCCTTATGCAGCCATGGTTTGGTCCCACCGTACCCCCACCATCCACCACAGTGGAAACAAGAAGTTCTTCCAATGCTTTTGCTTCCAATTTTTCCACCTGGTTATTCTACCACAGGCATATTTTCTTAAAGAACCTTCCCCAAGTTTATATGCCTACAGTTCAAAACAGGTTGGTGAAAATTTTATTTTCCAAGTGTGTGTAGAAGTATTTCCATAGCTTTTCAAAATCAAAATACCACTGACCATCAGACAAAACCCACAGAACAAAGAGGACAAACACCTCTTCCTGCATCCTTACCAGCAAAGTGTCAAACTGGTACCTAGTCCAGCTAGCTTAGCATAAAGAGCAGCTGTGCTGGATGCTCTCTCCATCTATCATTTTCATTGCTGAGAAGGATACTGGGAAAGGAAATGCCTCTCCCTCCCTTGTTTCTACCTTAGATAAAATCACAGGCAAGGAAAGAGCTGAGAATCCGTTCTCTTCACCACACCAGAGCCTAAACAGGGAGCAAGCACAGAAAGCTCATTAAAGCTCCAGAATGCATCCACAAAACAACAGTCAGAGGAAAGCCTACACAAAGGCATGTTCTTTTCTCTCCTCATCTGCTGGAGCCATCTTTCACCTACAAAAGCAACTCTGCAGGGACTATTGCAGTCTCCAAGTTTTAACTTTCTCTGCAATTCTTTCATCTAAATACAAAGGAGGCTCAAACTACAGAGGTGAGGAGGTTCAGTGAAACAAAGACATCATTTGCACTTAACTCAAACTATTCAGAGCTCAGGCCTCTCAAACAGTTCTTAGAAGCAGATGCTCTTCAAAAGACCCTGCTTCTGTCAAATCCCTTTCAGGCCCAAGCATCCTGTTTCTCAGTAAAATTAGGCAAACTTCAGATTTTGACCTAACTTTGTAAAAATTTTTAATTGAGCAATGATCTGTTTAAATACTGCCATTAATTTATAACTTCCCTGGAAAAGCAAATGCACTGCATTTTAGTACTGAAGTTCCATACTCTGCCCTTGGGCTATACTATATTCCCACTTGGGATTCAAAGTAACAATTTACAGGAGAGTGATTAATATTTTCTCTGCACACTCCTTTTTCTTGACTTTTCCCCAAACTATGCAGGTAAAGCAGAGGGGAGGTGATGGAAGGGAAGGAGGTTGGAGAGTTTTGTCGTGGATCTTGATACATCTAAACAAAGTTCCTGAAAGTGGAAGTTGGTGTTTCAATGCCACTTTGACCTACTTTGTATGTACAGTAAATAACGTGGAAACAACATTTGTGTTTCCTCTTTGTTCAAGCAAAACTAAACAAGCCCAGCCCCAGCCGGGAGAGGGGATGTCTGGTACCACTCAACTGCGTAAAGCCCTTCTGGGGCAGGGCAGAGCTCAACAGCTGCCAAATCAAACCTTGGTCACCCCTCAGTGTCATATCCCAGCAGGAAAGCTGGACAAACAACCTGGCAAGAGTCCACAGTCTGCTCCGTCCAATCAGTTCTGCACTTCAAAAAAGTTGATTCACAGCCAGAAATTACCTTCTACAGAGCATCACAATAAATCCATCTTCTGCTTCCAGTGTATGGCACTTCTTAAGTTTTTCCTTCTCTAACATATAAAATCCATTTACAGCACGTGTACTTTATTAAAAAAAAAATTAAAGCCACACAAAACCATTACATATACGGTCCCTTGAGGAACAGCTGAAATGATTAACATGTTACAAACATCATCATAATAGGAAGACACACTTACAGATATATGTGCTGCAGATGTCATAATTTGGGCATCTATCTATTTCCTATTAGCCAAAATCAAAACTGTTCTGCTGTGAAAACCAGACATACCTGTACTAACTCACGTGACAGGTACCCCAGACTATGGAAGAAATAAAGCTTACCCCTCAGCACAGACATACACACACAGGTATCTCTATTGCTAAGAAATTACGAATGGAAAATTAGAAGTAAAGCTGCTAAAGGCAGAGCTAATAAGACAAATGTGCATAAGCAGTTTGAGTCTTAGGATGTAAACTTATTTAGGGCGAGAACAAGATTGGCATTATATTGGCATTACTTCATTTTCATACTGTTGCTTAATCTGTATATCTAATTCTCCACATAAAGCTTGACTTTGTGCTAAATAAGAAATGCCTTTACAATCCACCAGCAGGCTCTGTCCATTCTACAAAGAGGGAACATCCATTTATTTCATCTAAAGGTCAAAAGTGAAATGCCTTTGGGAGATCCCATGCAACCTTAAAATAAAAGTCGCATTCCTGAACTCCGAACTATCTAGAATGCAACACAATGTCATTATTATTCCTTTGAAAATGTAAAACAATTACTCATTTATATTAAAACCAAAACTCTTTAAAAGAACAGGTCCTAAAACCCAATGAAATACCAACAGTGAGAATTTCAAATCTCGCTGTTCAAAAAACACAACTTCTTTTCCTTTCACTTTTGGTATTATGGAAGTCATGACACCCATAAATGTTTAAAAGATGTAATGTAATTCTAATATTTTTTCACTTTGAATTGAAATAAAACAGTTCTTATTCAAACACCAACAGTAGCCAAAGGAGCCACCCCCATCACTCCTCATACTTTTCAGTCATTCTTATTAAATTGTATCTTTATGCCATGATATTTACCTACAATTACTCATCAATATTTACTGATCCCATTTAGCAAAATCTGAACACAGAACTACAGTGAAGCATGAACTTCTGGCTGTCAGGTTTCTTCTGGTTTCCTTCTTCATTTCTTAGTCTTTGCATAGCTCTAAGTCCATTGCTCAAGATCTGAACTCAAGCTCACTGAAACAATGGGGAGCTTTCCAGTCTTTATAAGCTTTGAAACTGTTGCATGTACAAGCTATAAGATACCTGCTGTAATATTATCTAAATTTTCCCCTTCTATTGTATTTCCACTCACCTCATGAGGAGATTGAAAACTACCTATTTCTTTTTGTCCTAAGGGCTATACAAAATTACATCACATTGCTTATCCAGCTTCAACAGCGTCAATTTATTTAGGAAAGACATACAATGATCTTTTGGGGCAGATAAGACTTTTTTTTTTTAATTAATAACTCCTTTAAACAGCTAATTATAAAAATCTCTCAATACCCTCTCTATGTTCAATACATCTGTAAAGCACACCAGCTTTAAAATCAGTTTTGAGACGCCCACTGCCGACAGTAGACAGCTGGGGCTACCTGCTACCAACAGTGCATAGAAGGCACCATGTGTAGGAGGACATGCCTTGTCACTGTGCCAGTGCTGATCTTCTGAAAGATACTCTCTAAGGAGAACTGTGCCCAGGAGAACTTCAAGTTTTACACATTTAATAGCAATACACTTTTTTTTTTCTATTACTCCAGATAATTCAAAACAGGTTGCAAGAAGCTGCATCTGTCTACATAAAGCCTAAAAATAACTGTGCTGCAGTTCTACCATTGGCTCAGTTGATTTCATAGATATTATCATTCTCTAGTTGCTTCAACAAAGCTTTTAGCTAATTTTAAAAGCTTCATATTTGTGAGATGGAAAACAGGTTTGCAAGGAAGTCCTGTAGCATCTGACCTTTCCATTTTCTCACAGCAATTTTAAGCATTGGAGGGGACAGCAATAAACACAACACATAACCCTGCAGAACAAAAAACTCACTGAACCAATTTCCAGGGAAAAAAGACAATTGTTCCATAAACCCTTCCATGTTTTCAGACATACGAGTTATATCTGGCAATAGTTCAACAGAAAGACAGGAACACCAAAAGAGCACAGACTAAACACTGATGTCGTAATGAGTATATGAAACACATTAAGCTGCTTGTAAACTGGGAACTGCCTGCTGATCAGCAGTTAAAAGGTAAAATACTGAAGTACATACAATGCTGACATCAAAACCTGTGGGTTTCTCCAGATGCTTTTCTTGCTTATTACAGGTAAAGCTCGTAGCCCTGCCAATATGTGTAAGTTCAACTGGCTTCATGTGAGGAGAGAAGAGTAAGACTAAAATGGTAGTCAAACTGGTACTGGACTGTGAGGGCAAAAGAGTGAGGTGAAAAATAGTGACAGGCAAGATAAGCAGGTAATGTAAAAGGAAAATAACCAACACAATCAGGGAAAAGACAGTGGGATGAGAATCTGAGAAGACGATGCAGAGTGCAATCTCTTTACTGGAACAAAACAATAGTCTGGATGAGACATGGAAAATGACATTCCATTTCACCACTGTAAGTAACTAGGAAGCCTTTAGAAAGGATTTTAAATACCACACCTTCCTCCTGCTCTGAGAAAGTGATGGGATAACTGAGAGAAGCAGGGAACTGGTACCTCACCAGAATCTCTGTGGCAGAGCTTGAAAGCTCTCTTGAAAGAGTCAAAATGGAATCTTGATGACATTTGTCTTTTTTTTTTTTTTTTTGTTCCATTCACTTTGTCCTTCCAATTATTTCTGAAGGTTTCAGATTTACAACCTTCTCTTTCCATGCTACACCAAGGTAGAAAATGCAAAATGAAGGTGCTCTGTGAGGGCTCTGTATAAGCCTTAACCTAAGCAGAGAGTTACTTTCTTCCTGAGCAGCCTTCTTGCTGAACTCATTGAATTACTGTTTCTCTGAAGCAAACCAAGTCCTCCACATCAGCCTTGCTTGGCCAAGCTGGGATCACTCCCTTGCAGCTTTGTCGCCTAGTGAGGGAAAATGCTTTTCTTTCCTGAAAATAGTCATGAGTTGTGAGAGAGCATAGCAATTCTGTCAGCACCAGCCCTGCTCACGTCAATTTAAAGAGAAGATGAAATCTCAGGATGCAGCTTTGCTATCCTAAAGCAGGCTGCCTGTGTGATTGCTTCTTGGCTGCTGCAGGTATTGGAAGATGCACGGAGAGCTGAGATGGACAACTGCAGACACTTCTGCAAGGCGGTTGAGTGATGCCCTGGAGAATGGGATTCAGTCCCCACCTTTACCATGAAATCCCTAGAAGATGCTGCACAAATTTCCAAGCTATTCGCAGGCAGTCACTAATCATACACTCTCCATTTTCTACGTGTTTGGTGTTGGATCTCTTCTCAGACCTAAGTCATAAAGACCTGACTTCAGCTGAAGCTACTGTGTTAAAAGCAAATTATGAAATGCTACTGAATGGTAATTACGAGGTACTTTTGATAACCGTCTCAGTGCTTCCTCTCCCAAAAAGTCAACAAACAGCTATAAAATCTTCAGGAAAGATTCAGGCACCACTCTGGCTCGCACAGAGAGAATGGGGTGAAAGAGCTGACTGCAGCAATATGCTGCCTCTTCCATCTAGGGGGTAGGCTTCTAAGAACCAGCGCATGCTTTTGCAAAGCATTCAGATATTACTGTGATAAAAGCCATAGGAAGCTCATAAGAAACTGAAGGCTGTTATTCTGTCTTCAAAGCATGACTTGATTAGGAGATCTTAAATACGAAAAGTCCAAAAAGTGAAAAGGCAAACCTCCCTCCCTGCATCCTTCCTCCCTCAGTGAGCACAGTCTGTTCTGTGTAGTGAATGAGATGGGATTCTGTGAAAGCCATCAAGCAATTAAAGGTTAGTATGATTTGAAAGGGGCCCATAATTAGGTAGCACAGAGCTTGACTATGAAAACAGAATATTCTTTAAGCATTTTCTCTGTATTAAGATATATTAGTTTTATGTCAGCATACAGACAGCAGTAAGAGGGAAGTGCATTTGGCTATACATCATGCAAACACTCTTAATGATCACTGCTGCTCCAAGCTCAAATAAACAAGAGAGGGAGCAAGGCTGCATTTTGGGGAACCCAGCTAATAGCTGGTTGCGACCAGAAGGTCAGCCCCACTCATCCTCCACCTCTCCTCTAGGTCAGTCCCGCTCTGATGTGAAACCACACCTTGAAGCTGTGGTTAACACTGTTCCTGCAGCACAGCCCAAATCCCTGCTGCTGTTAACAGCTGCGGTCTGGCCCCACTCCCACTCCCTCTCCTGTGCTAACACTGCTGACCGTCACACAGCCAGCTGTGCCAGGAGCCAGTGCTGGGAACCAGCTGGGCTGAAATGGGCTCCAGCTTACAGCAAAATGAGCACTGACACTAAAATACATACATGAGGAAAAGGAGTGGAAATGGCTCTTTTGGCAGGCTTGTGGGATGCAGCCACTTTAGCATCAGCCAGCAAGCCATCAGCCTGCTTCCCTATCCTGTCCAGCCCTGTTAAATTAATCACAAGGCATTTACAACAGACACCAAGTCTCTCGACTCCCAATATCTTGCCAGTGTGGTCAATCTGTTCTCCTAATCCTACTACGACAGCTGAAGGAAGGTTTGCTCAGAAGACTGCCTCTTATTATTATTCTTTTAGGAAAAGCAGCAGATCTACCTCCCTACCAAAGGGTTCTGCATTATCTACTTCACTGCTAACTGATATTACTGGGGTGAGGAGCTGACAGTGGCTGGGAGTTGTCTTATTTTGAATGCAACAAAGAAAATTGTCTATAAACAAAAAGCAGTGCTTACAAAAGTAAAATGACATCCATGCCTTACTTTATAGGCATGTCTAAATTTCAGTGTTTCTTCTGAGCGTCTCAAACATGATGCACTTTCAAGGGAAAAAGAGAGCAAAGCAAATTGATAGGATGTTTGCATTGCATTTCCATCTCCACTTCTGCGTTTCAGCACCTGAATATTATTTTTACAACAATGCTAGAGTGATTTCATCTCTGTAAATATATTTAAGACAGGTAAAATATTTAGGTGCCCAACAGAAACTTGCACAAAGTGAGGCAAATGAAGAACAGAAGCTGTATGCTGTAGTTCCTAAAATAGATTGATACAGCTTTTCTAAACAAAAAAAAAGTGTGGGAGTGCCTAAATTTTTTGGGAAGAGGCGGTTTCATGCCTTTTATTCTGGAACTCTACATTTATCTCACCCATACTTCAGCTGGTGGAGTGTACATCAAGCATTCCTTGATGAGAGACAAAGTACTACAGTACACAGATGTGCCTATTTTGGAAGCAGTTGGATCACTTTTCCCTACGAGGTCAGGGGTTTTGGACCAAAATAATAGCACTACTGTTTGCTATCCAGCTGAGAACAGCCTGGATTCTCTAGCTTGTCCAACTTTCTAAAACTGATCATAAAGAATTAAATCACTCCCCCCTTACTTTCAGTTACCAGTAGGGGAAGAGGAGAGCAGGTAACACACTTTTATACTATGACACTGAACTTTTAGTAGTTATTTATAACAATCCAAAGCTTATCATGTGTCGGCAAGCCTTCCCTTTATTCATTTACTTCATTTCCCCTTCTTTCAATGGAAAGGAATTTCATGTTAAAGAAACAAAAAAAAATTAAAAGTTTCCATTTCTAAACCACCTTTTTAATTCACTAAAATAAATTTAAAATAGCTACCTTCCATGTGTTTTCCTCAGAAAAATTGGCAGGCATCATAAGGCATGTGGGTTAAAAGCTATTCTGTCCAACTCCTTTTCTTTTTTTCCTCTATATTTGATATCAACATTCCTATCCTCTACCTTTACATGTCCAAATAATTCTATGAATACCTGCCTTTCTTGTAGAAAAAAAGGGACTTTTCTGGTTTGGGGTTCTAAGCAGAAACAATTTAAAAGATATGCTTTTAAACCCACTGTAATTTAAGTTAGGAACAATTTTGTTCTCAAAGAAGGTCACGAAGAAGTAGATAAAATTAAAGCTTCAGAGGGGAATCCCCAGATAATCTGGTACACTACACTGAACCCACATTTATCCCATTCTGATATTTCACCTATTTTTAGTTTTTGTCTCTGTGGTTACTGTAGAAACACCTAAAAATGAACCAGCAAAGGCAAATACAGTGAAGAACTAGACAACCAGAGTTACATGTCAAGTGATGGGTGTGAGCTGCCAGATCTTGGGACACACACACTGCTTTAATTCCTGAAGATGGTGATACTGAAAAATTCATCTTCAGATCAAATTAATTTTTATTATACATTTTCAGGTTTTGTATAATCTCTGTCACAGAGTATCACACAACTTATCTACATCCTTTTTTAAGATCAAGAAATGTTGTTATCCTTCCTTCACTGGTGGGAAAGGGAGACACAGAGAAGACAAAAATACTGCCTAGGGCTGCCAAAGCAGCCTGTAGCAAAATAGGGACTGGATTTCTGCTCCCACGCATGCAGCCAACCCTGTTCACCTGCAGTTGGCTTGGATACTGCCTGCAACATTTCCCTCAGTAAGCAAAAAGCTGACCTTACCCTATTGCTAGGACAGGAACCAAATATGAAGTTAACCACCTTTGTGGAGCTAGGGATCCACGCTGTTTGCTCAAACAGGGTATCTAAGCATCCAGTTGGAGCTGCTCTGAGAGAATTGTTCCCTTTATATGTCAAATGAAAAAAAGGAAAGGGAAAAAACTATGCCAAGCAAGCTACATTAGGACATGCACCCTACAAATACACTGGATCCATCACTTCAGACGGTAGTACCCGAACCTCTTTGCAATGCTGCTTGAAGCTGAGGGAGCAGGTGGATGTGCAATGGCAGGGGAACCACTGGAGATGTAACGATTACTTTGGATCCTTCAGACAAAATAACAACAGCCCTTGACAGGTTTGTGGCACGGCACTGTATGTACAGAGACAATATTGGAGATGTATTTCTGAAACAGACACTCTGCCTTTAGAGAGAATGCAATGTCCACAGTTTCATGTCTAAAAAGGTTTGACGAACATGACACGGAACAAAGCAAACTGGAAAAATAAAACCTTAGACTGCACAGTGAGAAATTCATTATTTGATCTGAAAGAACAAAATAAATAAATAAATAAATCCACTTTTTCTTTACCACTGAGTCAGAATCTAAGCAATGTCAAATTTGTTGGCAAGTGAAAAAAAAAAAAGAAAAATCATTGGAACATGTTATTCTTCCTTGACTATGCATCTAGATCAACAGTCCTCACTTAGAGGTGAGAAGTCCTCATGGGTTTTAAATACACTGGGAGAGAGGGCCTAGGGGAATCATACTTTTCCTGAAGAAAAATAAAATGTGATGAGGAGAGGGTTAAAAAAACAACTATCTGCAACAGAGACTTGCTTAACAAATTGGGGGTTTATTTACATTATACATGATGTGCCTCTTAGTCTTAAAAGGAGTGAGCAGTGCTAGATATGTTTGCACAACATGAATTATAAAATACTTCTGAATATTACATGTAATATTGAGGGGGTTCTATTAACGGATATTTGTATGAAGAGGCACCAATGGCATATGCCTAGAACAGAGAAAAATAAAGTGCTGAATAACATAAAGTATCAGTATCATTAACTCGTAAACAAAAATGAAGATTTCAGAAACAAGTATGTGCTATAATAAAAATAAAGGAGATGCTTCTGGTGAAAAACAACTTCCTCAAGAAACATAATATGTCAGTGTATAGACATGACAGTGTATTTTACACAGGACTGAGAATAGTACAGGCTGCAGTGCACAGGAATTGTGTTTGGCTGATACCTCAGGTTCCAAAATGAAGTTGTTTATTCAAACTATTTATAATTTTAGAAAGAATTCTGATAAATAAAAGTACAGCAGTAATATTTTTATCATTATCCTAGGAATTATTTTACTGCCTATTCTGAGACAGAAATGCATAATGTACATTTCCTTTGCATTTTTCTCCAAATGTTTCCCTTCCAGTATTTCTTGATAAGGCTTGGAAAAGGAAACAAAACAAAACAACCAAACAAAAAAGTCACCTTTTACTCCTAAACATTTTGTGCTATTTTTTCCCCAAAACACATGGATTTCTTCATTTCACAGGGGTTCTAGATGCTGTCACCTGCACCGTCAGTGACAGAAAGAAACACACCAGCTGGGCACAGCCACAAAACTTCATGGGTTCCAGTCAACCTCCCTTTCTCAGTCAGTCTTCTCTGAAAACTGAATTCTCTGAAACCCTGGACTGAGACTATCGGGAGATCCCACCCACTAGTCTGTCTGCCTCCTTTGCACTGTCAGAGTTAAAATTAGGAACTAAGAAATACAACCACAGTCTTTCAGGCTACTTTGAAGTGTTCACGTAACAGTGGGAAATGTTAAACCAAACTCTCTAGAAAAAGTTGCCTTGTTCTCTACTGGTAATATTTTGGAAGATATCTTTTTTGTTAATGTCTTTATTGTTTTTCAATAAACTTTCTGTAATGACTCAGCTGAGAGCCTCAGGAGGTATTTTTTTACCCTTGCTAATTTACCTTGATCACTGCACCTAAGTATTTTCTCATCTGTCAACACATCCAGAAGCTTGTAATGGCTTCCTGACATTAGACAATAGCATGTATTTTCTTGTGTTCTGTTATATTTTATTTGTTATATTTATTGTTATATTTATTCTGTTATATTTTAATTGACTAAGTTTTTAGGAAGCCCATCACCACTAACTTCCAATGTCAAAATAAATAGAAATTAAAAAAAAAATAAAATAATAAAGTGATTACAGACATGACATTGGACTTTCAGTCTCGGGAACAGGGTAATGCTGACTGAAAGGGAGGAAAAGAAGCACAGGACATCTGACCAGCCTCTTCTTTTCTCTCTGTACATCTGTTAATATCAAATAACCCCCAGATAACCAAGCTGACTAGACTCATATTTTGTCTGCTGACTGAGACCACTAGCCTACTTCTCTGCATGTAATAAATCATTAGTGACAGAAGTAATTTCTCATGTCAAACAAATCACTGAAACACCCTAAGAGGAAGAAAAGACACATAGATCTTACTGGCAGCTTCTGCCCTTTCCACAGCTTGTTCCCTCCCCTTTCTCATCACCTGTAAATTTTGAAGGGGATGCAACAGAAATTGCTCTTGCTCTCTGCTGCAGTCAGACAGAGTTCAGCTTTGAAGGCAACTCCAGGCAGGGACAGAACAGCATTACCATCTTAGGCTCTACTGGAGACCCAATCTCTGTGGTCCAAGCAGGACAGGCCAAGGATGCAAGACTCCTGACAGTCATCCTCAGGCTCAGGGGAAGCAGATGTCACCACAAAGTGTCTGACTTGAAATGCAGAGCCTGCAGTCCTCTACCTCTTCTGTGGGGTGAAGGTGCTGCTGCTGGTCCCACTGAAAACACAGGTGCTGGCAAGACAGCAAAAGGCAAAGGGTGCTGAGCCACCTGCAAGGCTTTATGCGTAGAAGGCAACAGCCAGGGAAAAAAAAGCCAGCAGATAGAAGGAGAAGGCTGAAACACCACCTATCCCCCAGGGAGCACAGCACACATGGGAAGGCATCAGCAGGGACATCAAAGTGTGGCTCCTGGTCTTTCCCAGACAATATGCTCAGAAATTATTTCTCCTGCCCAGCTGGTAATCTCAGTATTTCACCACAAGGTGCAAAGTGCTTTGGCTCTTTTACCATCCCAACCTTTTTCCATCATCACAAACAGAAGCCCGCAAATAAGCGGTTTAAAGAAGCAGACACCTGCGTAAGCTCAGGCTTCTCCAGCCCAGTTTTATACTTAATGGGTCACTAAATATTTCTGCAGCCAGGCAGATATTGAAGCATCAGCACCAAAATTCAGTCAAATGACTAATTCCTATGAATTATCTCACTGGATACTGGGCTAATAGATTAATAATTGGTACCAGGGAAAACACACAGATCACTGCCCACCACCAGCAACATCTACGAGATTGGTTTATTATGAAGGTGCACTGTAATTATGCCCTTAGCATGGTATGATTCAGATTTTAAAAATGCTCTCTTGGCAGTTTCGATCTAATACTATAAATCTAAGCACAGGAATTCTGCACTTCACACTTTGTAACACAGCAAACAATAGTGACAAGAAACAGATCACTTTACAAGCAGTACTATAAATTCAGTTTTAACTAGTGGTGTTGTGTCCCCAAGCTTTACATCTTACCTAACATTCCAGAGATTCATTAGTTGCCTTCAGGTACAGAAAAACTCATATGAAAGGCTCACATTTTACGTACATCAGAACATATAATTCTTTTCAGCAATACTTCATCCAGTAATATGTGCAGCTTCACAGAGGACTCATTCTCCATCTTCGTGACCAATTTTTATATCATTTATCTATCTTTGGATTTAGAACTGTGAGGTATTTTTCTAGACAGCAGAACCACAGTTATCAGAAAAGTAGGGGCATTATCAAAACCAAGATGTGACAAAACCACATATGCACCTTCCCATATCTATCAATTTCATACGCTTCTCTTGCACAATATAGATACATGCTGCGCCACGTGCAAACCCATCCCCTGTAACATTTTGTTCATGAAATGTTGAGACTTTCGTCTAGGATAATAAATGGGGATTTTCAAAACCAAAGAATTCCTCATGGGCCCTACAGTACAGGGTAACAGTCCAGCAAAAATAAACCTGAGCTCAACAGAAGATAGATACTCACTACATAGCCTGTTTTGGCACTGCGATAATTTCTGTGTGCTGTTCTCTGTTATATAAGCTAAAATGATTGTATTTAAACAACAGGAGACTATTTATTAAAATAAATTACATTGGTATATGTAAAAATTAAACAAATATAAAATGTCTTCTGCTAAAATGGAGTCCAGACTTACATGTCTATCACTACACAGATGCGCCTCATATTGTGTGAGGGACTAAAATTGTGCAGGTAACTGGTAATTTGCAAACTCTGGATCAAAATGATAATATAGCTAGCTTTCATTTCAAGCTGCACAAGGACTGTGTAGATGTCATCTCAGGCCTTAACATAGGTTCAGCTAGTCATGATAATATCCTACATGTGTTTTGTGCAGTTGTACTTTCTGTGGTCTTGGCATCATCCAGGAAAAGACCACACAGACCTTCTCCTCTTGCTCTCACACTGACAAGTCCATTCCAGGACCTTTGGTATCAGTGAGGAAGTGTTTCCGAATGCAAAGGTGTTTTGAACCAACACCTTTTAGCAGGTGTGTATGTGACCTTTGCAAAGACTGGTGACACAAATGGATATAAGGCAATCATTTGCTAGGTTTGTTCCTTTAAAGATTTTACTTGAAGACACTAAGAGGAAAACATAGTTCTTATAACAACAGCATACAGAAGCATCACCACAGAACAGTCTTCCTCATTTTTGATCCATGAAGTTTAGTGGCTTTGCCATGTCACCATCATCTTCTCTATAAAAACTCCTTCCGCACCCTCAGCACCTTCAACTGCTCTAAAAATGAATTCAAAGGAAGCTGAAATCATGAGCAGAATTGAGGAAATGGCTCTTCACCTGACAGGACAGAGGGCACCAAGCTGGAATCACTGCAAGGGTGGTGGCTGCCTGTCTGAATGTCAGGGGAATACCATTCAAAGTTTTTCAATGTTAATGACACATCCAGTCCATTCAAGATCACAGGGTCTGTCCCAACCAAGAACACCATTCCTGGAAAACGCATCAAAAATCAGCATCCACTATTGTCTGGCCAGTGTGAATCAGAGCACATTTTCAAACACATGACCCCAGAAAGATGGACTTGTTTTTCTGCATGATTTGAACTATTATTTTGGCATTCTCAAGGACATGAAGCGAGACAGTGTTTAACCCAAAGACTTTAGGCATTGGTACAACATTTGCTGAATCACCAAGGTCCATGATAGGAAATAAGTTTCAAAAGAGCAATAGAAAGTCACAAACAGTAAGATCGCATTACACAAGAATTAACACCACCAGAACCCACGTCTGAGACTACCCCCAGCTGGGATTTACCAGTAACAATGCCTTCCAGCATGGGACTGCCAGCTGGGGGGTCCTCACAAATAATGTCAGCAGCCAGGAGCCAAAGTCAGCTCCCACAGTTGTTCTATTGCTAACCAAAACTGTAAATGCAGGGCTCTAGCACTTAATGCTTTTCCCCTTTTCTGATTTTTTTCTTTTTGTAATATCAGTTCTTGACAATCTCTTCCAATCCCTGGTTTCCAGGATGCTTCTTGCTCAGGTTTCTACTCTGGCTCCTTGGGATTAGTCACACAGCCTTGACTCCTCAGAAGCACTCTACCATATTAAAAAAAAAAACAAAAAAAAAAAAAAAAACACCCCCCAAAAAAAACCACTACAAAAAAAACCCATAGACTTCCTAGGATAATTTTAAGCTTTTTACTGTCTTCTGGCTTTCATTAATATCTCTTGCTATTCCTTGTTTTTCTCTAAATATTTTCAAGCTGGTTCCAAAAATGCAGCTGTTCTTAACAAGGATACAGCCCCCGTCAATAGACTTTAGCCAGAAAAAAATAAGAATTATAGCTTCAGTAAAAAAACCCTCACCATTTTCTCAAGTAAAGTTGTAATACTACAAGCATTTATGTAGGTTTAGTCTTCCTTGCCTGTTCTTACAAACTGTTAAAAATGCATGTGTATTTACAGCTAAAAAAATCTAATGAGTTTTGGCCCTGAATACTGCTTGCACTTGCACCTTGGCTTTATGGCAGCCAGAATTTATCCTTTTTTATTCTACCAGCAGATAACTGACTTACCATTGCCATAAAAGGGACAAAACTTCAAGCACAATATGAAAATTCCTGGAATGTTTGAGTCTACCCTCACTTAGCTGTTTTTTTCCTTAATATGTGCACTATGAATACAAGCCATTAATGTACTAATTTTTCTTCAACTTTTGTTCTACTTCTTTACACCCCTGTAGGTCCATAGCACTGTAATTTTTCAGCCTTATTTGGGTTTCATTACAATCTTAGAATTTGTTTCAATGCTTTTAGATTATCAAACGTTTCAACAGAAGTTTTCAGCAGATTAGAAAACAAGTCTTCCACTAGATAAACAGCTGGACTAATAAGACCAAAAGACTTACAATACCCAGTCAGCACATAGCTATCCAGTGAAAATGGGCTACTTTGTTTTATCCCTTAGCTACAACTGAAACATTTGTCATGACAAAAAAAAAAAAAAAAAGTCTTTCACATTTTGTCATCTGTATACTGAACTAAGGACCCCATAAATTATTTATTACATTTGAGCCAGCTATTAATACATTTTCCCTTAAATCAGTGAAAGACTACATACTTCACTGTGAATTTCCAACATGAATATAGAAATAATCCTCATGGGAGAATGGTATCAACTATACTGATGAATTAGAATACCTTCATTCACTAAACCATTTAGAAATGCTCTATCAGGTTCATGCCACAGTGCTAAGACAACATCCTCATGTAGAGAAGACATATGAGAGGGCACCTTGGCCAGCAGAGCATCTTGATGAATCCACAGACCTCCCATGTAGCCAGAAAGATTATAAATGACACAGCAGCTGAGAGGAACATGGGCAGAGAAAAGACAAACCCCTCCCCGACACTAATTTTTAAAGGTAGTAGAGGAGATGCAATGCGAGTTGCCTCGAGTCATTTTCTGCTTGCAAATGCTAGGAAATACCACCAGACTTCTGGCACCTTTTAAAAAAGTTCAACTTCTAGAACAGATTTGTGGCTTTCATTTAATGTCATTTCAGAGATGAAGCATGGACTCTACAAACCTGAGCTCTTCAGCGCATCCCTTCTGCTCCCACTTTTAACAGCTGGACAGGGTTCTCCACTGGGGTGACAAACTTTACCTAAAAGCTTATTTCAACTTCCCAGCTGTAAAGCTTAAAATGTTCTTCAGGGTTTACAGACAGGGTAATGGATAGTTTGGCCCATCTGTGAAAGGCTTTATCTCTTCTGAATGCAAAAGATGTAACTCGCTAGCTTTTTCATTAAAATATTATAGTTCTTCCTACAAATCCTTGTGTGTTAAGCTTCTTATTGGACTTAATACATAACTCTGATAGTTTCTTCCGCCACTTCCCTCTCAGCCATCCTGAAAATCTTCATCTCAAAATGCTGTCTCTGTGTCACTGCTACTAGCGGATGAAAGCTACAAAAAGATGAAAGAAAAATCATTATTACTTTGCAATTTGTTTACTCCACACACTGACAGCACTTTGTGTTTTGTCCTTTACATTGTTCTGTGGAAGATGCACACCCTTCCTCAGACCCTGCAAGAGGCTGTTTGCCAGCAGCAGTAAAGGTGAAGGCAGTGGCAGCATACACAGGGAGAAAAGGCAGAGGAAAGGAGGGGAACAAAGGATGTTTAGTAGTTCTTCTCTCGGATACACCCAAAAAAGTCCTTCAGCCTACAGAAAATTCCATAAAAGTAGCTGAATAACTTTGCTAAAAACACAGACACACCTTCTATGAATTAAGTTGTCAAATTTCTAGAAAAATCTTACACCATTTATTTCAGAACGTGTATGAGGACAGCATCCATTTAACATGAAGGTGACATAAGAAAAACAAAAGCAAAACCCATTCTTTTCCAGCCTTTCTCTGGCTTCCCTCATTTCAACTTTGGCCATGATTTTTTTATTATGTTACTTTAAAGCAGTCCAGGCCAGGAGTTTTTTTGCGGGTTGTGAGGCGAGGCTGACTCATCTCCACCCAAGCACATTCCCAGGCTGCCGGCTCCCACAGCACCTGCTGCCTGCTCCAGCACTGCTGCACCTTGCACCAGAACGGCACCGATACCCCTGAAATACCCCAGTGCAGCTATAAAAGCTGCACTACAATTCTCATTTGAACTTGGAAGTACAACTTTTCGAACGCTTGATGACTTGGCAAATTAGAGGTGGAAAGGGTATTTCCTACCACACACACATCACCTACACTAAGAAGAGATAATAATACATCCTTCAGTCTTAGGATGTTTTTCACTTGTATTAGAAATATGATGGAAGCAGGCACAATATGTGAGAGGCTTCCTAAAAAATACGTATTTTGAGACACCAGATCAATCAAAGGGGTAATAAGCAAATCCAGAACTGAAGAGAGTATAGCAGAAGAACAAGGGACTGGAAACTTAAACATACACTACTGTATGTTTTGGGTTTTTTTCATTTAGAAAGTTTATCCAAGCTCCTCCTCCTGTAAGAGAATATATCAGATGTAAAGGAATATTATTTAATTTAGAAAGTTTATCCAAGCTCCTCCTTCTGTAAGAGAATATATCGGAGGTAAAGGAAGATTAAACAGTCCTCTTTTCTTGGTTTTGGATCACTTACTTAAATCTGCTTATTCATATATTTTTTTCTCAATACTAAACAGAAATTTAAAGCTAAAATGGACACCATTTTTTTCTGATTAAGTCTTTGATCACCCTTGATCTGTTTATACATGCCAGAGAAAAACAACAGATAGTGGGTTTTTGCACTGCCTACTTACACTCTTCATGAAGAATACAGTTGCCTTTTTCTTTACTGCAAGTCACTTCAGATTCGAATGGCATAATGATAGTAATTGACATATTGACAATGTACATATTGACAATGCTTTCCCTTGTTCTGTATCTTACTTCCACATTGTCCAAAATACTGCTATATACAGACTCTTGCAGGGCTAATGCCACATACTTTTCTGATGTATTAAATCACCAAGAATAATTCCAGCCCATCACAACCCAGAGAACTGAAAAATGTATCTTCCCACAAACACTGTTAAATTGCAGCTGTACTTCATACCTCGAACTACTCACTAAAGGCACAGGTCAGTATTACAGTCAGGTCATAGAGCATGCCCAAATTCTTCCCTTTGACCAGATTCTACAAGGTGTAAAGGGCCTTTGTGATGGGAAAGTCAACGGAAATTCTGAGAAGGGAGCACCATGTAACTTTTAAACACTGATGAAGTAAGTTAATTTATTCTTGTTGAGGTTGTTGAATCTTCCTTTGTTTAGTCTAGTTCTATAAAAAGAACAATATTCATAAGCCTATCCCTAGAGATGGTTTCTGACATTTTTAAACAATTGCCTTAGCTGCCTGCAGCAGTGATCCTACATTTCTCTGCGTGATCAAGGCAACTGACAGTATATACATCCAGCATAACCTCAGGCATTATATAACCTAATTATAACCCAGGATTGTATACAGCAAGCGGAGGAGTTGCAATGAAATACTGCAGTAGTCCTGCAGGCATCTGACACGCACAAATACTCAGAAGCAGAAACTGTGCTATTTGGGATGATGGTCCAGGAATGTACTTGCATGTGCTGACACTCAACAGCCAGCTCCGGGAATGAAGTTCACAAAGATGAGTCAGGACTGACCTCTCAGGGAGGTTCAGGGACTGTGTTCTCCAGCACAGCTGGCAGCAAACAGGTATGTGCTCCCAAAACAGCCCACCCTTCTCTCCCGCCTCCAGCATCCTGTGCCATCATGCTGTAGAGAAGGTGGCTAAGTGAAAAAGTGGGCTGGAAGACAGCAAGGATAAGGACATTCCCCCGGGAGCAAGCAGCCACCCGGCCTGCTCCCTCATCCACAGAAGCACCCATGCATTTACTTTGCATATATATATTGACCAAAGGACTCCCTACTGCTAGGGACAGACAGGTGAACCCACAAACACCACCTTCCCAGCAAGCGCTCCGCACCAGAAGCTGGAAGGCCACCTGCCTCTCCAAGCTCTCCATGGTCCTCCGTGGTGTACCATCAGCCATTCCAGGTCTCATACCCCTTCCTGCCAAAGCACCTAACTCCAAAAGGAGGAAGGGAGTGATGTACTTTTCTTCAGACCCTCTCACACCCTGTCAGAGCCTGGCAGAGTGAACCAAACTTATTTCCCATTGAAATGATCATAACTCTATCCTGAACTGAAACCTGTCACAGTTTGTTAGATGTGCTCTTGGTCTTGCCAAGTCCCTGAGGACGTTCAGGGAAAAGGGTCTTAGGGCATAGGTCTCTCAGCATCGAAAACAGTGGCAGTCCTAGACACAAATGGCTGCAGAAGGCAGGTGCCTAACTCAGCTTCTTTCACTAGTAAAAGCATGCTCAAGTGAAGTGCTGCCAGTCATTCAGACGCAGTCATATGACTTCTCTTCAGCCACACACCAAAAGCCCATGTCATTTCTTTTATCTGCTCTCAGTTTATCTGCCTTCTTCTTCATCTCAATAAACTTGTTTTTAACAGAAAAATGAATAGAAAAATAATTCAGACTGGTTGGAAGCAATTAGGCCTCAAATTGCATGTGAAAGGCTGCAGCCTCCAATACCATGGAGGAAGGCGTGAGGTCAATACAGCAGAATTGCCTCTGCCCAGCCATGGACCAGGCACCACTCTCCAGACAGGGCTTACTCAGGGACAGGAACCTTCTGGTCTCCTACCACTGTGTCCCCAGTTGCCACCACACACTTGGCTCAAACAGCACTGGTGAAATCAGTATTGCCTTTGTGGAAAAAATTATGCATGCTTTTATCACTTTTTTGGCCTGCCTTCCACTAGTAGCTGGAGTGGCGCTCAGCTCTGGACCAGCTCCCATCTTGCCAACACTAAAAGTGGAAAGGGAGATGGTTTGAGAACTCAGAGGGACCATTAAGCCTACCATCACATGGTGGCAGACAGGTCATCTCCATTACCCCAGCACTGCATGGCAGCCAGCCCACTTGCATGGAAGACAACTCACTGCTAGGCTGAAGCACAGCTGGAAGTTCTTCCTCCACTGCAGAAAGCACAGGGCCCAGCGCTGCAGCGGCATCGACATGGTACCGACACGCACAACCAGGATGTTTCCATGGCCTTGTCATCTCTCAACCAAGCAGTACTAATGTTAGGAAATGGACTTTCTTCAAAGGAAATGGCAGCCTGAAGGGTGTCAGAAATGAAAGCCCCTGCAGAGATACATCAAAACAAGCTTCTCCTGTAATGGTCTCATGGGTGCAGTCTCTCAGCCTGACCTGGAAACTTCGTAATCTACAGCCCTGTGTTCCACTCTGCTCTCTTTATAAACTATAAGTGCATCTCCTGAGCAGAACACAGAACAGCAGAAAAGCTCAGATCAGCTATAATTAATATTTTAATTATAATTGGCCAAGATAAAAGAGCTTCCAGTGCCACATCTGGATGCATTTCCTATTGCCACATTACAACCAGTGGGAGCTGCAATGAGAGGTTCCCCTTTCTGTACAAAGGCACGTGATCCTGGGAGTAGCTGGCTCAAGGCTGGCTCTGCTATGTCAAATGCCTCTGTGAGAGCAGTCCTTCCAAATCTCCTTGTATGTATTTAATCATGGATATGACAGGGATAAAACAAATTTCTCACTCTGCCAGCCCTGTTATACTACAGAGCCATCATCACCAACATAACACAAGCTGCTTCTGTTACATCCGCACTCACAGGTCTCAAGTCTCATTTAATTACCCCTGCACAACTATGATGCACACATGAAGAAATATTTTTCCTGTGAGAGTGATCAAGCACTGGCACAGGCTGCCCAGAGAGGTTGAGGAGTCTCCATCCCTGGAGATAATAAAAACCCTGCTGAACACAGCCTGTGGTTGGAGGCCACAGGACAATTAAGAACATGGCAAGACTGGCTGCACAAATATTATTTATTATTTTTTTAATCGAGCTAATACAAGATACTTTGAAGCAGGAAAAAGCCAATTTTTTTTTTTTTTTTTTTTTAGGAGAAAAGCAGGTGTTGCATTCAGCCTGTTACAAATAGTACAACCTTGCCTATCACACAGTCCTCTGCTAACACAACTCCTCTTTACACGTAAACAGCGGGAACACGTTCATCTGAGGACAGTGAGAGCACTGGGCCAGCTATGCCAGCTCTACAAAGGCAGAAAGAGGTCCTGCCCAGGTGTAGAGGGGGTCACACCACTCAGCCACAGTCACTCTGAGGCATGAGCCTGGCTCAAGGACTTCCAAAGAGAAGCCCCTCAACCACCACCCACAGTATGCTGCCGGCCAACAGCAGTCTCCACTGCCTTTTGGGTAGTTGTCAGTGACAGGCAACAGTGTGGAGCTGATGACAATGCCAACAGAACTGAATTGATTGAAAGGCCACTCATGTAAAGCTGAAAGTTTATCCAAGGCAACAAAACTGCAAGGAGCTCAACTTCCACAGCATACTTGTGTTTCCTGGTGGTGCTGAACAGGAACTGTCAATCTGCAGTCAGCGTAGCATAGACAGAACTGTCCATTATGGGGATAACTTCATAAGATAATTAACAACTCCAGATTACATTTTAAGGAAGCTTTATAGAACTATTTATCTGGTACACACAAGGCACTTTTAAAACACAGTTGCTTCAGGAGACCTGAAATTGTACAACTGATATTAAAGTTTGTTTTGCTTTTTGTTTGTTTGTTTGTTTGCTTTTAATAAGCATCTCTTTCCTACATAATTTTCTGTCTTTGTTTACCCAAGGACTTCACAGAAACATCTCACAGACAGATATTTATACCTCTAGGAATAACAAAGTCCGAACTCAAACGTGAATCACTTCCTTCAAAAGATATAAATTAAATAAAATTAATTATATCCCATAATGAATACAGTTTAATCAGCTTAATGCCATGCGATGGGTGAATTGCCTCAGAGGTGCATCACTGAGTGATTTACTGCAGTCACAGTAACCCAGATCCTATCAGCCTAGGAACAACAGATAAGCCATCAGAAGTTCAGTGCATTTCTTACTTGGCTGATTCAAGGCATACATCCCATCCCCATGGTCCCATAGAGAAATATAATTCATTATACAACTTAATTTCATCTGAAACTGCAGAAAAAGTTAAAAAATTCCCATACTCCTTTTACTGATTAAAATGCTAAGTCCAGATACTACTTTTATATCAGGAAGCATAATAAAAATCCATCTGCTCATCGCCCTAACCAACTGTCAGAAAGTAAAGATACACTAAAAAGATGCTCAATTCCAAACTTCTAAGTCAACTTAGGGGTACAGAAGAAACAGCACAAATACTTCAGGAGCGCCAGGAAAGAGTCCTTTAAGTTAAGGACAGTGGATAGCTAATATCTCAGTGATAAAATTAGCTCCCTGAGCAAAACTTTCAGACTACTTGCATACTTTCGATTTTAAATGCCCGTGGCTCAATCTGGCTCGCTCAGGGAAAGGTGCCAAAACTCAACAAGTAACCATTAACATCAAGGATCCCTCCTGGTCTCCAGGCTACTGCCCATCGCGGGGGTCAAAGGCAACGAGCACAGCACTTTGAATCTAAGCAATACTTGTTTTTTACTTTTTTTTTTTTCCCCGCTACAAAAGCTCACTTTTTTTTTTTTTTCTCCTTAACGTGGAAACTCAATTTGCTACTTTCAAGTCCCGGGTGGGTGCGTGCTTTATACTCTCTCCCCAGCCAGCGACGCTCCTTGCCCAGCCGCGGGAGGCTGCGAGCGCGGAGGGGCCCGTCCCGAGGGGCGGCCGGGGCTCTACGCCCGCGGTGCCGGTCGCCCCGTTCC
>VWZY01002494.1:51782-62648 GCA_013399075.1 Chloroceryle aenea
GGCCCGTCGGGGTCCGGTGGCTGCGCGGCGAGGGTAGCGGAGCGACACCCTCACTTTCCCGCCAGATAAGATCGGATCGTCCCAGAGGCGAGCCCAGAGACCTCCTCCGGGGGACCGGCGATACATGCGGGTTCTCCTTTGCCTTGCAGGGGCGGCCGTCCGGTGGGAGGAAGCCCTGAGAAAAGTCCCCGGGCCGGGAAGCAGAGAAAATGGACATCTCGCAGCTTCCAAGTGCACGTAGTTCCATTTGTCAGTAAGTAATTCCGCTCGGCGGTCTTTTGGAAATAACTCTTTTAAAGCCGTATTGGCACCTTTAACTGCAGAGCTTTATCACGTGCCTGCGTCGTGCTACCTTAAGACGACGTGGTGTTTGTTCACCTTTCCCTGCAGGGATCTGGGGCTCCTGGTGATCTTGATGGAAGTCGTGCTGTCAGCCGTCAAAGTGGATGCTGTAAGTAAAATGCCTTGTGACTTTTACTGAGGGGAGAGAGGAGGAAAAAGCAGTTTTCTTTGTGCTGCATTTTCCGTTGCCAGATGGCTTATTTATCATTCTGTTTAAAAGAAACAACCAACAAATCATCTCTGCAAGGCTTACAAGTTACTGCCTTCTACAAAACAATGTTTAGCAGAGAGCGTAAGGCATCGGAGTCAGGTTGTTTGAAGTACTCCACTGTTACTTTTGCTCAGATTGGGTAATTCGTTAAAGCAATAACAAAGCAAACGCTACAACTTCTTGTAAGAAAAGCACCAAAATTGCAGTGATACCGATACCAGAGAGTACTTTGGAGAGGTTAACCTGCAGGTGAAATATCTTCAGTTAGGTACAGACCTCATCTGAGGACTGAGAAGCTGAAGCTGTGGCTTACTTTTACAAGTCAGAGATATGTTTATAAATATTATTGTTTAATTTGTTAAATTCAAAACCATCTAAGTTGGTCCTCTTGAGGTGTTGATATAAAGAGAATTTACTAAACTCTTGGTTGTTGTTATAAGGATGTGAAAAAAGTGAGAGGTAATGTATATTGGAGTGCAACATTAGCACATGAACAAAGTTTGGTGAATTTACTGGAGAGATTGACATTAATGCAAGTAGGCTTTGCATCAGGCCTGAATACAGCTAACTGAAAGGTTGCTAAGACTTGGCTTGTGGCTGCATTTACCAGCCATCGAGTGTGGATAAGGCTCTGTGGTCATGTGGGACTTTGATTACATTTTTCAAAAGCTTTCCTACTTCCATTTTAATCCCACTGTCTGAAACTTCCCCCCCTTTTTTTACAACTTTTCACTCCTTTTCGATACGTGGTGTGGTCGCAGGTTTGTGGTGAGATGGCCTAAAGTATGATGTGTAACGGGCAATAACTGTGTTGTGACACCCAGTAATTCTGCACTCAGCTGCAGTTGGCACCTGGAGCTTACCTGTTGGTCTCTGTGGCTGGTTGGTCTCTCCACATGGTGGCTGAGTGAGAGGTGGCAGGCTGGGGACTCACAGTCCCATGGGAAGGGATGCAAGTGAGGATCTCAAGTGTCACGTGCTACTTTTTGTTGCCATGTTTTGGTAGAAACCTCATTCTGCTGGGTAGCTCAAAAATGGATAATAATCTTACCAGGTGCTATTGAAACCAGAGCAGCCTGGTGATAATGATAGTGGTTTAGGTCCAGTAATGAAATCACTGGGACCAGTTGACATAAACAGTTGGCATTTGTGGTGTGACTCTTCTTTTCATGAAGTTTTGCTGTAGTGTGCATAGCATGGTAGCTGAGCTTTAGCTATAGCACAGGCTAATTCATTCTCCTTCGTGTTCTTGCTTGTAGACTGCAGGCTGCAGTGTTAATACAGAGGTACACTGAAGAGCTGTACTTCGGTTAGTGGATGTAGGCTGGTCTGTTTGCATTTCCACATGCTGTTTTTCCCAGAGTACCCTGGAGGAGTAAATTGGCCTGCTTGGAAGTCCGGTTTCCCTGATTTAACAGTTTCTAAGGTAGTGGCTGCGTAGGAGATGAAACACTCCAGTCAATGTGAGGAAGTTTGGAGATGTTGCCATGAAAAATTATAACTGCATTGCCACCAAAATATTTATCCCATTTTCCACCCATTGGCCACTCCCTTCCCTTGGCCAGAACAGGTCTTTCTGTAGTCATGTGGTGAACTGAACTGGAAAATTACTTTTTTAAACTAATCAGTACCCCAAAAGAGAAGAGATGTGAGAGCTAACTTTAGCCTGGATCAGATCACTGCTTGTATTCATAGAAATGGGCTGGCAGGGGACTGGGAGCAGGCAGCTGGGAGTGGGAGGAGGGGTGGGATGGCTCCTTGAGGTGACAGCTCTGGTGGGCTGTGCTTGCAAAGTGACAAAGTAGGTGTGCATGGGAAGCAGCAGCACCTGAGTAGCTGCAGATGGGTTGCTGGCAGTCGTATTTTTTATATTGTAATCCTGTTTTGTCACATTGAAACTTCTACTATTTGTTACACAGATTAATCTGCAAATGTTATCAAGTTCTTTATTAGCTTGGATTAAAAAAAACAGGAATTATTAAAGTCTTGCGGGACCAGATCTTAAAAATCATGGTTCTGCCTTAATGAGATGAGCAGGGCAGCTGAGTTTGAGAGCAATATATATGTGAATGAGTTACAGCTGCTGGAGATTGTGTTGTCGAGCAAGTTAAATTGCACATAGGAAGAAACTGGAATGAGATGGAGAAAGCCAGGAAGGAGGGAGAGAGAAAGAGGGGAACTTGGGGCATTTGACTAAATGTCTTGCCTGGCAAGGTTGCTGCTAGCTGCTAGGGAGATGGATGTTTCTCAGCAGAGGAAGAAATAGAAGGAGGATGTTTGGGATATCTGAGGACTGAGGAAGAAGTGGTGTCTCTGGCAAGAGAAGAGGATGCCGGCTGCAGGCTTGAAGAGAGCTAAGGAAGAGGAGTCCCTGAATGGAAATACTGGGAGAGACAGCCAGATGGAGTGGATCAGGCCCCAGTTATCTTTAGCACTCTTTGGCATACACTGTCTGGTGATGTTAAAGGCCTCAAATAACTTTGGAATTACTCTGAATCGTAGATTTAAGAATTCATTTAGCTTAAATAAAATTCAGTTGTGTTAACTACCTAAAGTTTACCCACATTTGCAGATTTCTTCTCTTTCTTTCCCTGCAAATATATTGCATCCAAAATACAATTCTTGGATTATTTTTTCTTTTCAGAGAGAATATATCTTCTGCTGATGCTGATTTTTTTTATCTTTTTCTCAAAGCACATTTATTCTGAACTAGTTTTGTAACACTTGATTACTTTATTGGCACCCTCATAGTATAGTATTTTTTTAACTGCCCCTAATGAAAATTACTTTTTTATTTTTCCAAGCCATATTCTGGTGGGAGCAATGGAATCCCAGAAAAGAAGGGAATGACTGTCAGAGAAAAGAAAGAAAATCGAGAGAGAATAAGTTAGAACAACATTTGCAAAAATAACTACAAGTAGTACATCACAAGAGACATTTAAAAAGGAGAATGTATATAGATACAGAGATTTATATGGAGTAAATAGCGTTGAAGTAGTTCATGAGATATAATTCTCTTGACTTCTGTGAGATTGTAAGGAGGTGTATTAGGGGGAATGGCATCAAAGGCAGAGAAGCAACAATCCTTGAGAAGAAAGAATAAACCTGACAGCACTATGTACTTCTTTCTGTCAACTCAATAGTGAAATTAGATTGCTAAGTTACTGCTTTGAGTTGTGTCAATACTCTGTGGCTATCTTACATCCAGGTTTTCCCAGATAGGTCCTGTTTTATTCCATCTGGAAACTTTCTTCTGGTTGAAGCAGGAGGATTTTTAACATTAACCCAGGATTTCCAGGCTGAAAGAAGCCAGGATGGAGTTATCACATGGCCCATCCTACTGGGCATATCCACTGTAAATGTAGGCACTAGGATCACAGTGTGCAAAACGCACTAGTGCACGTGTACTGCCCAGGTGATTGGGAATGAGTTGTCAATCTGACATATTCCTTTCTTCTGCCACATTCATTAGTGCATGTAAAGTCCATCCATCACTTCCTGGAAATCCCAGACTTCCTATCAACACGGCTTCAGAAACAGCTCTGCCTAGGAGATCCGCCCAAAAGAAACACTGCAATCCTATTTTGGAACAGCTTCATTTAAGGCATTTCCACACTGGCAAACATGTCTGTTTAAATAAGTACACAGTTTGTCTCACCTTTGAGTAAGAAAGATGTTCTGTAAGAAAATTGGACAGAATGATACCTTGTGAAAAAAACAGCATCGTGGGGACTGTCCTGGCATATCTGATCACTTTATTTAAAATTTCTTTGAACCCTGAAGTTATTATTGGGTAGTTCAGAGAGGACTCTTTCTACATTCAGTCATGGAGCTGTGAAGAAGGGGCAGCTCTGTTAAAGGACTATGAGAAGTCCTGAGTGAAGGAGGTGGCAACCAGGCAGCTACATAAGGCACAACCCCTTGCTTTCACTGACACCAACGGCCATGCCCTGATCTAGCAGTGGTGTTTCCATGGTGAGGGTCACAGTGTGCATCATGCTGTAGATTGGCAGCAGGATGGCTGCCCAAACGGGATTTTGGGGTTTTGTTTTATCAGAGCCAGGCGTTTACGTGTCAGCATGGTGTCAGTATGATGACAAGCAGATTAACACACTCACTGCAAGTATTGCATACATGGAAATGTGGGCATGGTCCAGAGTTTTAAATTCCTTATTTTCGGTTTTACTGCTGTTGTATGCTGTCTGCTCCACTCATCAGTAAGAGAGTTTCCTTAAATGTCTCTTTCCCTTGTTATTCCTCAAATTCTTCCTTGAAGGTTTTGGGGTTTTTTTTCAGCCATGCCCATGAAACCAATACTCATCCTAATTTCTGATTAATTAATCATTCTTCCTAGGAAGATTTCTTTAAGAGGCATTTATGCTATGCCTGTGTGGATTAAATTAGAGAGACTATTCTTTGTATATAGTCATATCCCAACACTGATTCAAGTTATTCATTCAACAACTAAAGGCAAATTACACCAAAAGCAATATATTGTGTCTCCCTGGAGTTAGTGATGAAGAGGAGGAGGTTCTTGCACATGTCTACGTTCTTTAATCTCTCAGTGCAAAGCCACATACAGATTCTTTACTCACATTTTCTGGTGAGTGGATTAGAAGCAGGCTTAATAAATGTTTGTAGTAATATATTTGGAGTAATTCTAATTTTTAAAGTTATTAAATGACATACCATATAGTCCTACTGCATATGGTAGGGGAAGAGACAGAGTTCTGTCAGCTTCCCATATTTCTCCAAGGTTAAAATGTTGGTACTGAGAAACAAGAACCCTGGCTAGGTAAGCTATCATGTAATAAAGGGACCTTGTTATTTCTGTCACCTTACTCTGAAAGGAGCTGAAGCAGTTTCAAAAATTCAGCATCTCTTTTCCTTGAGCTTTTGAAGTAGCACATCTGGGTTTTATTCTGTAGTAATTGCACCACAGGAAGTCTTTATGCATTATGGTACTAAACCTACTATGTATTTTTTACATTTTGTGGAAAAAATGATTTGTAAATCCAAAGAGATTTGCCGGATCCAAAATGTAAAGCCGCATTGTGGCTTATTTAGTTATAGTATAAGCAAACACATTTGTTTTAAATATTATAATTCAGTAGTTCAGAGCACAGTTTATATTAGTGGAATTTTATTTTTTTTTTAGTTTTTCAGTAATTAATTTCTTGTTTGAAAGCCAACTATTCTGTATTAGTTCTTTGCTTTTCTTTTTCCAAGCCAAAAATTGGTCAAGGAGTGGAACATTCTTCATATTGTATTATACTGATCCAAGATCTTGGGAGAGTTCAAAGTTAATTTAGTAGTTTACAGTTACAATATCCTTGCTTGCCAAAGAAGGCAGCTTATCTTCTCTAACCCCTTCTCCTTTAGGAAACTAATGCCTTGTGCTATTCACAGTACCTTGTTTGCTCCTAAGGAGCAAGAGTGCAGTGAAATTTGCAGTATTTCCTGATGTTTTGTCAACTGTTGTTTTCTTTAAAATGGCAGCAGCTAGTTGACAGCAGCATTTGACTCAGCTCACAGCAAAAGTATGTGGTTTTTATCATGCCAAAATGTCTGAGTGACTAAGGACTGACATTGTTGATTTTCACGTGCCCTTTTTTGTCCATCTGGAAGTTGGAGGTGCTGCTGTGAATCATGACTGTGCAAGGGTAGCTCCTTGTTTTCAGACCCTAGAGATGATGCATAGGAAAGGAAAAGCTCACACAGAGAAGTTAATGAGCAAACTTGCATTGCTGTAATCACATGGACTTCAGCTGAATCGTGGTTTCACAGCAGCATTTCCCCTCTACAGCAGTTAGCAGTTTTTCACAAGGCCTTTTCTGAACTCAGGTGTTCCAGTTGGTACTTCCTGGGAATATGGGGCGATGCAGACATGGTTTTCTCAGTGATGCTGCTCCTGGGAGACAGGAGATGGAGGCTGGGGAGGTAGGCAGGGCCCTGACCCTCCTGGCCCATCCCAACAGCACCCAGCAGGTCCAGGGGTGGTCACCATGGTCAGGCACAGCCTTGGAGGGCTGGGCAGGGACATGGAGAATGGATGAGGTCAGGGTAGGACACTGGCCCACCAGTGGAGGCTGGTGGGGCCTGTGGCCAGGCAGAGGAATAGCTGACCCCAGTCTGCTGGCGGGCCAGCGGCAAAGCCCCACTTCTCACGGCCTTTTTCCCACAGAGCTTGTTTCACACCCCTCTGCGAGGGAAGGCTCGCAGCTGCACCAGGAGCTGGCCCGGTGCCCAGGTGGCCTTGGGGCTCCCTGGGGTGAGATGGGGAACCAGGGCCCAGCAGCGGTGGCCGGCAAGTCCCAGGGCAGCCTGACTGGCCCAGAGAGGCTGGGGGGTAGGAAATGTGTGTGCTGGAAAAGCAGATGTGCAAGTTTAAAATTCAGTGGAAATTCAGGGAAATTAGGGTGTTTTAGGAGGTGGAGGGCAGAATTTCAAAATTGACCAGAGCCTTCCATGTGAATTGAAAGGGTGGCGTTATTTGGCTTTTTCTTTCTCCTGACAGAGCAGATGTTCTTCAAAAAAGGACTTTTTGTCAAGAAAAAAAAAGTTTCAGCATAAATTTACCAGTTAGTTCTATTTTTATTTTAGACATGCAAGATCAGAAGAACATTTAGATCCTACTGGTTACCGGGGATGTGCACTTACTGGGATATTTCAATTGCCCTATTTATTCATAAATGATCCCAACCTTTATTTTGAAGCAGCTTTCTGAAGTAAGCATGTAAAGATCATTCAGATAAATAGGGCTTGGCTTATTTTTGGCAGGTCTTAACTGCAGATTGTGCCCACACCTCCTCTCACCATTGGTTGATAGAGCCAAGTAATAATTTCTTTACTTCCAGCTATACTTTTCCTTTATATTTCACCGGGCTTTTAAAGGTTCTTTGCTGGTCAAAATTACCTTCCAATTGTATAATCAGGCTGTATAAAAAAAGAGATGTCAGACAAAGTGGATCCATTATTTTGGATACAGCACAAACTTGTTCTGCAAATGAGGGGTTTGGTTTGGGCTTTTTTTTTTCTTTTTGTTTGTGCCATTAGAAAACAACTTAAGTGCCACAGGTTTAAGCCTCATTCCAAAGCACAGCTCTGAGCTCCTGAGTGTTTACATCTGATGTGGCTTTTGGAACACACATACTGGCTGTCAGTGAACCCTGGAGCTTGCATACCAGCTGTTGGTGGCTCCTAGAGCTTGTGTACTGGCTGTTGCTGGTTCCTGGAGCTTATGTACCAGCTGATGGTGCGCAGTGCAGCAGCAGAGTGGCATGGCTGCTCTTCTGCCCATCCTCAGGAGGCTGCACCTCCTGTTTTGCTTGGAAGATGACCACACACTGCACACCCCTGCTACTTGCAGAAACTCGGGCTTGTAAACAAACCTGCTCTTCATCAGGGCTCAAAAAGAAAAAAAAAAGAAAAAGAAAGAAAGAAAAAAATAATTTAAAAAGCATCTTTACAAATCAGTGTTGTGCTGGGAGTATCCATTGTCAGGTCCTGCCCACACTTGCTGTGCCTTGCAGCCATAGGGAGCAGAATCATTTCTGAGGTAGGGGCGGAAACTGGAAAAGCTTAGCAGACTTTCCCCTCGCACTGGTATGTGCCTCGCTCTCAGCACAGCACTGGCTCCTGTTGCTCTGCCTGTGCGATCCCTGGGCATGCTGCAAACAGATGAGGAAAGGCATTTTTACATTCAAGCTGCAGCCTCGCTGACCCCATGTAATTGATGTTCAGCCACCTGGTCCGAGTCTCATGGCACCCCAGACACATGTGCAGAGACCCTGGGGGAGCAGCTCCATGAGGAGAGCAGAGCTGCTTACAAGGGCTGCCGGCCTGTCCCGGGCTGAGGCCATGGTGAAGGGAGTGGGCAGAAAGGAATCCTGCTCCTGCACAGGGCTGGGAATAGCCGCTGGGGCCGTGGAGCATGGGAAGCCTGCATAGCTTCCCCACGTCAGCAGCCAGAGAAACAGTCTGCTGGAAATGGCCCAAAGGTCTCTGCATGACACTTGGAAAAGCTTGAGTGATGCTGGCTGGAAGAAGGAAGTGAACTGGGAAATCTAAGCATTACCCTTGTGGTGTGGGGCTGAAGCTGTTTTTTCCCCAGGTGATTTGCAGGTGTGTGGTAAGAGTAGGTGTAAAGGAGTAGAGTGTCCTCTGGCCTCCCATGAGGTAGCCAGCCCATCTGTTACCTCTTAACTTGCTATAAAACCCATGGGCTGCTTCCTTTCTGTCTGTGTCCCTTGAAGTAAACCATAGTGTCCCAGGTGTATTCTCTGCCCCTGTGGTCAATTGGCACAGCCTGAACCATGTCTACAATGGTAATTAGCCTTGGTAATTAGCCTCAGTAATTAGCCTCCTTAGTTTCCAAAACAGGGTGGTCCTTAGAGACTGTCTGTGGTCCTTACATTGTGCTGACTCCTGTACCATGCCCAAAAATATCTTTGCTGAAGCGAAGCAAGCAAAAGCTTCCTATCTGAAGCAACAGGCACACATGGGACCTTCCTAACAGTGAAACAATACATATGGTCAAGCTGCAGGGCATGGGGCTACTTAATACATTAATGTAAGAATGGAACATCTATCCCTCAGCCTGTGACATTAACTGGCTGGAAATTAGGGTCCGCACTCATTTGTCCCATGCATCAGTGTATTGCTTAGTTTTAACCTGAGTAGAGAGGAAAGAGAAGAACAGAGTCATTTTACAGTGAGGTGCAGAAAATCTGAATACTTGCAGCTGACGTTGCATGGATATTGTTCTGTAGCCCACTCAAATAGGAAATGTATGCCAAGGAAAACCAAAACGCCTCCTGATAGTTTTAAGTTTGATGTGATGTTTCACATCAGTATTATGCCCTAATTGTTGATGTTTACATCATGTAAGCAAAATACAAATAAAAATAAGCGTGTAAATGGCAACAGGTGACAAATCAAATTGCAAAAGCCGAAGCATCAAAAAACCCACAAATTCATTAGTCCTCTCTGTTGTGCCTAAGTGTGAGGGAAAAAGTCCTTCTCCAAGGAAAGGACAATGACTAGAATGTGCAGCACTTGCTACATGCTCATTTTTCTGGTGGCTTTTGCTGTGCTCCCCAAGTGTTCTTAGACAGTATGAACACTGCAGAGCTTCTCCTTCAGCTGCCTCCCTCTCCAAAAAGATCTATGTGGAGTGGTCAGATGCGTGGAGTAGCAAAAATGTGCTCTTTTACCTTCTGATTTTAGAATAAAGTCAAGTGTGGGTGAGATATAGAACATAGGGGGTTTAATTCTCCTCGTTTGCTGTGAACTGGAGTTCATAAGTTGTCAGTCACACAGTGTCAGCTTCCAGTCCAGATCTCTTTCTTACTTTTCTATTTCAGTCCTTCCCTATAGCAACACTTTTCATTCATTTGGCAGATCACAGCCTTTCTGCCTTATCTATGAAGCTTTTAATATTGTGCTTTAAAAAAAAAAAGAAAGAGAAGTCTTCTATAAGACAGTGTTAAGCTTCTGGCCCAATCACAGGGAATAGGGAGGGGACTTCTTGGGACTCCATCCTTTCAGTGACCCAGGGACTGGGGGTCAATACCCATTTCCAGTGAGTAACTTAATTGGGCTAAGAGGCTGTGAAATACAGTACTATGTCCACACATCAAACTATCTATTTATTACTGAATACCTTCCAAGGGATTACTATTTAGATAAAGTTATATGACCCATGGACTGGGAACAATCTGGAAAAAGAAAAAGATTTCTATTTAATATTGATTTCCTTTTAGTAATTTATGCCATCAAATTAAGTTCCAGACATCTTATAGCATCCATGCACTACATTCTCTGACCAGTACTGATCTGGTTATTTTTCTGTGTAAGATAGGAAATGTTGAACTCCTTTTTTGTTACTCATTCATAATCATCCTGTTTGTACCTTCAAGAAGATGAGATAGTAGCAATTCTTGATAAGGTATTTTCTAAAGTCTAAGATGTTAGAGAACTTCAAGAGAATGTTACCTTTGCTTTCACAACTCTAATCTCTTGCTTGAGCTTTGTGTTGTCCCTTAGGGAGACAGTAGTACATAGAGTCACCATCGAGTAGATGGGTGATTAGTAACATAGCTTGAGGCTGGATCATAAGTCACTTTGAAGATTGGGACTGTATTCTTGAATTTGTCTGAGTAAGGAATCCCTATGAGCCCTACAGCAGCATGCTTGCATGATCCTGCACTGCTCAGCAGGTATGCAGGGCTTCATGCTTTGAACAAACTGGTCTGTTGTTTTTTTTTTTCCCAAGGAAAAACATACAGCAGTTACTATGAGTAAATCACAGG
>VWZY01002494.1:63521-111306 GCA_013399075.1 Chloroceryle aenea
GTTATTTTTCTGTGTAAGATAGGAAATGTTGAACTCCTTTTTTGTTACTCATTCATAATCATCCTGTTTGTACCTTCAAGAAGATGAGATAGTAGCAATTCTTGATAAGGTATTTTCTAAAGTCTAAGATGTTAGAGAACTTCAAGAGAATGTTACCTTTGCTTTCACAACTCTAATCTCTTGCTTGAGCTTTGTGTTGTCCCTTAGGGAGACAGTAGTACATAGAGTCACCATCGAGTAGATGGGTGATTAGTAACATAGCTTGAGGCTGGATCATAAGTCACTTTGAAGATTGGGACTGTATTCTTGAATTTGTCTGAGTAAGGAATCCCTATGAGCCCTACAGCAGCATGCTTGCATGATCCTGCACTGCTCAGCAGGTATGCAGGGCTTCATGCTTTGAACAAACTGGTCTGTTGGTTTTTTTTTTCCCAAGGAAAAACATACAGCAGTTACTATGAGCAAATCACAGGCAGTCAGAGGACATCGTACTGACATGTTGGGAGTGTTCTTTGTGTATTGAATCCAGTTTCCATGAGGTAGACTCCAGGCTTGTCAGCTGCTTCATTGGAAGTATACCATCTCAAATTAAGGATGAAGTCATTTTTACTACTTCCTCATGGTATTTTATTTTCAGTTAATGTGATTTCCATGTTAGTCATGTATCAGTCACTGTCTTCCATAAAGACAGTAATGTGTAAACAAAGAGAGAGGAACTGAAGTGCAGCCATCATTTGTTATGAAGTAGAGGTAGCTGGAGATCTGCTGGCCATGTACTCTTAACCTTGAGGCTACCAGTCTTTCACTAGGCTTTAAAAAAGTTCCATTAAGGCAAGCACACCTAACTTCATAGAACAGCATAATTAATTTTGGGTCATCCTCTCAAGAGAGAAAGGTCTATGAAAATGCACATGTCAAGCAGTCTCACTACTTACCCTGGAGACAGTCTTCAGAGAGATTATGGTGCTGCATGCAGACCATGGGCAGTCCCGTGGCAATCCACTCATCTGTGCAGAAATGGCAGTTCCCTAAACCCATTCATACACATACAGAAGAAACAGGATTTTTTTATTTAAAGAGGGACAGGGCCCATCCTTTGACTATTCAACTCTCATCTCGAGATCCCCCCCCTGTTTGCAGCTTTTCTGTAAACATAAATTTGTTTTTTCTTTGAGGAAAGTCCTATTACTCTCAAGCTGAGAAGCCGGGGCTGGGACGATTCTGTTGTCTTTCTCTGGTCTGATTGCCCTGAAGTTGTTTCAACTGCAGAAATCTTGCTGTTCAATCTCAGAATTTCTACTGTATCTTTCCTACTTCCAAGTTTGCCTAGTGTCAAAAAGGAGTACTGTTTTCTTACAAAAGGATGTGGGAAAATGGTGAATTAAAATAGAAGTGCAAGGTTTTTGCGTGTTTTTTTCCTTCTTTTTTTTGTGTGAGATACCAACTCAGATTAGCCATAGCTGGAAGAAGTTTCTTCTTTTTTTCCTGGCACTTCAGAACCAAATGTAATTTTAGATAGTCTGGTTAGCTTTTGTAGAGCCTTTGTAGAGGGTCTGGTTACTAGTATCAGATGTCCCTTACATCTTTCAAATGATCAGTGTAGACAAAGACTGATCATTTCTTCCCAAATCTCTGCATGTCCAAAAGCAGCAAGATAAATACCAGAAAACGCGACCTGAGGAAAGGGGAAGCTCCAGACTTTCACAAACAGAAGTGGAGAGCAGCTCACTAAGGGGTCCAGCTGCAGGTCAGAGCTCATGACCAAGCCTGAAAACACTGGCCACTGTAGATCCATGCAGCTCTCCTCCTTTGGGCATGAGTGTCAAGCTGTCCATCAGCATCCACAACAGCAGACCCACACAGACTGTCTTAAAACATAACCCCAGCATAAGAGCTGTACTTCATAGAATCATAGAATGGGAGGCGTTGGAAGGGACTTCTGGAGATCATAGAGTCCAACCCCCTGCCAGAGCAGGAACACCCAGGGCAGGCCACCCAGGAACACATCCATACAGGTCTTAAAAGTCTCTAGAGAAGGAGACTCCACAACCTCTGTGAGCAGCCTGTTCCAGGCTCTGTCACTCTCACAGTGACTAAGTTTTTCTTCATGTTGAGGTGGAACTTCACATGTTTCACCTTGCTACTGTTACCTCTCGTCCTATCAGAGGGAAAACTGAAAAGAGACTGGCTCCTTCTATTTGACACCCATCCTTTAAGTATTTGTAAATATTATTAAGATCCTTTCTCAGTCTTCTCTTCTTCAGGCTAAACAGCCCCAGAGATCTCAGCCTTTCCTCATAAGAGATGTTCCAGTCCCTTCATCATCCTTGTAGTGCTTCATTGGACTCTCTCTAGTGTTCCCCTGTCCCTCTTGAACTGGGGAGGCCAGAACTGAACACAATACTGCAGATGTGGTTTCACAAGTGCAGAGAAGAGGGGGAAGAGAACCACTCCCAACCTGCTGGCCACACTCTTGTTTACGCACCCCAGGATACCATTGGCCTTCCTGGCCACAAGGGCACATTGCTGTCATATGGATAACTTACTGTCCACCAGGATGCCAAGGTCCTTCTCCATGGAGCTGCTTTCCAGCAGGTCAATCCCTAACCTGTACTGGTGCATGGTGTTGTTCCTCCTCAGGTGTAGGATTCTACATTTATCCTTCATCAGGTTCCTTCATTAACTTTAATAGGTTCCCCTTTGCCCAGCTCTCCAGCCTGTCCAGATCTCACTGAATGGCAGCACAGCCTTCTGGAGTGTCAGACACTCCTTCCAGCTTCGTATCATCAGCAAACTTGCTGAGGGTACACACCATCCCTTCATCCGGGTCACTGATGAAGATGGACCCAGAACTGACCCTGGGGAACACCACTATTTACAGGCCACCAGCTGGACCCTGCACCACTGATCACAACCATCTGAGCTCTGTTGTTCAGATAGTTCTCATCCCATCTCACTGTCCACTCTTCTAACCCACACTTCCTCAGCTTACCCATGAGGATGTTAAGGGAGACAGTGTCAAAAGCCTTGCTGAAGTCAAGGTAGACAACATCCACTGCTCTCCCTGCATCTACCCAGTCACACCATCGTCAAAGACTATCAGATTAGTCAGACATGACTTCCCTTTGGTAAATCCATGCTGGCTACTCCTGATAACCTTCTCTTCTTCCATGTTTTTAGAGATGACCTCCAGAATGAGGCTGACTAACTAGTGAGCATGAGTAAGTCAGGACCCACTGCCTGTCCATACCCATGGTGTTGGTTTTCCTGCAGCCATGGTGCAGGTGAGCCATGGCCCAGTCGACATGAGGCAGAAGGTGTGTGTTGCCTGGCTAAGCATACTGGGAGAGTGAGCTCATTCTCCCTGTTGGATATATAAGCAGGCTCTTAACCATTTTCTCCTCTTCACCCGTTGCATTACATTATCTGCAACACCTCTCAAGTTTGAAAACAACAGGGAAAGAAATGTTACATTCTTCTGCGCTCGCAGTAGCACGCTATTGCCTGCTGATTTCCATCACTACAGGTTACTGAACCGGCTACCTTGCCAAGATAAAAGTTACTTTCAGTGAGCCCATGTTTCTGCAGCTGTAACTTTCCTAATGAATTCCTCTTGCAGGTTTTATAAATACCCTGCAAGCCACACTCTTCAGTCCAGATGCAGTACCCAGGGTGGGTCATTTGAAATTGGCTCTTTGAATCTCCGTGTGTATTGCTATGTGCTGCATTAGACGTGCCCCAAAAGGCCACATGTTTCCAAAGAGTACATTCAGTATGCTTTGTAAAGACTTAGCATTGTGAGATCTTAGTATATTATCGCATGAAGTCTGTCTAATTATTAAGGACATGTGACCAGTTGCTTTGAGTCTAAATAACTAAGGCTGAAGAACACAATACTTTCCTGGCTTAACTGTTTTGTAATGATTAACTGCAGTGTTATGAGAGACATTTGGTGCCACTGGCTTTTAAGCAGAACAGCATGTTGTCTTCAACAGAAAATCTAATTTAAGTTGGTGCTATCAAATGGTCTAATGTTTTCAGTCAGTTTTTAAAGTGAGATTGCAGCATATTTGTAGAAACCTTTAAATCAGTGGATTTGAGCACCCTTTGGATCAGGGTATAAGCATTCATGTTTGTTGCAGGGAGATGCAACAGAACACAATAGAATCGACTGAATTTTATGTTCAGGGTAACAATTAATAGAAATGCTGCCTGCGTGTCCTGACAGTGGGGTTTCATGTTAATCGTTACTGAAGTTCTGTTTTCCAAGCCTCCCTCAGGTAATAATGAGTGACTTAACATTACCTACATCTTTTGGCTTTCCTGGTTTTGTAGTTTTATGTCGTATCTCTCTGTCTGAGCTGAGAAATGTTTTACTATAAGGTTCGTATTTTAATTTCTAGGAACCAGAAGTTGAGAATAGGGTCCTGGAAAAGTGAGAATCTGTCCCCAAACTGCTCACCTACGTTTGTTATCAAACATTGAAGTTATGTCTGGCATTTGACTTAAATAATGATCATGTGAGCAGCCAGCCAGGAATTTTATTCATTTCAGTCCTATGACACTCCACCAGATTACACTTTCTTATGTAAGCTTTACAGCACTAAACTGTTAGGTCTTTTCTCTCTCATGTGCAGTTCTTGCCTATCATCATTTGAAAGTACAGACTCAGTTTGACAGAATACACTTGATTCATGTGGTGTATGTATAAAATAAAACTAATATTTATAACATAGGCTGTGAGAATTTCCTGAGTTTAATTTGTGTTTGAATTGCAGTTCAGGTTTTAGAGAAACATCCCATCTGTATTTTTTTGTTTTGCCAGTGTCTATTACAGCCCTTGCAAAGTTGTTCCAGTAGTTGATTTACGATAAACAGCCACAGATGTTAGACTACATTGATCTACCTTTAAAACCTGTCTCTGAGCTTTTGTTTTACCTTTGCAAAGTATATGAAAGAGTTCTGAATTACTAACTTCATTATAGATAATTTTGTATATATATTGTAGCATTTAACCATTTTGAGGCATTACAAGGCCAGGCATGGAGCTGTGAGAATGGCATGTCCCTGATGTCTGCCACCATTGCCAGTGATGGTGGTGTCTGGTGAAACAACTGTTTTAAACCCCTGCTCTCATTTTCTTCTTATGAAGCTCCATAATTATCCTCCTGCAATTTGTCGCTGAATAGGCCCTTTTTCAAGTCTTTGACTGTTCCCTATGGCTTTTCTCCAAGTCCTCTTCCATGCATACTTGAAATTGTCAGTCACAACTGGACCAAGCATTTCGTTAGTCTTCACTAAGAAAATTGCATAACCTCCTTGCTTCTATTCAGTACTACTCAGTTAGTACGGCCACATGTTGCATTATCTCTTGTCACTGAAGTGTGCTACTGGGACTTCATGTTGAACTGATGGATTTTCAAGACCCTGTTAAGGCTTTGTCAGAGAAACAGATACCCCCAAAAGAGTCCCTTTTAGTCGGTGTGCCCCAAGTTTCTTTGTTAGTGGATAAGAATTTACAATGGATGGTGATAAAATGTATTTTCATTGTTCCTGTTTTAGCATTTAATTCAGATTCTGTTCTGTTATGCCCCATCTTCATGACATTTTCTTTGTCACTAAAAATGGTATACACTATTCCATGTAACTTATACAACAGCTGATTAGCACTGGGCAAAGAAATCAGTCATTATGGGGAGTCATCAAAACCTCACATCTCTTTAGCTGAAATTTCACCTGACACTTAGCAAAATATCTTAAACCCATTTAAAATAGATTGAACTGATTTTGTTGGGTGGTAATTTCCTGCATGGTTCATAATCAGAATGCCACACAGCATCAAGTCAAAGAGTGATGCAGTGAAATTGTTATCTTTGTTACTCCATGAGAGCAGTTTCAATAATAGATTTTATCATAGTTCTTAGTTATTTTTTAATTGTATAAAACTGTAAATGAACATAAGAAATGTGAAAGATACAACAAATCAGAAAAATGAACCTGTTTTTTAAATCACAGCCATTTAAGGAAAAGTAACCCTTCAATTCTCATTTCTTACATATCTTCCATAAAACACATGGACCAGGTTGTCCTGTCACCAGTACTGTGTGATTCCCCTAGTGATGGTTAACAAATTTGCAGATGTATCTGAAAGGGAAATGTGACCCTCTATGTTTGTTGGTATTCAAAGAGCATCAGAACCATTCTTGACTTCAGGAGAATTAGGAAATTGCTTCCTTTTTTGTCACCCACCCATGATGCCATCTAATTTTATGTTCTTTGGCTGCTAGCTGTTAGCCTCATTAACCTTACTTGATAGAGTGTTCCAGCATTTATGATTCTCATGTGAAAAATGCTTCCTGATGGCTGGAATTTGTTTTTCTTTCATTTCTACCTTTGCCCTCTTGTCCTATTAAGTGTACTAAGGCTGAAAATAGTAACTTGAGACTGGTGTGCCTACTCCTTACAGTGTAATGAATTCCAGTTAATTCTCTTGTCCTTTATTTTTCTTAAGATAGTTGTGGTGATCTGAAATGATTTAACCAACCATCCTACTTATTTTCACTTAGGTCCCTTGTGTTTTTACATTTAATAATAAATTCTTCTGTGGAAGGAAATGAGGAAATTCAGATATGTTTCATTCATCAGTTGGCCTATTTCCACAAATGTAACATTACCCCGGTGTTAACTTCATTGTGTTATTTGGCATTTGGAGTAGAGCCAAGATGGTGTCACTCTGGGCAGTATAGCATATAACATTTGTAAGGTTAAAAATCTTAAATCACAGAGTCACAGAATGAGAGGGGCTGGAAGGGACCTCAGGAGATCATCAAGTCCAACCCTTCTGCAGGCAGGTTCACCTAGAGAAGTTTGCACAGGAACATATTCAAGTGGGTTTTGAATGTCTCCAGAGATGGAGATTCTACCACCTCTCTGGGGTACCTGTTCCAGTGCTCCATCACTCTCAAAGTAAAGAAATTCCTCCTCACATTTAGATAGAACTTCCTATGTTCAAGTTTATGTCCATTAGCTCTTGTCCTGTCTTAAATACAAGTCCAGTTCAGCTAGGTTGTGATCATTGTCAAAAGCGCAGTGCTGGGAACTATGAATTTAATAACAAACATAAGGTTTTTTTTGCCTTTTGAGGGTCATACAGAGACTCCTGTATACATACATTTTATACTCGTAGCAGCAGATCTTTCCATCCATCACAGGTCAGTGCTAGAATTAGCAACACAAAGGCAGGGGGTAGCTCCTCAGCAACAGAGACAAGTATCTCTTTTTATATTTGCTACATTTTCTTTATAGTTTTGCCATTTTAAAAAGGTTGGATATCAGTCTGTTAAGAGATAGTTATTAAGGATTGGCCCATAACTGGAAATGGATTCATTTGAAATATTACATGCTTTTGGGATGGGGTGTGTTGTACTCTGAGTAGCCTGCAATATTTTCTCAAGACTAATCAGAAAAACTACTGCACTATTTCAATTAATTTCATTAGGATTACATTAAGTTCTTCAAGTTAAGCTTGTCTTGAGTTTGGTGTTTTTTTCTCTTTTGTTTATTTTGTTGTTTCCTAATAACGGCTTCACGGGGTGAAGAGAGAAACTCAAACTCTGATACTTGGTACCTAGGAGATGAGGTCACCCCATTGAATAAGAGAATTGTTTACAATTGTTTACAAACAATTCTCTCCAGTTAGACTTTTTAATTAAATTTATAAAGGATGACAATGGGAATAGGAAGAGGAGATTGTATGTTACCTAACAGGTGTTTGTGGTAAAATAATGCAAAGAAATCATCACAGGGTATTTAGAAGGTTCAGTCATTCTTGGACTGAAAGGAGGAAATTACTGTTACCATACACTGGCAAGCATTATGTTGTAAAGTCCATCTCTCTGAATACAGTTAGTCTGAGAGCTGTTTCCTCTTATTTACAGTATTGAAAATCAAGAATTTCTTTGATGGCCTCTATATTATAAAAATATTATGCAGTCAAGTATTTGCTTTTTGGGAAATTAATAGTTAGCATATATTGGAACATATACACCTTTTTCTGAACTCGTGAAGAAGCACAAAATAAGGTCAATGTTGGCTTTACAGACTGATAAAACCTATTCATAAGGGTCCATCTTTTGGCTGAGGTCCTATTTTCTGTATAGAGAAGGTATTTTCTGAAAGGTTATCATGGTAGGGACAAAGTTAGTGGGTTAATCAAACTATTATTTTGTTTCCCCATCTGTACATGCTTGTATGATATGTCACTCATCCTACAGGGAATATGATCCTTCCAGTGAATTTATTTAATTTTATTCTAATAACTCTGAAAATGTAGTATCTTTCAATGTGTCCGTTTAAGGAAAGTATTTTTTTGGAGATGTCTGTGTCTTTTCCCTGCTTGCACAGGCAGCAATGAGTGTCAAGCAGGCCTTGCTGAGGTGTGTCAGCAGTGCACCTGATCTTCCAGGTATCCATAGCCACCTGTGGTTTAGAAAATGCTGCTGGCTTGTGCATGTTAGCACAGACTCGAGCCTTTGCCTCCAAGTACATTAAATCCCCAGGTACTTTTATTGATCGCTGGAAGGCTTTTGCTTGTAATGAACCTGCAGGACACAGCTTATCTGTGCTTCTCTGCAATCACACAACTGTAATGAGAAACATCTTCTGCCTTCTCAAATGCATCTCTAGGGTGAGCTGCCCACCAGGGGAAGCTGCTGCCAGCTGCCAGCAGTTATCAACATCTGCTGCAGCCTCTTCTGAGGCAGCTTTGGCTCAGCCTTCACCCAGTGCTGGAGGACAAGGAGCTGGGGGTTCCCCAAAGGAAGGATGTGTGACACCCTCCCTGCTCCACACCCTGCGGTGATCTGGGGCCATGTGGAGGAGGCAGCATGCTACCTGGCTCAACACCCTGGGCTGTAGCCATCGGGGAAGCAGGGAAGGGCCTCTGCACAAAGGAACACTTCAGAGAAAGTACAGTGTGGCTCTTTTAATCGTTTTCAAGCCCGAGTGCATCTCAACATGGTATTATTTTTTTCTGAAGAAAGATCAGGAGACAGGAAGATGAAAGAAAATTAGTTAAAAAAATCCAAACAAACCAAAAAAACCACTGAGAAAATGAATTATAAAAAAAGCAGCAACAGAAGGAATAATAGCGCTTTGTTTATTCTTTTCCTTTGAGCTTTGTGGGCATATAATAGATTTCTACTTCTTGCTCCTACTTTCTTATACCTCCTCCCTTGCCCTCTGTCTTGCTTCATTTTTTTCTGTGGCCATTAGCACTGTGGGAACCTACCACCCACAGCGTCCATTCATTGCCTCTCAAAGGGGCCCGAGAGCGCAGCCACCCTGCACAGGCTAACCTGTGCTCAAAGGGAAGCACCATGTTGTAGCCCGAGGCCAGTTACTATTTGTATAGCAAGATGACATTGCAGGAAAAGTGTTCAGTCATGCTCAATTTTGCTTCTGGTATTGCAAAAGCAGCACATCAGAGGTGGAGTTGTGCCGATTGGATGGAACTAATTATATTAAATTGTTCCACAGGAACTTTTTAAAGAGTGTTGCATGTAGAAGAGCAAGCTTTTTTCTCAGGAAGTATATTTCATATGGGGCTTCATGGAGCATTTATTTTATCTTTAAGAGTTCAGGTCACCTTCTTCTGTGAGAAAACAAAGAAGGAAATCTTTACAAAATCCCCTGTAGAGTTTCCTCCCCATTTCCTCCTCCAGGCATTTTACTTCCTCAGATTGGAAGAAACAAGCTGCACAAGTAGCATGAAATGTCCAGAGAGCCAAATTCCTTCTCCCTCCTTGCCCCTCTGTGTCCCCTGTGACTATCTTCAGTATTTTAGTTAAGAATAACTCCTGTGTAGGATAAATGCTTTCCATCTTCAGGACCACAGCCTTTTATTCTTAGTTTCTAGCTGTATGAGAGGCAATTTCCTTTTCCAGGTACCTTATTTTCCAGATACATAGCAAGTGCTCCTAAGGTCTGATACTGAAGACTGGTGAAAACTGATCGAGGCTTGATATAATTTGAAGGTATATGAGGCAATACTCATGTCTCCCTGAACTCAGTCCAGCTCGCTATCCTCTGTCTTTGATTTCGCTGAGACCACCAGAACGCTCCTGCTCACGGCAGGCAGTTATCTTGCTTCATCACTAATGATGACAACTGAGCTCCTTGTGTCACAACGCTGTTATTTATTTTCCCTGCTGGGGCTTCATCATGCTATTAACCAACTCTAGTTAAAAACATCTGCTAGCCAAATTCCTCAGGAAAATTCCTTGTACAGCAAGCACAGAGATAAGAGATAAGTTTAAAGCTACTTTGCATACTTCTGCTTAAGTAAAGCAGCAGTACAACAGTTAGTTTATGAGGCTTTTTTTTTTTAGTAAACTCAGAACATTCAAGTAGTAGTCAAATGATAATTCTTTTTTTTTTAATGTATGCCTTCAGATTTTACATTTCCTATTTCCTCTTTCTGCAAGTCATCACATTTTTCTCTCCAACCCAGTCTTGCCATTGCAACTACCTTATCTTTATGTCAGTTTTATAGCGTGGATATTCTAAATTATCTTCTGTATTGTTGTGACTTTCCCATGCGCAGGTCTTGGGAGTAGCATGGATCAACATATTCCCTTCATGGGCCAACATAAGTGAGGGGACTCCAGGTCCCTAATTCTAAAGCTCATCCTGCAAATGGGCTGGTTTGACCTCTGCTTCATGACCTGGGCTGCATGAAGGAGCCAAATGTTTGTGACAGTTGTTTTTCAGTCCAAATGGACATAACTTCCACTTCTTTCTACTTCAGTCACCTGTGTGATTCCTGGATGATTTATTTTAGAACACAGCCATACAGGCATGCTGTTTGAAAGTGGTACACATGTGCTGGCCAGAGATGGTGGCTGACAGCTCTGCTCACTTGAGTCACTATCTGCATGTAGGCAAAATCAGCAGTACCCATTTCTAGTGCTGCCCTGCAGCACCATCACTCTGCAAAGAAGCCCACAGAATATCTGCAGCTCTGGCTGGAGATGCTGGATCTAGGCTGTTATGGAGCGAGCATATGTAACAGGAGGATGAAAGAAGAGGTTGCACAGGTTTGAATTTGTGAATTCAAAGAATAGAAACACCCAGTCCTGAAGGCAAGAGTTGTTGCCATCATTCAAGTGAGTTTGCCCCCCTGTGTAGTATTACTTCAGTGCTGGAGTTCAGTTTCTTTCCATTCAGTAGCTCCTTTTTTTTAATTTATTTTTTAAACTTGGATGTAACTCAACTCAGCTTCTTACTTCTTAACAGCTCTCTTACCTGCTAACAGTTAGACATGTAGAAGAGCAGGAATGATGGAGGGAGGCATTCTTCCCATTTTGTAATTAGAAAAATAAGTCCTAGAAACCTTCCTGCGGTCTTTGTTTTTCTAATTTTATAATATGCTGCACTTACAGGAAAGATATTTAGCTTTTCTCTTTTGAAGAAATGGAAGAAAATGATGTTATGTCCCTACATACCCCTTGTGTCTGCTTACATTTATCAAGTAAAGAATGACAAATATTCTAACTCAGCTTGTTATTACAAGATAAGTGGTAATGGTGCTGTTCTCTAGGCCAGGCAACCCAAATTTATTTGATATTCAACCACCCTGGAAAGTTCATTTTGCTGCCGGCTGTTCACCAAGGACTGGTCACAAAAAAAAACCCAGATGCTTGGGAGCTCTCAGCAGCATTCATTCTTTTGCAAATGAGCAAGCAAGTGAAGAATGTTCTTGTTTTCTGCATTGCTAGCCAGGAACCTGCTCTGCACACTCTTGTGGTACCTCCTGCTTTTCTGACGTGGTAGGTGTTGCTGTGTCCTAAAGAAAGGGTGCAGTTGAAAGCCAGGAGAAAAAAATCAGTGCAGGAAAGGTTTTTAGTGAGACGAGACTGAAGTCCTCCATGGAAAGGCTATAGACTCAATGAGATCAGACAGCCAAGTGATACCAAAACTGCCTCTCATATTCCGATACTCTTCTGCTTTTGCCTAGCAATGAGATGGAGAAGGTTGTGCTACAGCAGTAATGTTGGCGGGCTCCAGCTGTACTTGGGAGACAGCTGGAACAGCCTTGCTGCTCTTCATGACCTGCATCCTTGTCAATCCGACCTGAAGCCTTATCAGATCTCCCCAGCAAAGCAGAGCTGGGCAAGCCTCCCTGAGGCAGAGGTGTCTCAGAGCATGGGCGCCTTGAGTCTCTGGAGGCATGGAAAACAAAGTTGCCTGACCTTTCTATTACTACTATTTTCCTGAAGGTGTGTGCTACTTGTAATCTAAAAGAAAGGAAGCTATGTTACAAAAAATATGTAATACATTTCATGGAAAAATATCAGAAAAACATTTTTTCCTTCTGAGAAAGAAGAAACTAATAACTCAGGTGATCTCTCATTTTGGTACTGAAGTTTTCTATGCTTTCTATTTACATAGAAAGTATGCCTTATCCATGTAACTTTTTCTGACTTGACTGTGTAGAGCTTAACCATGTAGTTGAAGCAGGGAAAAACCGTCTTCATAATCAAGTTTATATTTCTGTTTGAATAAAAAAACGTTAAAAATGACACCAGTATGAATAACCTTTCCCAAATTTAACTTGGATAAAAGGCTTTTATGCATTTTGATACTGTTGTTGCTAGTTTTGAGTCCAAGGATTACAAGAAAACAGTAGTAGAAAGGATATAAATGTATTTACAGTCATTATTTTGAGCTTTAAACTTAAGAATTACTAGCAGAAGCCTAATGTGCTGTTAAATACCAGCCTCATGAAAATAGTAGTGCTCTTGAGCAGTTTCTCAGATGGTGCAGTTGGCAGCTAGAGTTATTTAGTTAGGATGGATATCTGCCCTGAAGTGAGTAAATGCAAAGTACACGTCCTGAGCTCTGGGAGTGAATCATGTCACAAAATACATGCCATGGGTACTACATTATCAAAGCAGAGCTTCTTTGGGATGAAACAAGGTGACTGACACGCTAACACAGTTACTGCACTGCAAATTACAAGTAGATAATGCTTTTGGAGCTACTGTAGAAATATGGGCAAGGAGAATGCTTTTATTGAAGCTGGGATGAGATGCTCAGGCTGCAGATGTGAGGTGAGAAGCACTGGGATGCTGGGGGTGAGTAGCAGTTTGGCACACAGATTCTTCACCTCCCTTGGCATGGCAAGCACTCTGCCCTGTTTGTGAAAGCTGTCCAAGCAGTACCCTTACTCAGCTCTTGAAAAGTCCTGGACTCAGAATGCAGATGGTATGAAAAACACTGCCAATGTCTTTCCTAGACGATAAATATTTTATTAGTGTGTTCTGCACTTGGAGAAATGGCTAGTTCTGATGTTAGAGGCCAAGGAAGTTTTATTATGGGAAGGTAGAAAATTCTGCCTGTGTTCTCAGCTAGCTAGTTTTATTCCTCCAAAAGGAATAAAATCCTCTGGAGTTTCACTTTGCACTGGAGTTTCTTTCCAAAAAGGAAACTAGAGAAATTAATTTTTCAAAGCAACATATCTGAATTAATTTGGAAAATAATTTAGCATAATGAGGGTCCAGCTCCTTGAATTGGAAGATGGGGATGGGGAGCAGAATGCAGCCCCTGTAATCCAGGAGGAAATGATCAGTGACCTATTGTGCCACATAGATGTGCACGGGTCTATGGGACCGAATGGGATCCAGCCATGGGTACTAAAGGAGCTGACAGAAGTGCCTACCAAGCTACTCTCCATTATTTAGCATTTATTATTATGGCATTTAATATTTACAAGTAAGCTCATTATTACAAAGTAATGGCCAGTGTTACATTGCACCATCTCAGTCGCATCCTTTTAGTCACCCGACTAAGTGTAAGAGTCTTTTTAAGCAATCTTTAGCCATCTCTGCAGTCCAGCCATCTGTGGATTACCTATAAAAGTTTTGTTTACAAAGCTTCTATTATGGGGAAGCCAGAAAGGCAAAGCCTGTGCTGTTGCCAAGTTGTGTGTTTTGCACAGAGGTCCTCCACTGGCAGCAGTGTCATTTGGCAATGTGATAGCAATAGCAGCCTTCCCTGGCTGAGCTATCCAAGTGATAAACTGGACTTCATCACATCCATCTATGCATGAGATAGTGGCGCTTCTAGATTTGATACCTGCTTATATGCGTTGTTTCTTTGATGTCTGTATCTGCTCACATCATTCAGGTAGACTGATGTCTAACCCAGCAGGGAATTCAGCGTGAGAGAAACCTCTCTGGCAAGAAGCAATATGGGTTGGAATCAATTTTAGCTCCCCTTACCAAAGAAAACCAACCCACCCCACAGGGCCAAACAAACTACACCATTTTGAGCCTCCACCCAGAAATCTGGCAATCTAAATTACGCTCTCTTATTGAGCAGTACTTCCCTCCGCAGGAACAATGAATCAAATGAAAAGGCCTAAATAAATAAATCTTTACACTTCCCTGTTCTTTCTACCTCCCAGTTAATCAGACGTCACTGTGGAAAACCTAAGTAATCCACAGCAGGAGGCAAAACTGCTATCACAAAGTACACTCGTGGTGTCAGACCGTCCTCCGGGAGCTGGGGGTGACAGCTGCAGTGGTTTGCTGTTTCTCCACCATCCCCCAACCCCACAGGAGCCAGGTGCCCAAGTCTCACAGAGAGTGCAGCCAAACTGCTCTGGCCCTGATCCCCACACGTGTTCTGCCATGCTGAGCTCCACTGCTGGTTTTGCCATTAGTCGCTGCTGCTGCTGCGAGCTGTGAGTGCTGCACTGGCAGCCAGCTTCCCGACTGCTCCTGCCTTGGGCTCTCCAGCTACCGCGCAGCCATCCCTGCCCTGTTTCTGGTCCTCTGCAGGAAGTGCAGTGATGCAGGAAGCCACCCAGAGCCCCAGCCACGCAGCATGGTCTTAGGGAATTAAGTCTTCTTTCTTTCCTCCAGGAAAAAAAAAAAAGAAGGAAGAAATAATCTGCTTGGAATCTTTTTCCCAGCATTGACTAATTTTTTCACTTTACAGGACCAGAGCAGTTTACCAGGACCACTGTTTACCTCAGGGAAGTTACCCCAGTTTGTGTGTCTTTGGGTAACCCAAGTTACCCAAAACATGTTCGTGGGTACCATTTTCTACACTTTTTAACTGAGTTGTTTTTAACACAAAGGCCTGAAATGCTATAAAATAAATGTCCATTTAAATCTGAAAAGACTTGGTCCATTCCTCCTTTCCCTCACTAGCAGATGCCAACAGATGGTGTTCCTTCTCTACGCTGTGGAGAAAACTTGTCCACAGGAGTTCTTGGGGATAGGGCTGCTCTTCAGACAGTCTGCTTTCACAGGAGAGTTTGATCAAGCTCCCGTTGCTGCATGAGAAGTTTTGAGTTCTGAAATGCCTGGTTAGCACTTCCATGTCGGGAGTTTCTTAAGTTGCTGGGTTTTGTGCTCTCGTGCCACGCTCTCTGCGTTGCACAAGGTCAGAGGAGAGGAATTGCCACCAAACAGATAAAGTTTCTAGCCGCAGAAGGCCTGCTGGTACAGGATTTCTGGTACCATTTCACAAACCATCAAATAGTCCAGATAAGCTTCAGATAAGTACCCTCCATTTTGGGTGCTTATCTTTAACTCCAGATCTTCTGAAGCTTGCTCCTCATGTATTTCAAGTCTGTGTGCTTTAAACAGAGCTGTTTCTAAAAGAGATAATGAAAATGTCTTTGTCTTCTCTGAAAACCCATGTATTCATTTATGATCCCCAGAGGGAAGGCTAAATTAACCCTGCTGTCATTTGTTAAGTATTACCAAATGGTATTATTTATACTAGATTTAGCCTTAAGTCCCTATTTCCAGGGGCAGTGTGTCCTAGAGTAGTGCAAAAAGGATGTTTTTCTTTCCTTTCTGTCTTTGAGACGTGAATGACATAGACAGCCACATCTTTCCTTCGGGATCTCAGTGGACATTCACTGTTGACTATAATGCAAAGGGATTTGTCTTTTTCAAAAAATATAAAGAGTAGATAGATCAAAGATGTCCTTTTCACTGAAAAGTTTTATTTTTCGTTCAGTGGAGGCTTTCTAGCTCATCATTACCTACAGCATTCTTGTCCCCACCATCACCAACCACCCCACTCTTCTTCTGGTATGTAGTCAGCAGTTCTCTCCAACACTCTGAAATGTAGAGGTCTCTCTTTTCTCTTATTTCCTTCCTTAGAATTCTGCCTTCACATTTTGGTGATGTAAAACAGCCAAGATAAGAAATAGCTGTCTCTTCCCAGGAGGAGACGGGACGGATGTGCAATTCAGAAGAACAATTCCTTTTTTTCCTACTGCCTTCCTGGGATGAGGGGTGGTGGGGGAAGGGGAGGGAAGTGAGAAGTAATTTAATCTTCCTTTTGCCAGCTGTGCCAGCTACTCCTAGCAAAATAGCCACAGCAAAGCACGTCAGCACTCTACTGTTCTCCCCCCTGAAGGCATAGAATTGTTAAGAAAAGATAAGACAGGAAATACGAGTGGCTAGTAACTTGTATTTTTGGTCAGAATACAAGATCCCACAATCATTTGTGTAATGCATCCTATTGCTCTTTTAGCATCTGGTATAAACTTCTCATCAGCCATGTAAGTTTGGCTTCGTGTAAGTCCCCAGTTGCTAGAAATAGATGACAAGAGAGAGTTAGACCATAGCCACCATGGGGTGATAGCCACATCTGTTGTGGTTTTGTACAAAGACTAGCTCACTGGGGTTTGGGTCTACAGGAGTTATAGAAGTAAATAAGTAAAGTAAGAATAGATTTTTATATTATTTTTATATTATTGCTGTGGCTTAATGAGGAAAACACAAGAATTAATGGTTTTTTAGTTACCTAAAGGTAATAAAAAGCAGCAGAGGTAGAAAAATCTTTCTCATTTGTCATGTGATCTTAGCTTACACAGCAGCAGGAATTCACAGCCAAGAACATCACACTTTTATGACGGTGATGACATTCACCAGTATGCAACAAGAGGTTCAGTTTCTGTGATTAAAGGATACAGTTGGATTTAGTGGGACAATTGAGTTCAGACCTATTTGCACTGGGAGATAGATTTGGGGTGAGTAAGAAGCAGGGTATCAGAAAGTCACAAGAATTCCTGGGAAATCTGTTACTATAGATACCCTTTCTCTTTCCTGTGTAAATAGGAGAAGGGAAACCTATATGGGAGCTTTATTATTACCATACCAAGGTTTATAAGGATTGGTTTTGTCATCGCCATATTCTTACTGTCTTGTCTAGCTAAATTGTTGGTGACCTAGGCTCCAAAATCTGGCTCACATACAATAACAATATAGAAGCAGAGGAACACCTGTACAAGGTAGTGCTCACCTAAGCTTCTAAAGCCAGTAGTTCTGCATAACAGAGGACAGCAGGAATTACTGATGCCCCAAAAGAAGGTTTCATGTTAGCGTGACTGTAATCTACTTTAGGAGTTCTCCAAATGTTCTGATCATCTAGGTGTTGTATAGAAAGAAGGAAAGAGCACATGCCTAAGGAAGGTAATGGGCAGCAGTCAAAAAAAGTCTGGGGAAATTGAAATGTTATGCTTAGGTGATGAGTAAAAAGAACTGCAGAATTAGTATTCTGAATGGACTGTGTGAACAGTTGACACCATAAAGACTGGGAGCTTTAGAAAAATGGTCCAACTGTGCTGAAAGATTGTACTTCAGCAGTAAAATTGAAATTGAAACAAAGGTAGTGGCTGATCTGGGATCTCCTGCTGCTGAAAAGCAGTTGCCTGAGTGGAACCCTGTTCATCAGATGAAACAGAAAAGTAAGGAAAAAGAGCCATAAGAAAAACAATTATACTTCACAGCTGGGAAACGAATTACACTTGTGTGTGTGGAAGTACACACTAAGGAAATAAAGAGGATGAGGTTTAGAGTAAATGCCTTCAAGACTTGCTTTAGCATCTTTCCAGTTCAGTTAAACAGGTTCCAGGATATGACAACTTAGGGAAGAAACCCTCTTTTAACCTTGCAGGATACAAAAGGGAAGAGATTACAAAGCAATTAAACAGAGATTGGTTATTTTCTGGGGACCACTGCTCAGCTCATTAGATGGACAAATGAGGTTCTGGTTATGCAGGTTGCACGGTCAGTGCTGAACCCTTCAAACGTGTACCTAATGAGATCTATCCGTGAACAACAGTTGTTGCTGATGAAGGTCTCAAAAGCACATTACCAGTCCACTGTGTGTCAGTACTGTTACCTTTTCATGAAAAAGACCTGCCTTTCAAACTGGACTAATTTATTAGAGACTGGAAAAAAAAGAACACAGAGGAAAAGATCCAGTGAAGAGGCAGCAATGAAGATACTTGACTGTGCCTTCAGCAGTTCAAGCATTGAGTCTTTTTAAGAAAAGTAAATGTTGAGAGAGGATTCTGCTAGGAGGTGAAACATAGTCGAGTTCTTCTAGAAACTTTCTGCATTTGAGATCACAAAATGTGTAGATACTGAATACATGATAAGGGAAAAGAAAGACAAGACAAATATGTGCTTTTTCTGTTACCTTCTGATGCCTGAAAATGAAACTCTGGCTTTGTGTGAGAGAGTAGAGGGCCCCCAGACCACAGTCAGTGTTGACAGTGATTGAGCCAAACCTATCATAATGATTCACTACAGTCCTGATTTCCTCAGTCTGCGTGTGGAGAGCTGTTTGCCTCTACCAGGCTTTATACCTTTGCAGAGTCTTGTATCTTATATCAGGCAAAAGCCACTGGGTTTTTATGTTTCAGAGCTTAGAGAGGCATGAACACTGCCCTAATAAGGTGGTACCTGCCCAAGACATCAACTGTCTCATTACTGGTCTCTAATCTGAATATCTGTTCCAGGCAGAGGCATGAGATATGATCTGTGAAGTTTTAAACTTGGATTTTTTTTTAAGCAATATTGTGGCCATTTAACATGAATATTGCAGTCCCAGGCTATTTCCACATCATTGCTGATAAAGTATTTCTAAGATCTAGTCTTGGGCTTTGAGCATTCTGTCGCAAAATCAACATTTTGAGCAGACATCACCTGACATCGTAGAAAGCTGCTTATGGCAAAGCTGAATATATAGATCCAATCTGCTGGTTGTCTCTGCTGGATTTCTATTTCAGAGTTATTCTTCCTGAGTTGGGTGGGGTGTACAGTTTATACAGGAAATTTTCTGAGTAAAGCATCAGTTGCTGGTTGTGAAGACCTTTGAGCCTGATGAGCACTGTGAGGTCTGTTCTACCTCTTCTTAGAGTCAGACCCATCTCATTTCTGATACAGTGAACTATAGACTTATTCCTTACTTTATTTTTGCCTATTTTCCACTCCTTACTGCCTAAGCATGAACATTTCTGCATTTTTGAAGATCTATTTCAAAAAAAACCCCAAGCATATAATGAAAAAGGATTTGAAAGAGAAGCCAAATGACATCACTTGAGTCACTTTAAAGAAGCTTGATGTTTAGCTGTTTATAATCTCAGTATGTTAGCTGATTGTACTGTGATAAGAGCATTTTTGGTGTGGAGACTGAGCCACAAGACTTATTCCAGCAGTGCAGACAGTGTTTGTCTGTTGGTTAGGGAAATGGACTGGAAAGCAGGAAGGTCTTGGGTCCTAGACCAGGCTGAACCAGTGACTCATAGTGCGACTCTGGGAAAGTGCATTTAACTCAGTTCTGCAACATTGCAGAAATCAGCCCAGCTGCCAAACTGAATCAAAGAAGGTTTTAACTCAGAAATCAGTGGTAGATATAGGAAAGATGAGCCCTTTTTTCTTATTCTGGATAAATGTAGATTCTACTTTGTCTTCTCCTGAGCCAACATTTCATAGTGTGACTATTGTAATATTCTTGTACAGTAAACTGGATATTCTGAAAGAAATCAAACCTCTCTCCCAAAAAAACCCACACCCTTTCTCCCCCTACATGAGATTTATGTAGGAGCAGGTATGAAGGATTAAAAAATACCCTAAATAAAAAATAGCTGTGACTGATTTTTTAGTATCCAGGAGAACTTAATTTGGCCACTCCAGTTTCAGATTTTGACATGTATACATAAAAATACACAAAATAAGCATTATATTGATTGATAGCTTTTGTCTCCTTAGTAGATGAATCAAACAGCTCTTAAAAAAAAAATATCATGTAAGTTTTATGAGCAGGAATTTTAATGCTTCTCCTGTGTGAGTTTTTCAGATATTTCTTTTGTACATAGGGACATCTAATTCACAAAATAAAAACACACACAAGAAAAAGGAGCATTTGCAGGTCCCTTCTTTTCTCTTATGAGGAAATATATTAAGACATTTTGCTAATCAAAAGTATATGAGTGAGAAAGGAGATTATCACTAATATTTGACTATCAGTTTTTATATCCACAAGGTAGAAATCAGTCTTTTTTTCTGAACTCCTTCTTCTGTAGTTTAGATTACCTGCCTGGACCCAATTGAAAATAGCAAAACTTCCACAGAGGTCTGCATATCATAGAATCACTGAATGGTAGGGGTTGGAAGGGATCTCTGGATCGTTGAGTCCACCCCCCTGCCAGAGCAGGAACACCCAGGGCAGGCCACCCAGGAACACATCCAGACAGGTCTTGAAAGTCTCCAGAGCAGGAGACTCCACAACCTCTCTGGGCAGCCTGTTCCAGGCTCTGTCACTCTCACAGTGAAGAAGTTTCTCCTCATGTTGAGGTGGAGCTTCCTGTGTTTCCCCTTCCTACCATTGCCTCTTCTCCTATCACAGGGCACCAGTGAAAAGAGACTGGCTATGTCAGATCCTCTAATACACCTTTTTTATCTGATGTACCCACTGTAACAATCTGCTTTAAGCCTTGTGACTTTTACCAGTGGCAACACTGATCAACGCAGAGCAGAGAGAAGGCGGCTTGGGGAGGAGGTTAAGTTCTGAAGTCTAGAGTAAATGAAATGGGTCAATACGAAAGTTAGTTCTCATGGGCTTTTTCTTGACTGAAATAGAAAGGAAATAGTGGGTGTTGCATCTGACCAAGCAGTTAGCAGTAAACACTTCCATCATCAAATGCAGTTTTTTTCCAGTTTGCAAATCTCTTATCCATTCTTCTTACTTTTAAGGAAATACCAGTCTAGTCCCAAGAAGCAGCTCTGAGAAATTGCATAGCAAATTTCCACATTTAATATTTCCTGTACAGCCATTTGTCTAACAGCCAGCTCTGAAAACTGAGCCAGGGTTGTAAGCAGTACACTGGACTAGACCTGCTCATCAGCATGGTTGATAACATGGATAATAAACAGTCACACTGTGCTGTCACTGCTAAACCTGTGCAGATTTATTCCTGTCAAATCACACTCTCAGCAATAGCTCCATAATTCCAGTTCTTGGTATCTATTTATAATTGCAATTTAGTAAGTAATTCTGCAGTGAACTTAGTTTGTTGGGTTTTTTTTTCCTTGCTATATTTGATTCTACAGGCACAACGGGATTAAAAAAGGCCATTAAAAACTGTAAACAATCTCACTACTCCCAAGGCAAAAAAACCACCCCAGGATCTCTAAAATGCATAAGAACCAGGTCAGCAGGTTACCTCTGCAAAAGCTACTCTTCAGAGGAAAGCTATCTAACTAATTCAATTTATAAATGCAGCTCATACACAAGCAAGCATTTTTAAGTACTTACAGAGAACACAATACAGGAATAAAATCTCAGTGGTTCTGCTTACATTTCAGGAAACCCTGGCAACGTTGCACTGCACTGAACAAATACAGCTGCTAGACCATGCAAACAGCTGTATGGCTGCTTTCTATCAGTCCCTTCCCCACCAGCAGGGCGAGTGCAATTGCATTGCTGCTGCTTCAAAAGCAGAACTCTTTCCTACATTGGCAGGTTGGTTTGTAGTCGCGGCTGAGTGTTCAGAAATGTAGGATGCATATCTGAAGTACAATTTACCAACTTCTAAGGTTTACCAATCACTAAGAATAATATGTTCTTAAGTTTCCTGAGTTTGCCAATTTACGTAGGTGAGTAAACTAGACAGGTCAAATAACTGGCGTGGTTTATAAATAGACTAAAAAAAAAATCTCCATATATAGACTAGCATCCAGACTTTCTATTGTTTGAAGCAAATGATATCATTATTTGGATGTCTTTCCAGAACTGAAAATGACTAGACTTCGGAAACTAAAAGTAGTTAAATATAGAAATTGCTACTTTACTGAGTGGATGCTGTGTTTCATTATTATGCTACTAGTATGTGAACAAATGCCTTTCTGTTCTTAGGGATGGGAAGAGAGATTTTATTCCAGTAATATAAAGATATTGGACGAAAGCCAAATTCAGATTATGGGCTGACAGTGTCTTTGCCCTCATTCATTTATGGGAAATATTTTTGATCCATTGTGCGGTGCTGAGGTGATAACACCATCGTCCACTGGCTTCTGCCTTGCATCAGCCTTTACACTTGTGCAGATCAAATAGAAAATGCACAGTGGTTTGCATAAAATAAAATAATAGAATAAAAATTAAAAGACAAACGAACTGTGTCTTTGAGTGTAGCTTGTTGTCACAGGCTCCCTAAGAAGTGTTTACATCTACTTTGCCAAGTCAGAGGGCTTTCTTTATCAGAAAACAGTTCTTCTGACTATGGCAATGCTACTTTTTAAAACCACCTAACTAGCTTCTGTGGAGATATACTTAATTTCTAGGGTTGAGATGCTGGGAATAAGGGCTCGTGTTAAGATATTGCAGCACTCTTACTAAGTATTACTATTACTCTTACTAAGACCAAGACTACCGTCCTTTTAGATGAGGAATACCTTGTTGTATGCTAGATGAGAGTCTGCCGTCTCACAAGAAAAGATGCTAGGCTAAAATAATATGATAGACTAAAACAATATGTATCTCTAAAATCATGTGTTTACAAAGACAGAACCAAGTTTAACAAGATATCAAAACAAATTTACATTACCAATCCAGATTTTCCTTCAGATACTTTTGCATCTTCTACCTTTCTCTCAAATGTAGCTAAAAAATTCCCATTTGAACAAACAGTCAGTTGCTGTGAAGTCATCTAAATTTAGGTATCACAAAGTGTCTGCATTCTTATTATATTCAGGGAAGCCAATGGGCTTGCCTTAACTAATAATATTAGTTAATGTATGTACCTTTGCTTACTTTTATTAATACATTTCCAGCTTCAAACTCTTGCTAGACTCTGTGGGTTTGTTTTTTTTCTGCAAGCAAACCTGATTCTTAAGTTGGTAAAACTGAGAACAGAGTGCTCATGAGCAACACTTCTTTAGTCCTTCTGTAATCACTGTGGTCCATAGGTGTAAGCTGATGACCCTGTAACATTTGTCCCTTTGTAAGATGTAAGAGATATTTTTAACCATGACTGCAGACTCTTCAGAGTGCTTAATTTGTCTGCAGCATCACCTCTCTCTTGATAGCACATGTTCAAGCCTTATCTGATGATTAAGGCAAAAATTGTCATTCCTTTAGGCAACTAGGTCACCTATCTCAAATACAGGAGTGTCAGAGGACATTGTTCTTCCTCCTCTGGATACAACTTTATTTTAGGAAAAGCTGTCTGCATCTTAGCTCCCCTTCATTAGCTCCTGAGAGCTAAAGCACGTTCATGCAGAGACCTGCATCTACTTTTTAGGGTTCCCTTTCCCATGATCTTACACATTCTTCAAAAATAAGCAGGAGTGGTATTTTTTTTCTATAGCAGTGACTTTTTAAGTCCCCTTTTTAAGATAGCATTTAATCATCTCTGTGAGGGAAAAAAAAGCCAAATGGAACTGAATCCAGCTTCATTACTTGTCAAATATGAGTCTTCCATTCAATGACTTCTTGACAGAAAGCTGTGTCACAGCATACACTGCTTCCTCAGAAGTGCACTGTTTGCAAACAGCCTCATGTTGGGCAAGTGGGTAAGACCCCTGGAATGTTATTCAAATATCTGTACCATATATTTAGGCAGCTTTTGAGATATACTCTCTGACTGAGCTTCTTAAAGACCCCTTTTCCTTTTTTTTTTTTTTTAATGCCCACTATATCACAGCAGCTCCTTCTGGATTCCATCTGGGGTGCTGGGTAAATGTGTGTTTGGATCAAAGCCACAAAATTAGAAATGCTTTTATGAAAATGTGAAGGGTAAGTTCACGCTGTATCCTGTCTGGATTCTGCAGTTGTTACAAGGCAGTGTCTTGAGATTGCAACAAGACAACTCTTCAATTTGAAGAGTGGATGGTAAATAGTACCTAAAAAAAAGTGAACATGTGGGGCTGTGAAGTTTCACTTTGAAATGAAATTATGCAGCCTTCAAGTCAAGGCCGCCTGCCAGAAAGTTCATATAATCAAGAGCCACAAGCCAGCCCATAAGAGGAAAGTCTTTTATAGCTTCTCTTCTGAGAGGTACAGAATTCATGTTTCCCATTGCTGGCTTCAGCATACTTGCAGAGACACACTTGAGAAGACAATTTTCTGTCTCTTTGGATCTTCTCAACATCAGAGACTTTGTATTCCCTTTCCCTTCCTTCCTTCACCCCAAACATCAGGCATAGGCATCCCATGCCCTGGGAGCAGTGCTGCTTTTGGATACTCCTCCTCTGGTGATGGTGATGTTCCCATGCCTGCCAGGACCCAGAACCTGCCTGCTTGTCACCCTGTCCCCCAGTTTTCTCTGTACACTCCATCGTAACAGGGAGTGTACACTCTGCACCAACCAATAGTTCATAACTGATTGCCACGAACACTGCTGTTCTCATTGCATTGGGAAGACTGCATTAGGCAGTTGTTAGGAGCCCAGCTTTTTTCATGGGGCTGCTGGTGAGTCTCATTTGTGTTCCTTCTGGGACCAGTTTTCTCCTGCAGGTAATTTTTCATTGAAGGATGTGTAAATACATGGCTCCCTGTACTTTTGGTGGGAAGTGTAAACATTCATATGATATTGAGGTCATGTACTAAATCATTCTAGTTGCCATGCATCCAGTCTAGAAAAGAGTCTGGCTCCCATTCAAATATGAAAGAAAGAATTATTTCTTAGCGAAATAGTTCTCAGAACAGTCAGAGAGAGGATCCACACCCACATCTTTTCCTTCCTCTCTGAATGTGCCAATTTATCTCTCCTTTTCCCTCGCCAATTAAGGTCTTTACAGTGGTCTTACTGTCCGGTGCATTAGTAGCTACTGGATTACAAGCAGGCATTTTCAGATGGCTGGGTCCTTCTTTGGCATTGTAACTCTGGGGACAGAGTGTTTTCCAGACCAAGCCTGACACTGAACAGCCCAGGCCTCCTCCACCGACTCTTCTCCATACTTGTTTTGAATAGTTGTTTATACATGTTTCTAGAGAAATAAGTCTGGCAGCCGGGCAGCAAATGTTTTCGACTCTTTAAGGAGTAAAATGATGGGTTTGAGCAAATCCAACTGTGCAGTCACTTTTGAAACAATTGAAGTTCCTATCTGTCTGGTTTCAATAGCAGAAGTACCCTGTCATACTCCCACCTTAGGTTTTTTTTTTCTTTCCTCTCTTTTGAAGGAAGCAGGACGTTAATCTTTCTAAGTCAGGGCCTTATAAACTGCATTTGAAATCAATCTTGAGTTTCTACAGCTGACCATCCAAGTGTGGAAACAGAGGTCCATACTGGAGGTGTGGGCTGGGCTGGTCTCCCTGGCAAGTGACACAGAGGGCTGCCTTGCAGATGTGCCAGGAATCCCCTCGGCACTTCCAAGCTGAAGTCTCATGTGAAACACCTGAATGTGCTTCTCCTTTGCCACACTGTGGTATGTCAGCATCCTCAGTCATAGTTCAGCTTTTCAGCAAGCTCCCAAACCTTCTAAAACCTCTCTTGGTGAAGCAGCTGCCTCAGAGGAGATGCTGCAGTTGATGGAGAGAACAGAATGAGGCTTGTCAGGACAGAAGTTAGTGCATGACTCTATCAAAAAAAATACCAGTTTATGGAGTCTTTTGATTCCACGTTGCAATATTTTGTTATAATTTCCTTAATTTTTTGAGCTGTATGTAAGGAAATGGCTTATATTTCCTGGTCTTTCTGTACTCACAGAACTGTACTTTGAGGTCTGTCCTCTGGTTGCCTTTGTTCTTTGTTAGAATACCAACCCTTGAAGTGAAGGTACTTGAATGGACACGCAGGGATAAAGTTTACACAAACATGGCCAAGATTAGTAATAAATAAATCATTAATGTGTGGAAAAGATTAAAGAGAGCTGCATATATGCTGGGGGGCGGTTAAGACTCTGACCAAAGGAAACTACATTTAAGTTGGTTTTTATTGACTGAAGTAAGTACAGAAGTAATATTTTGAGGGGACAAAAAACCCAAATATTAGAAAGCAAGTAAACAGAGATTTTGTATTGGGACACCCACATTTTATGCTTGCTGTTTCATATACATAAAAATGAGGAGGTATTTACACTGGGTAAATATATATGGTTTCCAAATATAAATGGCACTTGTATGTTATCACTTGCTTGTGTTTGAGCAGTGTTCATGTTCCTTGAACCACCAACCTTATATTCATTCCAGCACAGTGACCCAATGATATTAAAAGGAGAGTTTGAAAAATCCCTCTTCTCCCTTTCCATTTGTTGCTTTCCTCATTCCCTTTCTCCATTCATTCCAGCCTAGTTCACAGCCTGCTAGTTAAAGCTTTCCCAGAGGTAGGTGCGTGTTTGATTTTCTCCATCAGAGAACTGCAATTAGGTCTCCCATTTCCTAAAGGGACTGTGCTGACTGCTGTGCTATTGTGTGCTATGAATGGGGCAGAATAAAGCTCCTCCACTCAGTCTTTCTCTACCCCATAATCTTCTCCAGCTCTCTTTTAAAAACAAAGGAGCTGTAACCATATTTTGCAGTAGGTCAGGTCCTGTGAGCCAGACATACTCATAGGGGCCCCTGTGGAGATGTCTAAGCTGGCAGGTAAAAGAGGGAAGAGAATGACTTGCAGATATTCATCTCTTTGGAACTCTTCTGTCATGGTCTCTGCAAAGTAAATCTGTTGTGGAGATGACTAGTTTTTCTCACTGTCAAGGTTCAGGGTTAGTGCCATCCACTAAACCTAGAACAGATGCTCTCTGTTAAATCCCCTTCCTTCCCAAAGGAAAGGAATAAGGGAGAAAGATTGAGTGATTAGAGACTTACTGCCTAATAAGCAAATCAGGAGATTCATCTCCCTGTCCTTAGACAGAGGGTGGATGTCTGCATGTAAGGTAGTCACCTCCACTCACCTTTACAGTTAGGAGAAAGCAGTAGGGGAGAGATGCAGTTGAGATGCTGGTTTTGTTAGGTGTTACTTTCCAGTCGCAGGGGGGTCAATGGTCCTCGTTACAGGAGTTGGAATAGCTGCAGTGCTTGTTGCAGGAGCTGGAATAGCAGCAGTGCTCGCTGACAGAGCTGAAGCAGCAGCACTGCTTGTTGTGGGGGCTTGTGGAGTCTGAGTGGCTGTGATGCTTCTTGTGAGGGCTTATGAAGCATGGATGATTGTGGTGAATGTCCTGCATATCATAAAAAGCGGCACTTCCCGAGGTAAAACTGGAAGTATTCCCAGCAACAGAATCCACGATGTGATGCCGGTAGTACAGAGACACATTCGCTGCCCAACTCGGCACAGTGTAAATCAGTAATAAACAACACAACAAAGCAGTGGCTTTCACCCAGTGCCCAGAACCATTAGCTTTCAGATAAACTGAGAGCAAGTAAACAAGAACACAATGCATACAAAATGTAAGGAGGCATTATGACACTTAACTCTGAAGCAAACTCTAAATTGAAGACACAAAATAATACTAGAAATGACATGTTTTAAGTGGTCTGTTTTAATTTCCAACCCTTAAAGACTCTCAGAAAAATACCAAAAGGTCTGATACTCTCTCAGCTGAGCAGACTGGAATTCCAACTATTTGGACAATCTGTCAGATCTACGATCGGGCCCCAAGCTGGACGCCAGTAAATCTGTCGAGGTTCAGGGTCAGGGCCGTTCACTAGACCTGTAACAGATGCTCTCTGCTTGACCCCCATGATCCCTCAGCTTTATAGTGATGTGATGTATATGGGATGGAATCCCTCATTGGTCAGCTTAAGGTCACCTGTCCCATCTTCTCCTCCTGCAGGTGTGGCCTTATACTTTCTGCACCTACAACATTGTATACAAAATTCAGCAGTGAGCTTGGTCTGCACACCAACCCTTGCTAATAAATCTAAACATCGAGCATTATCAGTGCTGGAAGCAGACACTGTCTGCAGAAATATGCTGTTAACTTCAGAAAGTGCAGTTATTTAGAAAAGACTGAGCTAAAAAGTAGAAGCACTGAACAGAGCTAGTTCTGTTCTCACGCAAACCAGAACACTCACACTCAGCATTCCCAGCAGAGGCCACAGCTCGCTTTTAGGGTGCAATTTGGACACTTAGCATAGGATTCATCTCACCTGAAGCTGGAGATCTGTGCTGAAGACATATCTCAACCAGTTACCCTGGTCTACCTTTCCAATCCCATCACCCTTCTAGGATGAGATTTAGCTCAGACATCTGAAATAGGTCTGATGAGATTCTCTGGATGGTCCATAATAGCAGCTAGATGTTATGCCTATATTGCAGATAGCTTGAGTTAACTTATATAAATTCCATTTCTAGATTTGGCGTAGACACTGGACTTCTTAGAAATTAGTGGAATTTGGAATCATCCAAAACACGAGGAAGACCTGGATTGAAGTTTTTCTCAGCAGACAACTTCAGAATTGGGGGCTATTGCCAATCTTCCAAGTTCCTTGCACAAATACTAAAATACTCTTCTGCTGCAAACACACTTTTCACCATTTAACTGCCTGTTAATCAGGAGATTCATCTCCCTGTCCTTAGACTTTACAGGGAGTGAGTATCTGCATGTAAGCTAGTCACCTCCCCCAATCTTTACAGTTAAGAAAAAGCAGTAGGGGAGAAATGCAGGATCAGATTAAATGTATCCCAGGACTGACTCTTCTCCCTACTGACCCTAAAGGTCCAGGCATCTGTCTCAGATGAAAACAACATTGGGTTGTCACCACTGGTGTTATGTTCCCAGAAATCTGTTTTCCTCAGGACATAAATACTTGTGGTACTTTAAAGCTGCATTGTCCATCACTAAGTTTTAAACTGGGCTTGCACTCTAATTACTGGCTGACACATATCCATTTGATTTCCCTTCATCTCATTTGTATGCCCATGTGTATAATTGGTTTTGACAAAGTTTTACAAGGATGCTTAACAGATTTGGGTTTTAACATGAACAGACTTTTAAACCATAATGTTTTATACTGAAACTTCCCAGTAATGTCAAGCTAATTAGCAGTGCAATGATCTGCCTTCAAGAAATTATAAACATTCACAGATAATAAAGTAGAAAATGCTGTATGTGACTAAAAGCTCCCAAAGTCAAAAGTGAAGCAGTGGAAATTAGGCAATAAGGAGAGCCTGATTATAACCCAGAAGAGATATATTAATGCTGGTCTCAAATATTTTCACATTATGTTCCTTACCTTTGGAGAATCTTCCAGATTTTTCTTTTCATTATCTGAAATATCTATGTGCATAAAAGGACATAAAATGTGAAAATGTTAAAAAAAAACCTTCCTAAAATTGTGGAAGAAAACAATCGTGTCCCCACATTAGCTGCTGGTATTGTTACAGCATGCAAATTAAAATTTTGGATGGTGGATAGTACACAAACAATAGACCTTGAACTTCTTCCAGTTGAACTAAGCATTAGCAGCCTCCTTTTTTTTTTTTTTTTCAAGGACAGAAATATCTTGCCATAGTTCTGATTCATACTCTATTTTCTCCATAGCAACAGTTTACCAAATTTAGAGTCAAACTGCTAAGAACGAAATAAGCTTATTGTTCTTCTTGTTGTTCTCTCAGTGGGCATGATTGAAAAATCACATGATACTCTGTCTGTTTGTTACGGGTAGGTTGGGATATACTGTTATTTACAGGTCCAATCAAAACAGATCTTGAGAAGTTCAGAATTGATTCTTGTTAATGGCAGCACTACTTAGCACACTACTCCTTAGTGAAGACCTGCATCCTGGAGAGGAGTGTGTTCCCACAGGCCATACACCCATCTGCACAGTGTCCATAAAAACGGATAGGACTATTCTAAAATTTTGAAAAGGAATTGTGGGGGAAACTGTGGAATGAAGGATCCTGAGAAAGAGATGCACATTTCATCTACAATTAGATTAACAAAAACAACAACAAAAAAATCACCAACAACAAATCCCAAGCAAACAAACATGGAAACCATGAGTTTGAGGCCATCCAAATATTTAACTAAAAAAGATGGACCGCTCTGAGAAAGCTGCTGGAGTTTATAAAACTGTCTTGCTTTTCTAAAGCAGAGTTGATAACACAACAATTACATCCATGAAATCATTTCCTGAATCAATCACCTAATCTTTAAATAGCTTGGGTCCTGGTTTCTGTTCTGTGGACCTCTTTTATCAGTATAAAGTATTATATAAGTATTTTAATCTATAAAAACAGTTAAGATACAGATGTGAACTCTCTAAGCATAAAAACTTCTTTTGGGAGCTTTGTATCAGTGCTTGTCATAAGATTGAGAGCCTGTTGTACGAATATGACCAAAGGAGGACTTAGGCAAAGCCTAGTACTGCTGCATACCTTCTATTCACTTTGCTTCCAGGGAGGAATCCAAAGCCCAGAGCTGTGTTCTCAGATTCTCAGTAGTCTAACAGCAGAAGTAGCTACCTGAGAAATGCAACCCAGCAGCCGCAGGTGTTGAGTAGGGGATTACTTAGAGCAATATGAAAAGCGCTAAACATGACACTGTTGGTTTCTCTCTGTGTTTCAGCTTCTTGAGTCCGGGCTAGAGGCAGGAGTGGCAGCATTGCTGCCTATTTAAACAACAGCATAGAATCCAGAGCACCCATCTTGTTTTGTGGGCTTCTTTATGCCCCTGTCACCTCGCTTCCAAGAGCTGATGTGCTCAAGATATGAAGAAGGCAGGAAGCTGTTAGGGACTATTTGTCCTGACCGCAGCACAACAGAGTTCAGGGTTCTTCCAGCCAGGAGGGGGGCAAGAAACATGAAGCCTGACTCTGTATCCTACAGCAGGGGTGCCTTGGGGTTTTACCTGAGGAACAGTGCACGTGGTAATTAGCAGCCACCCTGAATGAGGGACTGTGACTCCCAAGATGTCTTTCCTGTAGCCACTAGACTTCAGTCCTTCTCTCTTTTTCTTCTGTCTGTATTAATTATTCACTGTGGGGGAAACCAGGTTCAGAAATAGCAATGAGAAATCCCTTCCTCATTTCCCGGATTACTTACTAGGCTGCTGGGGCACTTCCAGGGGTTCAAAACCCAGGGTTTAGATGGGCTGCAGGCTGATCATGACAGTATTCCTAATTCTTAAATTACAGTTATAAAAGTCACACCACAGCACGCACAGCATCTCTGCTGTTCAGGTTTCTGAAGAAGAGTGACTGTGGCTGTTGCCTTTGGTGTGGGCAGTGTGTGCTAGGTGTAACCAGAGATGGCCTGCCTGTTGAACTCCATCCAAAGATTTGCATGGAGTGGTGCATATTTTGTGATCCATATATTTGCGACCCAGGCCAAGGTGGTTCTGGACAGGCAGGAGAGATGTCAATGCAGTCATCTACTTTTTCTAGGTCTGACTTTTAGGTCACGGTGGTTGCTTGCTTGCAAGTTTTAGGTGCCTCCAGAGAAGGCGGCCATCGAAGAGGAGAGGGCAGGAGTGTGGTTTATGATTTTGAACATGATACCTATGTCTTCCTTTATGTCTACCCATAAATATTTTAAAATACAGCAACAATTTAGAGCATGCATAGAAGGATGCACTGCATTGTGACCTAGGACTTAGCCCACATCCCTGAAGAATCCAAGCAGCTGCACTTCTGTGATACGATATCTGTTGCATGTGTCAAAAAGATGTGTGAGATACTGCTCAGCATGGAGCTGCAGTGTTTTGAAAATGTGGAGGGAAATTAATAGAGTAGCATTATATTTCTCAATGCTGATCTCCCAAGAACTGGAAAGTCACTTATGGCTGTTTCTAAGCATAGATTAAAAAGGTTTCAACTGGAAGTCATAGATCTGATCCTGGTCTTTGCTTGGGCAAATTCTCAGCGAGTCCCTGATCAAACCTTATTGTGCTGTGCCAGGCATTGTAACTGATACCTTCTAACTCTTGGTTTATGTGTGTTCCGGTTTTCAGGGTGGAAAGACTTACACAGGACCGTGTGGAGGCAGAGACTGCAGTGGAGGATGTCAGTGTTTCCCTGAAAAAGGAAGCCGTGTAAGTAACATTTTTTTCTTCTAAAACATTCTTGATGGTACTACTTCAACACTGCTATATGTGGACTTGCATCAGACTGCTAAGAGTATTCAAACAATTATTCTTTTTCAGGGAGAAGTTACTGTTATTTCATGTTACTTTCTCAAAAGCTTGTAGATTTGAAGCAGTACTTTGTTATGAAATATAGCAGGTTCTTCTCTCAAAGAGCAGGGACCTGACAGCCATGATTGGATCAGGATTTTAGGGAAGCTATGTGCTACAGCATCACTGGTTTGTGTGACAGTGCTAAAAGAATATAGACAAAACCACTCAGTTCTTGAAGTCATTCTAAGAAATGGGTATCTGATGAAAAGATACCCCATACGTGTGATTTCCCTTATACAAAGGAGAAACAGACCTGCAAAACCGGAAATCCCTGCTGGAACTGAACTGCTTGGGATGTCTGATGTTAGTTTGTTGCTGGTCATCTGTTCTTTGCTTTGGGAAATAGTGAGCAATGAGGTAGAGGAAGGGATATGGGGTGGAGAGGATTAGCCACCTGCCACAAAGAGCTCCGAGAAATAGGGCAGTTCCTATCCTGTATGTCTTGGAGCCCTGGCTGGCAGGCTTCTTCTGTACAGCTTGGTCTTCTGCAGCTGAGACGGTGACTCAGCCTTTCCCATCCACCCATCTCTAAGAATAAGTCAGGCAAGAGATGTGGCGACAGGTCATATGCTTGTTCTACTATCACAAAACTCATAGGACTTTTTCGTCCTCTGCCTTCCCTCCCCACAGCAGGCCATCAGTTCCCATTCCCATTGCATTTCTCAAGCTTGACTCTATTTCTGAGTGGAGGAAGGGGTGTTAGGAAAGTCACAATGTAGGTTGGAGGCAGAGAACACTCTTGTTTACAGCAGAAGTCCCGATATCTCCATGAAAGTCAGATGATCCTGGGATTACCATGCCATGAGGACTGCAGTGATTATACTCCCATCCTCTGGCCATGATCTGTTCACGGTCTGCTTTCCATTACAATAACGGAATGGCAAAATGATGAAGCTGAGGACAAACAAGCCCTCCCCCAAGACACAGCTCCTGGTGGGGCTCCCTCCAGCTGTAACTTCCTTACCCTCATCCTCCAGCTTACGAAGTTTGATGAGTGCCTCCTGGCACTTCCCTCCAAGGGCAATGAAAGTCAAAAACTGATGCTGTATGAAACGGCTTCAAGTATGACATTACTATGTCTTTTTTCAGTGTCATCTTTTTCTGGTTCTAAAAGCAAACCATGAATGTACTTACTCTCCACTAGAGTTTATGAAAGTATCTGTTGCAAAACTACCAGCTTTTGTGACTGAAATATTTTTCCCATTCTTTATTGAGTAAATAACCTTTAATTTCAAATTGCCAAGTCTGCAAAAGAGGTAGCTAAACAAAAGTAATTGCATAGGTGAGTAAAGCTGAAAATGTTAAATTACGAGTAGAGAACGAATTAGGTGCCACTGACAAGAAGGTCCCTCTGAGTTGCTCAGTATCTAGATTGGGAGATTACAGTATATTTTGTATACTTGCCACTCTTAGTCTTTGATTTAGCTCAGGGAAGTAAGTAACCCCAATATCTAATCGCTTTGGCCTCCCTTTAAATAGACAGTAATAAAAAGAAAAGGGGGATGTTATGAAACATAAATGATATTTTTCTCTTTGTGGTTAATTGTGCATGATGTAAAGGAGTATTGGAAAAGTGATTTAAAGAATTTTATAACACTGCAAAAACTGTGCTTTAACTCTCTGAAATGGTAACGCCTCATTCTGAGTCAGCACACAGTGCATGTATTTTGTGTCTGCTGGTCTTTTCACATGCCACAACCCCTGTTAAACATCTGGTTTAGGGAACAAGATTGGCCTTTAGAGACTAGTCAAATTTGGCATAGCTTCTGGTCTCATGCTAATCCTCAATGGGAATATTTATTTTCACAAAACCTCTGTATAACAGTCTGGCACGACACACATTTTCTGTTTGAGGTGACTCATTACATGCACAATAGACATATTGCGTGTTTGCACTTGTAAGAGTGCCTGAAGCAGTCTGTCAGAGCCTGCTTCTGCAGCGGCTCTCCGTCTCGGGACAGCAGAGCTGTCACTTGCAAGGCATCTGGAACTCAGGTGGGAGCAGCACTGTGAGGGTCTGCAGCCAGCTGTCAGCCCCACCATCCTCTGAAAAGACTTGCTCAAGACAGAGCTTTCAAAAGCAGGCAAACAAAAGCACTTCTTTGGATCGTTACTACTAAAAACATAGCAGAAGCTGTTGAATGAGGTAAATTAATTGGAGAGGTAAATACATTTGCAAACTATGAAAGTAGAAAAGGTCTGAAGAAATGCTTGCTTTTTATTTACGTGTCCTTCTACTTCATTTTCTGTCATTGCTTCAGTTATAGACTTAAGGTACAGCATTTAAATACAGATGCTTCTCTTTATTTGTTGTCTTAATCCAATGGCTTCGGTGTTTTTAAAACCTGTTTTTTACAAAATACGCTTGCTGATATCTTCTGGGAGCTCTGAGCTGGGGTCAGAGAGGCACTGTCTCAATGTGTGAGGATTCGGCCAGGCTTTGGTGATTTGTGCCAGGTCTCCAGATGCAGGACAGCTGGAAGCCCTGTGCTTCTGTTTATGCTGCTTTTGATTTGGGACTCAGGAGGTTAGGCTCAAAGTCACGGGAAAGTTGAATTGTGTCTCATAGGGGCAGTTTGGAGGGACAAAAGGCCACTTAGCACAAATCAATGCATGCACCTAGCAGGCATGAGCATACCAGACAGAGGTAGGTGGTTATAGTTTTACTCCACTCTTTTTTGGCTGGGTTCTGCCCTGCAACTTTCCCTGGACTCAAGACACAACTTGACAAAATCCAGTGGGGACAGGAAGATGAAACAGCAGGAGCTTCGTCTGCTGTAGCAGTGGGGGAGCTGCTCCAGCAGGGCACAGGCAGCNAAGGCAGCTGCTAACCTGCAACTTCCACCGCTGGTCAGAGCTGCTCCTGGGGCTGTGAGGACACCCATGAAAGGCACGCACTTTCTGCTTCTTTCCCAGAGGAAAACAGGTTGAATTCAAACATTTAGAAAATCACCGGGCATTGCTGATGACCGCGTTTGCAGTTCACAGCAAATTCTGAGCTGTCGCTCAGAGAAGTTTCTCTAAAGGAATGTCTGTCTTGGGCCACACACGATCCACTTGGAGTTCCCAACTCCTGTCTTGCTTTTTTAGTTCACTCCTTTGGAGGAAAAAGGGCAAAGGGAACTTCTTCCATAAGCTTTTCTTTTAATCTAGTGTCTAGTGACACTCTAGTCTCCATTCTTTTTCACTGCAGCCTAGTAAATTTACATAAACCTAGGTGCATATTTACTGTTAACTGGATATAATTACCCAGTCTACTAACTGTACCTTGCAACTAGACAGCTGCTTGGAGCTGGGGCTACAGAAGACAAGCTTGGGAAGCAGCCTCACCCTCACCTCCCCTTCTCAGGAGTGTCCTGCTCCTGCAATAGTGTCCAAATCCACATGAAAAGAAGCCACAGTGAAGGGCACAGGGAGAGGAAAGGGAACAGACTCAACTTCTCCCAAAGATGAGGCAGTCACCTTCTTATTTCTCCTAAGACACCTTCTCCTAAGTTGTTCTTTGATAACAGACTCTCCCGTAGTACCTGTGAGTACCCTGTTGCCTGGGTGAGAGGGAAGCACTGAAATAGTATTGAATAATAATAAAAAAAGTATTGAATAAGATGGAAACCCTGGACTAAAGGGAAAACGAACAAACAAACAAAAAACTTCTGTTTTTTTCTTTTTCCTTTAGATTTTTATTGCAACTCCTAAAATTTTGAGCTTTATAGTTCCTTTCAAACCATATATTGGGCAGAAAAAAATATACAAACCTTCAAAATTTGTTAAACATTAATTCACTTCTGTAGGAAATGGTAACTCCTTTCAGTACAATGGCTGTTTGACCTGTTGAAGATCATAATCAATCTCACTTCATAACCAATCTAGAAAGCTTTGTAGAAAGTGGGAAAATATATACAGTGAGAAAATGTACTTTCCTGCATTCTTGCTTTGTACTTTCTGTCTGAGTCAAGCACCTACCAATGCTTGAGCCATTTAGCCATTGTTTTTGCAAGGGGCTGGAATAATGAAAAATGTGAAATTAAAGACAGCTTTATGTCCCACCATGAAGACCATTTTTTGGGAAAGCCTAAAAATGACAGAATTTTCAATATGTGGTGAAGTTAGGTGGGCTGTCAGTAAAACCTCTACCTTGGACTTTTGGAGGGCTGACTCTGGTCTACTCAGGACGCTGGTTTGGAGCGTCCCTTGGGAAGCAGCTCTCAGAAGCAAAGGGGCCCAGGAAGGCTGGGCTTACTGGATGAAATTATGAAGGCGCAGGAGCAGGTTGTCCCTACATGCTGAAAAATGAGCCGGTGGGGTAGAAGACCAGCCTGGTTGAGCAGGGAGCTTTTGCAGAAACTCAGAAGAAAAAAAAAAATATATCAACTTTGAAAGAAGGGGCAGGTGAACCAGGAAGTGTTTAAGGACATTGCAAGGTCACATAGAAAGAGAACTAGAGATGCAAAACCTCAGAACTTAATCTGGCCAGTTCTGTCAAGGATAATAAAAAGTGTTTTTATAAATACATTAATAACAAAGGGAGGTCCAGGGAAAATCTCCATTCCTTACTGGATGAAGCGGGGAACACAAGTCTTCTAAAGTCAATTCCATTCTTTGATTGTAGGGAAATGTTTAAATCCAGTAAAATAGTTTTATTAACTGTTGCTGTAATTCTTGAACATCACAATTAACTGGCTTCTAAGCTGATGAAATAGCAGTAGCTCCTCTGTCGTGTAGTTCCTCTTGAATAGTTTAAGTTGATCTATCTGATGAAATCTGATATTTTACTCTATTTTTTTACAAAATAAGAACATAAGAAATGTCTTCCCAGGTTAAACCTGTAGTTCCTCTAGCTCTGTCCCCAGCAGTGGCAGTAGATGTTATTTAGAGGGAGCACAGAGGTCTGGCCACTTTCTGCAGTCCCTTTCCCTTGTTGCCAAGATCACCCGTTTAGAGATGTGATACATTTATATAGTTCCCTCAGTGTCTGTGTTTATCCCTGAATTTATCTAATCCAAAACTGTGGTAACTGTGTCTTCACAACCTCCTGTGGCACCAAGGAGTTCACTACTCAGAGGATGCAATATTACTGTCTGGCTTGTTCTAAGTTAATCTCCCTCTCTCGTTACATTAAGTACATCCTATTTCCAGTACTGAAAGACCTGGAAAGGAGCAGTTCTGCACTTACCTTGTTCACTACTTCCCTAATTTAGTAAAACTCCATCATATTCCCTCTTGGCTTTCTCCTGTCCAAACAGAAGAGCTGAAGCCTTTTTAGGTTCTCTTTTGAAGGCAACACTGAACTCTTAGTACTTATATTCTTCTCTCTCTTATGTGAGAGACCAGACTGTACACAGCACACAGGATTCTGGGTTCACCAAGCTCTTACTTGCAAATTTACACCCTCTGTTTTCTTCTCAAGACCATTCCTGATGTCCCCCAATGCTGAAGCCTATCTGTCCACCCAGTTTGGTGAGGTCCTTTTATATCTCCCAGCACAGAAGATCACCATATCTCCCCATGCCCCGTGCCCATCATGGTGTCTAGCAACTTGAGAGAGGTTAGTATCATCTATAGACATGGATGTTTCACAGTTCAGTCCCTTCTCTAGCTCACTGTTGAAATCTTTGCAAAATCAATTCCAGCTGTTGCATCTTCACTTTAAAAGGTGACCATCAAGCACTGTTCTTTTCTTCCTACCCTTGAATAGCCTTCAGGAAGAGAGTACCTCCCTTCCAACCCCAAGAGAATTTATTTTTAAAAGCTTCAGTGAAGTACTTCATCAAAGCCATTCTGAAAATCCAAATATATGACGGTCACTAGGGCCAGCTTCACCATGCTAATCATGGAATTGTAGAATGCCTTGGGTTGGAAGGGACCTCTAAAGGCCATCTTGTCCAAGCCCCTTCATTAAGCAGGGACATCTTCAGGTAGATCAGGTTGCTCAGAGCCTCATCAAGCCTGACATTGGATGTCTCTGGGGATGGGACCTCCACCACCCCCTGGGGCAACCTGTTCCAGTGCTCCAGCATCCTCATAGTAAAGGACTTCTTCCTAATGTCCAATCTAAATCTACTCTTCTCTAGTTTAAAACTACTGCCCCTCATCCTATTGTTACATGTCCTTGTAAACTCTCCCTCCACAGCTTTCCTGTAGGCTCCCCAGCATTCTTGTAGGTCACCCTTCTGCTCAGTTATTGTGTTCCTTAAGGTAGACTACTGCCTGGCCAAGCAGGAAGATCAGATGAACTGGCCAACAGTTCCCCGGGTCTCTTCTTGGGCCTCTTTTCCATGTAGGAGCTTGTTTGGGACCAGCTTGCTGGTGTAGTGGCAGTTTATAATGATGGGTTACACACCTTAGCCAGCAGATTTGCAATTTCATGGTTGAGTTCCTTCCGAAGTCCCAGGTGAATATCACCCACTCCTGATCACTTAGTAATCTCTGCCTTACCTATTTTATCTAGTACTTTCTTTACGTGGATTTGGGACCTTCTCAAACACCTTCAGCAGTAAAGACCTAGGAAAGACGTCACTAAGTTTCTGTGCTATGGCTTTATATCCCCGAGTGCTTCTTACAAGCTTTTGACATCACATGGTACTGATTTTTCACTTGATGTCTTCTTCCTTTTCTTTAAACAACTTTTTCCTATCACCTTGATGCTGTTCTGCAAAATATTTGCATCCTTTTTTTAGCTATCCTAGTTGCCATTTACTCTTGATCTTTTTTTTATGGGCCTTCCTGTTCATTTCAGCAATTTTTAAATACTAAACTTTTTCCCTACAATAGCCTCCTTAGCTTTTTTTATGAGTTATGCAGGGATTGTAGTGAACTGGTTTACTTTCTTTTTGATATGTGACACATAGTTTACCAGAACTTTTAATACAGTGTTTTTGAAAAGCCTCCAGTTTGCTTTAGGCTTCTTGCCTTTTTGACTGCTTTTTTTTAGGTTTTTACTATTTTTGTGATTTTATGTGTTTCCCTTTCTTGAAATGTAATATCTGTGTGATGTATTTGTTTGGCTTACTCCACCCCACTACAGCTTTAAGTTCAATTGTATTCTGAAGCTATTACGGAGCAGTTCTCCCACTAGTATCTCTTGAAGCAGGTCCTGTGCAGCACTCCAGACTAAACCGAGTGGCATCCTTTCTTGTGGGTCCTAGGTCTCACCATGCTAAGAGCCAGTCAGTTACTGGGTCCAGAAACTTTATCTCCCTATCCCATCTGGATGAGGCATTGTGCCTGACAGTACGCTGGGAATTAGGATTTGCCAGTATTGCTACCTGACCTAGTTTTGCAGCTGCTATGTTTTCACTGAGCATTTCTTGATTGGTATGTTTACCAGGGGATCCCAGAGTATGAACCAAGCCCTGCCTTGCTGTTATTTCCACCCACAAGGATTCCTTAATGATCCACTCTGTCCTTGGTTCTGGTTTGTTTGGTTTTTTTTTTATTATACTTTTTTTTTTTTTTTGATTACAGCCTCCACATGCTGTGCCAGTGGCATGGCTGTATGTCATTTTCTATCATTCCTGTAGACAGCCGAGCAACTCTGTGCCACTGATTGTCCTCTTTTCACCAGCCTGAGATGCTTGTTATATCAGGGTTGTCATCTGTTGCCAAGTGGTGTAATTCCATAATCTTGTTTTTTAGATCTCTAGCATTGCTGTAGAAGCACTTACAAGTTATTCCCATTCTCCGTTGCAAGGGCTAGTAAAGTGGCATTGTAAATGGTGTTCTTTGCCTTCCCTATAGAATGGATTTATGCTGTTTATATCCTTCCTTGCCTTTTCAGGAATGTATTGAACATTTCCAGGCAACCAACAACAGGACAAGGGGTCATGGGCTCAAGCTCTGCCAGGGGAAGTTTAGGTTAGATGTTAGGAAGAAATTCTTTACAGAGAGGGTAATCAGGCATTGGAACGGCCTGCCCAGAGAGGTGGTGGATTCACCATCCCTGGAGGTTTTTAAAAAGAGATTGGACATGGCCCTTAGTGCCATGATATAGTAATTGGAGTTGGATCAGGGGTTGGACTTGATGTTCTTGGAGGTCTTTTCCAACCCAATCTATTCTATGATTCTATGATTAGCTGTGTCCCCCTCATAAATTCTTTCAGTCTGAACCAGGTGCTCCACTATGGCTGTCCATCTTCCCTCTGTATCTAGTTTAACCATTTATCTGTGAACTTTTTGATTTTCAGTAATAGCCTTGTTCTGTTTAAACTGTTGTCCAGCCCATTCCTCCCGTGCAGGTTTCTCTCATTCCAAGGAGTTTGCAAGAACTTCAGTCTCCCAGACAGCAGCCTTAAGTTAACCCCCTAGAACATCCCTACTTTACTTTCTAACATCAGTGGTAGATTCTGACCCTTGGTTCCTCCCTTCTAGCAGACTAAGTACCTACCTTAGTCTGGACATCCTGTGGGCTTTGCTGCCTTTGCACTCAACAGGCCTTTCAGTCCTCTCAGCTGTTTCAAACACAGCTCTCTCTTTCTCTCTTTTCACTACCATCACATGCTTTGTCCTCTCCTGGAAGATTCCCTCTGCTCCAGGAGCATCCTCATGCTAGGGGGGAATTATCATCAGCTGGAGTTTAGTGTACCAGAGATTTGATCCCTCGTTCCAAGCTGATCACGCACCTTTCCTGAGACTGACAGCCTCTGCATACATGTTTAGTCAACATCAAAGGGATTTTCTGATGGTGGCTATGTGAGGGTGGCCACAGCAGAGATGGGACTGCTCCACCACATCCTGGCAGGACTTGCCTGTGGGGCTGTTTCTTTCCAGGTCAGCTGCCCTTGCCTCTAGAGAACAAATCCAGGACTTCTGCGCGGAGCAGGGGGTGCACATACAAAACCTGCCTTCTGGGTGAGCAGTAACACACTTTGCACTCTCCTGGCAGCAGAGTGGTTAATGCTCTGTTGCTCAGCTTCCTTCTGCATCATGAGCTTACAATTTTTTAGCTCTTGAAAGTTTATTTTAGTATAACTTCTCCTTTGAGAGGTGAATGGGATTACTTTTCCATTTCCATTCTTTAACTGTATTAGGCTAAAGAGCAAGAAGGAAGATATGGCCTCACTGAGATGAGCCATGGGAAGAAGGCAAGCTGACCTGAGCCTCTGTATACAGGCTGATGCAAGCTTGTCTGTTGTGCAAGCTCCTCTCTGGTACAGGTCAAAGAACCACCTTGCCAGTTCATACACCCTTGAGATATCCCCAGGTAGCCATTCAACAAACACCCCAACAGGAACCCCTCATCAAAAGAAATCCTACTGATTACACAAGCCAAAACTGCACAAAGCTTACACGCCTTGCAGTGGCCTGCCATTCCTCAGTTTCCTCTTTTTTTTCTTATCTTTCCGAGACAAACATGGTTTGAAAAATGTCCTATTTGCTCCCCTGTGTTTGCCATATATAAAGCTTTGGGAGTGAACTTGATCATGTATCTTCTGAAGTATTGTCAGATTCTGCACTAGAATGGATATGAAGTAACAAACAAAGATGCTTCAAAATTTCATATTGCTTCATAGGCCAAGGTGAAGTCTCTGAAAGCTTCCAGGAAGAGGAGCTGCCCTCAAAAGGGAGGTATATGTAATGGCAGCAGATTTAAAAGCAAAATACCTCTAGTACTAATATGCTTTATGCACAAACAGGAAGGCACCCCTCATCATTTCAATACTGTCATCAAGTCTGGGATGATACATTGAGATTTCATTTTCTTTTTTCNGTGGGGTATGAAAAAAAAAAAAAAAAAAAAAAAAAAAAAACAGGAACAGAAAAGTGTTAAAATGAAAAAGTTTTTTTACAGTGTGAAACTCAATTCCGCTTTCAGATACAAGAGTATGGTTCCTAGAAACATGCGTTTCTAGGTATGGTTTCAAATGTATGCTTTTGTTTATGTTTATACTTTCAAAACACTGCCTTACAAGGTCTTGCCAACATGCAGAAACCCCCAAAGTCTTGATATTGTTCCACAGGCATGTAAATCTTGGGCTTATGGCTTAATTGCATGAAGTGTTAGCAGTAAATAGTCCCATACCTTTAGAGTTAGCTACCGAAGGCAGCAGGGTTAGGTTTGCTTGATAGAACTTGAACTTGAGTCAGTCTGAACCTTAATGCCTAGTTTGTGATCTAATGTTTTACTTAGTGAAAAATGCTTAACCTGGACTGAGTTGACTATCAATCAACTGTTTGGCTGGATACTCCTGGTGGCTGCTAATTGCTGTTCTTTAGTACATTTGTCCTGACATTTTTCTGAGTGAAGCACGCATGTTTCTTTTTTTTTTAGCTCTGTTTATACATGTTTAATCAACACCAGATATCTTTTTGAACTTGGGGATGGAGGTTAGATAACTTTCCCATGAGCAAGAAGCAGTGAATCCTCCTATATATGTATTCTATGAAAAATAATAAAGCTTCAATGAAAGGTAGTCAAAAGACACATCCACCTTTTTACCTCCATTTTCAACATCACCTTTTGAAACTTCCCCTATTGACACAGATTATCTCCAGCGAAGTAAGTACAGGTATGCAGCATTCATACAGATCCTGCACTCGCTCTCTAAAGCCTGTTGACCTAGGTTAGATCTATGCAGATACTTCTCCTATGAGCTTGTATCAAAAACCTTTGCAATCTCAGCTGGTATGATGAGTCAGCAGTTTGGACAAAGCCCAAGCATTAGTGTAATCAATCAAAATGAACACCGAGGTTGCAGTTTAAACAAGATGATGATTGAAGTGAGCTGGATTATCTGCTATTTGTAATGCAAATTCAACTCTTGTGTTTGAAATGACTTTTTAAAATGTTTGATGCCTTTCACAGTACCTATATATTCCACTGATTTATGGGCTTGTTAAACTCAAATAAGAAAGCAAATGTTACGGCAGTTTGCTAATAAATTGAGAAGGTATTTTAGGAATTAATTTTGAGGGCAGTATTTTTAAGAGTGTATTTGGCTGTCTGAATATGACAAATCCGAATGAGTGATGAAGGAAAAACAAGAGAAATCACATTAGGGAATTGAGAATCACTTCACTGCAGAAGATAAAGCAAGACTTAAAATTTAACTGTAGTGGAGAAATAATAGAAAGGAAACTTGTTGGTGACAAGTATTTCAAAGTTAACTTTGGTCATAATAGCTGATGCTGGGTACAAAGTCTTTGGGTCTAATTCACAACTATTTAAGAAAAAAATACCATACTTAAAATGAAACAGCATTTTTCTTTCCTTCCTGTCTTCCTGTGAAATACTGAAAGTGTATTTACCTTATTTAGAAAATAAGTACCTGCAATTTCAAGCAGATACTTAAGCAGATAGCAGTTAAGTATTTTCATGACTGTCTACTCGTTTGTAATCTTTCCAGTGATTATGGTGAATAGTGTCAGCACAGCCCAGTACATTCTCATGTAGCATTGATATTTTTGTTTGGTTTTCACATACTAATTACACTTCGTTATGGAAGTGAAATGCACTGTCAGGATTGTTTTAGGACAAATACACTGTCAGTTTGGTTAGATCTTCAGGCTCTGAGTTCTGACAGTCGGTGCAATTTCTGCACAAAAATATTTTGTGTGTTTTTGGCCAAGTTTTGCAATTTCTGCTTACTGTGAGCAGGAGTTTAAGGAACGTGGATGATAGCCTTGCTCTGTATCTGGGTAGCTCACGCAGGCGTCCAAGGGGGATAATCCAGGTCATATTTTAGCGCGTAAATTGCACTCTGGGGAGTGTAAATGGTTTCTCATGACATGTGTCCAAGGCTTTACAAGTTTCTCAAATGGTGCTTGTTTCTATTTTCTGTATTTTTGTCACATGGGAGCAAGTAACATTGACCCATTTTCTTTTTGTCTACTTTGGTAAGCACCAAACTACTAGTGGAATTCTTTGAGTCTGACCTGGAGAGACCAGGAATGTGGGAATGGACAGGCTGTCATCATGAACAGTATCTGCTGAGGCAGACCAAGCCCGTTCTCAGCATTTTCTTGTTGACAGTTAAGAGAATAAATGTTCCCTGTTTACCTCGGTTTCCAACTACTTTTCAGTGTCTTTGTGTAGTGAACAAGGCTTTTGAAATGTAAGTGCTTCCACTACATTGATCTGGAAAAGGATGACAAGTGTTAAAATATCTTACAATTATATTCACTTTGAGAACATGCAGAAAAATCTTGAAGGATAGAAGCCCATGTTTTAGGCATGGAGAATAGTCTAGACAATGAATAAGCTGCAAGTCCAAACAAATCAAACATCTGTGCACCATTTTTTCTCCCACGGGCTAAAATTATTTTTCAATGAAAAGATTATACTAGTCTGTTGGATTCTTTTCTGTCTTTTACTATTGTATGTGCTCAGAGAAAGCTCTTTGTTTTTTTGGGTGGTTTTTGCTTGGTTTTGTTTTGGTTTTTTTAGTATGGGTCATGACTGTTTAATGAAATTCTCTATCTACTGCTTATTCTGGTAGTTAGCAAAACTAATTCTTGCAAATATAGTATCACTGCTTAAAGAGATATTATCAAGCCTTATAACTTGTTTAAAAGCAGGTTTATTTGGCCCCAAGGTTGTTGGCAAAGCATAATTATCAGTGTGAGAGCAAAAAAGAGTTCTTGTGCTCACTGTGCTCCCCAGTACACCAAGTACTTCACTCCATTCAGAGTACAGCAGCCAATATAGTCTTTCAGTCCAGCCTAATAAGGACTTGGATATGTTTGTATTACTCTCTTCTGATCCAAATGCTCCTGACTTTCCCTATAAAACACCTCTTGCTTTTGGCTAATTCTCAGTTTCTATATCCTCTACTTCTTCTCTGTTATTTGTATGACCTTTCTGTCATCTGCTCCCAAGAACAGATGGCAGAGGTAGCAGCACGTACTGGGGCACAGTGACAGCTTCTTTCCAATGGACTGGGGCTTCAGCATCACAGGTCCCAAAGGCACCACACCACGCTGTGGGTGTTGGATATGTGTATGTTCAGTATTTAATGAGAGTATGCAGTGGATAGACCATATTTTCCACAGGGAGCTCTTCAGTTCTAATCTGACTGTGCTGCTGCAGAGTATCCCTTACCACCATGAGACTAACTCCCTTTCCATTACCGAGTACTCTACTCCATGTGCTTGGCACAGATGTTCAGTGTAGCACCATCTTGTGCCCTTTTCCACAGCTTTTACTTTATTTTTATTTGCTAGGGAATTTGCACAGTGGCAGAGATTACAGGGACCATTCCCCCACCATCAGTATGTCCTGCAGACAGGCCAGGCTAACTTGCACGAGCCCAGCCTTGTCCTTCTTCAGCCTTTCTACATCGAGCAAGGCTGTAGGATAGAGGAGGGGTGGGCTTCTTCTGCATGACAAGGGACAGCTTCTGGACCTGTCCCCTGCAGCCCCTCCTCTGTAGCCCCTGCCATTGGGGCTGAGGCAGAGGTAAATGTGCAGGCTGAGGACAGTTTTGTTTTTCTTGTTGTTACAAAGCCTCACAAACCAAACAGCAAAGTTTGCACTCTGCTAGCTCATACCTGGTGTTTCCACTAAGTCCTTGACTGCACTGTATGGCCACAGGCACCAGAAAACACTCCGGATTGCCTGAGCCACAGCTCCCCATGCAGGTCCTCTCTCTACTTCTCAGCTGGCTTCTTTCTTTCAAACAGTTGCAGAGTTGGTTTTGCTAAATGACATAAGGTTATAATAAATCAAGTGAGAAGACTTGTGCTGTGCTGCCTACTGTATGGGAGAGGTCCATATGGTTTAATTACTTCCTCTGTATGTCAGATATATGTATATAAAATCTCTGAAGTTATGTGTAACTGCCAAGATCCTATGGTGTGGTTTGAAACATACGTGCAGTGAACTCTCAAATGCTGCAGATGTGCTATGAAATATAAATGTAAAATGGAAGAAGTCAGTTTATCTAACTGAATACCTAATTGTAATGTTGTTAAGTTAATGGAGAGATCCAGGGCTCATCAGAACAGAGAAGTGGGGAAGGACCAGAAAGCTTTTCAAAGGCATGGAGTTTTATCATCAAAGGAGGTGGGAGAAAATCATTACACTCCCCAGGAAAACAGCAGAGCAGCCGGAGGAGAGGAAGCTTGTCTAAGAAAACCACTTGGTGAATTGTAAAGCCATCTGAAAAATGTCACCATGATCTATTGCTGCTGCTAACAACCTTTGGCCACTATAGAAAATTCATCTTACAAAATGAGCAGTTCCTGTGCCTGCAGGCAAAAAAGCAGAGGAGTGTAAGTGGACCATATAGACCTTTAAACCCAGCATCATGGAAGGGTCCATGCACACAGCAAGTAGCGGGAGGCCCCAGTGCCTCCTCCTGGTCTCAGCAGCTAGCAGGTGTGCTGGGACAGCAGCAGCCCTTGCCTCTCTCCCCTTTTCTTTTTTCCCCACGTATTGCCCGGCACAGCTCATCCAGGTTGGGAAGTGTCATTCCTGTACAGAAAGGGGAGAGGGAAAAGGAGATGTGATGGTGGTTCCCCAGAACAGTACCTAACTCCTGCCACTCCATGACTGTCGGATGCCTCCACTGGCATCAGCACTGCCATGGTCAGGATGTCAGTGGGGAGATGTTCACCCCTGTACCTGCAGAGCTATTTTCTCAGGCCCTTACAGGCATATAGTGGCATATTTTCTATCTAGCACAATGGCTGAAGCACCTCTTGTGAAGGGGAACGGTATGTGTTGGAGTGATGTTGTTAAAGATGCAGGGCACCTCTGTGACATCTAGCACCTCTGGGGCCTGATCTGTAGTGGTAACCTCAGTCAAGTGTGCTAGAGAATGGGCTTGCTTCTCCAGCCCCCTGAGCCACCATGCTCTTGTGCTTTGCCTCTGAAGCCACTTGAACTATTCCAGATACTTGAAAGTGGAGAATGGGTCTGATGGGGTTAGTCTAGATCTGTGGCTACCACCAAGGTCAAGGATGGGGTTGCTTCATCAGGAAGCACCCATGGGAAGGATCAGGTTTCCCCTCAGATCACCTCTGAAAGTGACCCTGACACTGCCCCCAGGAAGCAACACCGACAGCTTAGAGGGACACTTCAGTCCATGCCCCAGGCATGGTATGTGGTGTGCAGAACAAGAAACATGCAGAGGGATGAGGTCCTCCACCTCAAGCAAAGGAGATGTGCCTGTGCCCTGCATCTCCCTCCTCAGCATGTCCAGTCCTCACTGGAGGGACACATGACTGCCACCACAGTAGCATGCTCCTCTCCAGTACAGTATGTATGTAGCTGTTAAAGATACATTTGTTGCCACAGTAATAGCTTTATTTAATAATAGTTTTTGCTAGTTAGTACTAATTACATCAGTCATATGTATATTTAATAATCAAAAATACTTTAAGTAATTTCAGTGTGTGCTGCCTAATCATAGAGT
>VWZY01002494.1:111475-198754 GCA_013399075.1 Chloroceryle aenea
CTCATGTTGAGGTGGAACCTTCTATGCTCAAGTTTATCCCCCTTACTCCTTGTCCTGTTGCTGAAAATAGATTGGCCTAAGTATGAGAGTTTGTCTTCTCATGTTTACCAAAACTAAATAAATGATAAATACCATTCTCAGTAAGTACACTTAAAAAAAAAAAANAGAACTCCTACACTCTGGTGTAAATCTCTGGTGTAAATATACACATCGTATTGTCTGCTGAGTCTGTGGGCTCGGTGCATTTACACAGCTGCTGTATGGGTTACTGTTTACTCTCCCCCTCGCAGACATTGTGTTCTGCCTTTTCCCTGTAAGGAGTTTCCTTCTTTATCTATTCTTAGTCCTAGGCAGAGACCTGTCCTGATTTATATACATCGTGTAACTTAACTTCAAAAGATGTTTTGCGTGGTGTAAATCAGAACACCGACTGGCTGAGTAAACCCTCCTGCAATAAGGTGTAATTGTAAAGCTAATGTGTTCCTGCCTCTGTGTACTAAATCAACAGGAGTCCTTTTCATATTTGTGGCATAAACATACTTCACTGCCATGTATTTACAATGGCTGGAACACTCCTGGAGCCACTTGTGAATCCTCTGCTTCGAGAGATCTTTGATGTAGAGATCTTTCATACTGTAAAATATCTTTCATATTCCTGATTCTCTAAATCAAACTCTGTTGAAGATCTCGGGGAGTGAGTAGAGTTAGAGGCTACATAGCTGTTACCTGTGCCTGGTGGAGTATAATTTCTCTTTCAATTCAGTTAAAAGCATTCCCATAATGAAATTCAGTACCTAGTATTAGTTTATAATTGTTGGTCTATTCCTGAAGTTTATTTATTCAAACATCTATGTCAGTTTTCAGAAAAAAAAAGATTAGTCAGCTTGTGTTTTCTCAAGTATTGTAATCTATTCTTATCATGAATTGAAGTATAAGTCAAACTTAAGCTTACTTCTTAAATAGCCATTTAGTTCAAGGGAGAATTTCCTCAAAATTCACTCAATAGGAAAACGAGTCAGTCCTAGAGTCCTGTAACACCTATGAATTAACCAGCCTCTTTAAAGGAGTACATGAGACCCTTTGAGCATGTGTTGCCAATGAATCCCTTTAGCTGGAGGCTCACGGAAAAGGTCGCAGGAGGCATCCCACCCCAGCCGTGTGCTTGCCAAACAGATCGCAGCAATTTCCGCCAGACACGGTTCACTTGGAGTCCTGCAAGCAGGGCATTTTTAGTTTGATCACTTGTTATCGTATGGTTACTGGTCTGGTGAGCTTCCAGAACTGAAATTTGACAAGAAGTAAGGTTTGGCTTTTTAAGAGATAACAAGAATCTAAGAACTTGCAAGAGGCGCAAAGCGTGTTTTGTAAGAGAGCAGAAACATCAGAGGTGGATTTTATTGTGTTTGAGCAGGGGAAGAGACAGGTGTTTTAAATCAAAGCTGCAACAGGAACGAAGACATTCCAGAGGGTCCAGGAGGAAAATGCTGAAGCTACCAGTTTACCCTTCTGTGAGAACCTTTCACTTTCTCGTAATGGAAATAGGAAATGGCCATCTTTGCTTAAATTTGACTTTTTAGAATTGTGATAAAACCATACAGAGATATTCATCCACTACTCTCCAAAGCAGAATAGCCTCAAGACTTCCTTCTTAGAAGTGCCTCCTTCCATGAACACAAATCTTTTGGCGTGATCACAGAACAAACAGAAGTTTCCTTGGCTTGTTTAGGATGGGCTGGAAGGAGGAGAGGGTGGCGGTCAGAAGGAAGATTGTAGAAGTGTACATAGTGATATGTAAACCAAGCAAAAGGCAAGTCTTTCAAACAAGCCACTAGTATTTAGACACTAAAGTGTCTGAGGTAAGAAGAGACAAAGCAAAGAAAACCTCAGCAGCAAACTGTTACTAAGAATCAGTGATTGAAAAAAACATTTTGTCGTGTAACACATACTTTTTTCCCTGGGAGAGGAAATGTTGCACAACCCATAAACAGTCCAGGATGCAGGAGCATCAGCCAGCTGATGACTGCTGAATTTCATTTACTTCCTATCTGGCTTCTGAATATTCAGGCGGTTTAATATGCTAAGAATAAATTCTGATGGGAGCTGTGAAACAAACCCCTGCTTGGTTTACAACCCTGAAACTTAGGCCATTTTAGTCTGCATACAATGCCATGGAGCTTGGAATGCTCTGTTGTCTCTTACCAGCTTTTAGTGTGACATTTGTGCTCCTCTGGATTCTCTTACAGCTAGAGTCAGATGTGTCCTTGAAATGATGTAACCTCCTCTCTTGCTGTTAGCATCACATGTATATTTGCTGTGTTGTGGCTGGTGGATAGGGAGGCCAAGTAATAGGAACTGAGCGTTTGCTTTGTGCTTTGTACTACTGTGTGTGTTCCCATAACCACTTCAGGACACTGTTACATTTGTCGCTGTATTACAAGATCATTTTCTGTGCTCTGCCCCTCTCCTTTTGGTGGAGGTATTATGTATCTCAATTAGATGACACATCTAGGGATAGCCCCCTTGCACTTTTTCCTCCGTGTCTTTAACCTGGATCTTTAGGATGTGAAATTGGTGTGTGTTGATATTCAAAGTGGTTGAACTATGGGTGACCTGAGCTGTAGTTTTAATGGAGAACTCTGAAGAAATATCTACCTTGGATGAAAGCTGACCAAATGTAGAAATTAGAAATCTGAACAGATCATTCATGAAAGCTTCTCGAGGGGAATCTACTTCATCTTACTCCTCCAATTTGACTTACTCAGTATCTTTCAACTGTGGTGTCAGTCACCACCTATTCCTCACCTGCTCTTTACATTTTCCACAGAGGAGGGGGCAGTCAGCAGCACCTCAGTACTGCTGGATAGCTCTGGGATGGAAGCACAAATTCAGATACAAAATCCTGACCTGCTTGTCAGTCATTAATCCTGTGTAATACATCTCTTGTGTAACCCAGAACTGTGTACTAAAAAAACATTTAAAATTACAATTATTCCAACTGTTACTCCCTTTATGGATTATTCCATACTTATACTACAGCCATCTGCATCCTCATTCGACCATAAAGTCCCTCTTTCATGAATTGCCTACCTCATCTTCCTGTGCCACCAGGGTCAATCTTTCTTCTCTGACGTTACCAGTCATTTTCACAACCTTGCTTCTGGTTTCTCAGACACTTCCAGTGGGCAGCCTACACCAACGTCATCTTCCAGCCTGCTGTCTCCTTGGGCGTGTTCCACGCTGCTGATTGAGGAGGGACACGAAACCAGCTCTCAGTTTTCCTATCTGTCCTGGGCTGGTTTGAAAGAGGAGCTATAGGAAAGATTCTCCCAAAGCTCCTCAGATCTGGGGTGGGCAGACACCCAGACCTCTCTCTGCAAGGCTGACACCACTCCACACAAAGTGATCGGTGGGGAATGCCACAGACCCAGCCACATGAGATACTCCATCTCTGCAGCCCCTGGTCCTGCTGGGGATTTGGGCACACTCCAAACAAATAGGATTTTCCTGTGTTCTGGCTGCTGAAAGTAAAAAGCTTTGTTAAGTGTATGCAACTTTACAAAGGTTTGTAACTTGCCCAAGTTTCAAACAAAGGTCAAAAGGTGCTTCCCTTACACAAAATCTTTTTCCTTAACGGAGCACGGGGAGTGAAGAGAGTCCTTCAAAGGAGGTCCCCTGTACCATGACCCAGCACTGACAAATGGTGTGAGACGTGGAGGGTGGTTAAAGACTGCCTCAACCCTTCAGATTTCTATGTTAGAACCCTCAGCAGGAGGATTTCTCATCTAAAACTGGTAACTGACTGTGCACCAGCTCACCGCTTGCTTTCTGGAAGGCGTGCTGTACGGAAGAGGCGGATCAAGTAGACTAACAGATAATAACAATTCATGGTTTTCATTGGTCAGGTTGATCACATATTTGATTCCATGCACCACACCTTCTTTTTCAGATACCACCACTCTAGTACATTCTTTCCACATAAGATTTGAAAGATTTAAAGGGAAGAAGTAGAGGGATCCAGGTTTTGGATAGCACATGCCAGCTTTGTGCATTTGTTTCTCTGGAGGGAAGGGATGTGAATCATACACACTGGAAACAAATGAGCAAGCCAAACAGGTGCTGCAGCTGAAAACTTCATGTGAAGAAAAATCACACTTCTCTTCAGTATTTTGTCCTTTTACATTTTCAGACAGATATCACGTGAGTACTTTGGTACAGCTTTCATGAACAGTCTCGTGAAGCATTACAGAAAGCTGACAAATGGAAAGACTATAAATGTATGCACATTTCCCAGATGAGCTGCGTTTGCCAACCAGTGCATAGGAACAAAGTGAGTTAAAAGTCAAAGCAGAGAAATTCCTCTGAGAATTTTGATTATGAGAAGATTTGTAGGGATTTACTGTAATAACTATAAAATACTTCAGACTGGTTTCTTAATGTCATAGCATTGTTTATTTTCAGAGCAAAGTTCATAAAATTTTGAATGATTGTATATATATATTTTTTTACATGCTGTGGCTCCTTCAAATATACATATGTATACTTTTTTTTTTTTCCAGAAGTGATAGATTGCCAAGTTGTCTGACCTCTCTAGAGAGGAAGTTGGGAGGACAGTTTAGTAACATTTTCTTTCATTCCCGATGTGGAATAAGATCAAAAAATACGTATTTTAAATTCCGTTAATAGCCTTATCTTTTCTAAACCATAAGGTACTGGCAAAATAACAGCACAAGTAAACATGGCTCTTGATGCACCACATTAAAAAAATGGCTTTTGTTTATGAAAACTTTTTTTTTCTTGTAGAAACTTGTGGGAATAATGTTGTATTAATGGTAGGATGTTGACCTTTTCCAGCTATGGAAGATAGTCTCAGAACAGGATCCAGGAAAAACAAACATGGAAACTACTTAACTCCTTAGTTGTGTGCCCGAAACTTTGTGAGGAAGCATTATTTAAACTTAGCCTATTGTACTTGTGATTGTGTCATTACATTGAAGTGCCACACACGCACAGCTGTTTTCACTAAGCACAAAGTTAGCAAGGGCTTAATGGAACAAATAACTTCTGTGCGGAAGAATATTGCTATAGTTTCATATAATATATGTAAAAATATGCAGTTGTCTGCTACTGTCTGTGGTTTGTATACATTCATTTAGTCTCACAGGTCAAAAGTAGGGCAGAGTTTCTCCAGATTTTAGGATGCATAGTGTAGGGCTGCTGAACAAGTAGTTATATTGAGAAAAAGAGTGAAAACAAACAAGTTAACTGATACTTTAGACTTGAGCTTATGCTCCTCACCGGTTTTACTCTGGTGAAAAAAACCCAAAATCAGGTGAACTCTGTAGAACTTGTGCATGCAGTCTGCTGCAAAGTCCACCTTCATCTCGGCTCAATTCACTCCTGAACTGAGAGCTAGCCAGAAAACTTCAGGGCTGCTGACATCCACTCAGGATCTTGAAATGAGGCTTGTGAGGTGTATAGATGACTGTTGGTTACACATCTGTGGTGGGGGAGAAAGAAGAACACTCTCTTCTCTGCCTGCACATCATGTCTTCCTCTCTTTGTACCAGCTGTAGTCAGATGTTAGTAGTTCCTCTTCCATTCCCATTCCTTCAGTTACACGTTTCTTCCAAAGCGTCTCTGATCTCAGTAGGTAATAGGAGAAAGTATCTGTCATATCTTCTTACAGGACAACTACTGAATATCAGTTTCAGATTCAAGAAGAAAATGGCCCTACCCCAGTTTATATCAAGTGAACATCTCCCCTGTGGTCTCCACTAGGTCTCAGTCTCCATTCTTGTCAAGCAGATTGTATTTGTCATTATGAACCAAAAAGGCAAACTTTAACATCAGGTAATTTTAACCTTTTCAATAAGCTGTGTATATCAAGAATATACAGAGTGAAATTGGGCATTACTAGAGTCTGCCAGTTCACCTTTCAGAGTGATCTGTGCCCAGCAAACAAAGAAAATGAGGAACAGTTTTAAATTTATTTATTTTTTTCCTCAAAGAGGTTGAATAAGTACTACTTATTAATTACCAGAAGTGGACTTTTTACCATACTGGGACACCCAGGCCTCTTGGGACAGAAAGTACTCCAATACACGTATTGTTTGTTCAGAAGAGAACCTCAGTATCATCTCTGCATAACATGGGAGTATGAGAACTCGCTACTGAAAAACAGAAGCAAATAGCATTTCCCTGTTTTATATACTATAGGAAGTTCACACACAGGATGTCAGGGTTGGAAGGGACTCTGAAGATTTTCAAGTCCAAGCCCCCTACCAGAGCAGGGTCATATAATCTAGCACAGGTCACATAGGAACACATCCAGGTGGGTCTTGAAAACCTTCAGAGTAGGAGGCTCCACAACCTCTCTGGGGAGCCTGTTCCAGTGCTCTGTGACCCTAACAGTAAAGAAGTTCCTCCTCATGTTGAACTGGAACTTCCTGTGCTCCAGCTTACATCCATTCCCCCTTGTCCTAGCACAAGGAATGAGTGAGAAGAGGCTGCCCCTCTCCTCCTGACACTCAGTCCTCAGATATTTATAAACATTTATTAAAACCCCTCTCAGTCTTCTCCAGACTAAGGAGCCCCAGGTCTCTCAGCCTTTCCTCATAAGACATGCGTTCCAGTCCCTTAATCATCCTTCTAGCCTTCCATTGGACTCTCTTGAGTGGATCCTTGTCCCTCTTGAGCTGGGGAGCCCAGAACTTGATGCTATATTCCAGGTGAGGTCTCACTAGTGCAGAGTAGAGGGGGAGCAGAACCTCCCTCAGTCTTCTGGACACACNTTCCAGAATGAATCACTCCCATCGTTTTTCCAGGGATGGAGGTCAGGCTGACTGGTCTATAGTTTTCTGGAACATTGCTCCTGAGGTGGATTGGCAGCCAACTCATGAAGCAGCAGTTCACACTGCTGCAGTGAATCGGCACTGACTGCAGCCCAGCAGTGTGTGATTCTGAGAGTGCAGAATGCATGATGCGTGAGCATCTGAGTTGTGTCTACAGCCCGTGCATGAGCAGAAATGAGACAGAGCTGCTGCAAACTCCAGGCAAGCTGACCTGCTTGTAGCCTTGGGCTCTCAGGAAATGCTGCTTCCCTTCTTGGTTTAGCTACAGACTCCTGGTCTGTTGGAAGGGAAGTCATGTAAGGTGAATCTCTGAAGAGCTGAGTTCTCTTCAGCTACCTAAGTTAAATGGATTTTTGAAAGTGTTTGACAAGTTATGTCCATTGTGTGCTGTTTGGTCACCGTACTTATTTATTGAGAACTAATTAACTGGGACTTGAGGACTCCTTAGGGAACATGGAGCCAGGGTTTGATACTGAGTAACTGTGGAAACTAGGTTCTTGTCTTTTAGTTAATACCATTAAAGTTGAGGTTCTCAAACTCAGTAAAGAAAATACCAACAATTCCCTCCTTCAGCCCTCTTGTTTATTTACAGTGAAAGCTCTCTAAACTGTTATTTAACATACATATATTTAACATATATACATATAGAGTGCTTCTCACGTGGAGGCCTTGTTCTCTGAGACTCTGTAGATAGTACAGCTAATAACCACTTACTGCATTTGTCACGGCTTTTTTTCTTGTTTATATCCTAGTAAACTGTGAAGTATGCCATTTCTGCTACTGTGGCCAAAAGAGATTTGTCTAACTTTCTCTTAGAGACCTCCAGTAATGAAAACTCCATGGCCTTCCCCAGCAAGCTTGTCAATGTATCTGAAATGCACGCACTGATATCTCTGCTACCCAGCAAGCTTGTCAATGTATCTGAAATGCACGCACTGATATCTCTGCTATTACACCCCAATTAGTCTTTGCTACTGCAGTCTAGGGGAGCCTACTCATTTATTTATTACTTGTAGATAAAATTGCTCATATTATTCTTTATTGTAAATTGTAAATAAAGGTAAAGTGTATTGTAAATAAAGGTAAGTGGAATCCTGTAATTGCTCAGGAACCCACGACAGTTTCTACACCTGCAGTATGATAACTCCTCGACTCCCTAAGATCCCAGAAAGTGAGAAAAACCTTTTTAGGACTGCCTTTTCAAAGCCAGTCAAAACAAAGTAAAAATAACAGGGATCGCAATCAACCTCTACCAATCAGTGAAATGACTGTGCATGCTTTGCTTAGGTCAAAATTTTGCTGGAACGTATCAGTGAGTGAGAATTTCATTTGCAATGTGATGATATGCCAATAAATAGCCAAAATATAACACTTGGAAAACTCAGTAGATGGACAGCTCTCCCGTTTGTCTGCAACAGCTTTTCCAAAGCACTGAGAACTGTGGGTGGTTTGGGGGGGGAGAATTGGTTGGAAAAGTTTCAGTATGATGAGGACTGTCTTTTAGCTAATCAGTTATATGAGTGGAATTTTATCTCTACTGGGAGGTGAGCTCATTCGCCCTAATCAGCCTCAAATCCATGTTTAGAAAAAAAAATCAAAGTAGCATGCATTCTTCTTCTTGAGAGCTTATTCTTACAAAACATAACTTCTTACTACCCAGTGTCTCCTGAAAATTAGATGTGTTTTGATTTCAGTCTGTTTTGTACTTTCTTCTGCTGAAACAAAAAAATGCAAGCCCTCAGATTAGCTCTTTGTAATTCTGGCTGGGTTTCAGTGACGGATTTCAGAGCATCTCACAGCCCATAAAAATTTTATCTAAGTACTTCAGCCACCTTCTTCTTGTTATTTTCTTTCTTCCTCTCTTTTAAGACCAGGTTATAGGGTAGAAGTAAGATGAGGTGTTTTATGCACTCTAAGGTTCACCAAAACCCATCTGGCTATCCATGCTACCAAGCAAGGAATCTCCCAAGTCTGTATGGTGCTTTCATTGCCTGTTTGTTTTTCTTTTTCTCCCTGGCTATCCCCATGCCAACCCCACCCTTCTCTTTTAGCTGGTGCTTTTCTCTCCAGGAATGTGCGCCTCATGAACTTGAAGATGTTCTTCTTGCCAAGTGGCTATTTGGCAAAGAGATTTTGTGAGGGTGTGAGAGTGGAGGGTGAAGGAGACAGAAGGAGGTAGATTGTGGATATGATTTGTCTAGGAACCAGCAGCAGATGGTTGGGACTAAGGCCAAAAGAGGAGATGAGCAGTGGAGAGCAGGAGGGAACAGTGAGCTGGGCAGTAGAGGAAAGCACTTGAAAAGCTGCAGGGCTCAGGGTTGCGCAAGGGGAAGATAAAACCTAAGTCCATTCTGTGTAAATGTTTACATGGTGGACATGATCCTTGGTAAGCTGTCATGGAGCAGAAGTTGTTGTGTTTGTGTTCCTCTCCCTGTTTGAATAAAGTTGCTGGAAACAGAGGGAATTGGGGTATTGTCGGTGTAGTGCTTGGTATGTCGGAGGGACAGGTTAGGCTGCGAGGTGAAACAGTGCCCAGCTTACTCACCAGGGGCAGCCAGCGTGCTGTGTAAATAGATGGCTGATTTCCAGCTCAGTGCCAGCTCAGCCTCTCTTGCCATAGGCACTGAGCACCCAGCCCTCTCCCAGTGGTGTCAGTGAGGGAACAAGAGGGCCTTTCCTGACACATTACTTCAGGGGCGAAGGCAGGGCATGAGGATTATTTAATCATATCTGGAGTTAGCAGCAAATGGCCATAGGTTCTCAAGTACTTGATTAAAAGATAGTTCTGCTGAGCTAAAATGAGTCTTGCTCCCAAGTCAAGATTTGGAAGATTTTCAGCAAACCACTTAAAAATGCAGTGAAGACTTCGAAATATAAATCTTATTTTAGTCAATAAACTGAATCATAATTTTCCAAAGCCATTATAAGAGTGGACGAGTGGACTTTGTAAGGCTTCCTGGGTGACAGAGAGAGGAATGGTGGTATGCACTGAGATCCAGGTCTCTCTTCCTCCATTTTCCCAGGCTGCCAGCACTGGATAGTCTGAGGATGGAAGTGCATGCTTCTAAGAGATGGAAAAAGTGACTCATCCATCCTCCTCCTTAAATGTTGCTTAGGAAGGACAGGACAGGCTGAATTTCTGTGCCTGTCCTTTGCTATAGAGACCTTTCCGTAAAGGAATTGTGGCTGAAGGAAGTCGGAGGGCATTAGAAAAGCCAGCTCCCAGTCTCTGCTAGTCAAGAAGCATCTGTGTAACCAGGGAGAAGCCCCACAGCTTGCCCCATGGAGAGGCTGCCTATTGCACCAACTCCAGGAAAGGGAAATTCCTTCCACAAGTATTTGCAGACTTCTCCCTTCTGAGTTGGCCACCCGTAACTCTCACAGCTGCCACACTGGAAGCTCTGCTTCAGGCTGATCCTTTGAGATCAGACATAAAAGTGAGGAAGAGAAGGATTTCTTAAGAGGGTAACTGAATAGGAGGTGTTATATTTTGTTGGTGTTTCAGAGAGAACTAATAAATACTGGAAGCACCAATAAAATGAGGAAATTCAAAACTAATGCTAGAGTCACTCTTTAAACACACTGTAGAATTTACTTCAGCATTTTGAAATTAATTTTCTTTTTTAATTAGGCAATTGTCAATAAAGGCTCAAACTTGCAATTAAATTTAAGTTTGTAGAAAAATTAATTCCAGAGAAATGCTAAACCTCTTGAACTTGCACACATTAAGATAATAATCCAGTTGTTCTAAAAGAGCATAATGAAGGAATTCAGTGAATGGGAATTACATAAACTCTTCCATTGGCGTTGAAGAACATGATCTATAAATTAGGAGACTGAGAGTAAACAGGAAATTCCACAGAACAATTTCAGGATAAAGAAACTATAGCAGCAGATGGAAAGATGTTTCTGATGGAAAATTTTAGAAGTTGGTTTTGATACCATCTACCTGTTTTTTAAAGAAACAACCACTCCATCTCCATGTTTTAGTTGTGAATTTCAGCTGTGCATTCGCAGAGCAACGCTAGTGCCAGCTAGAGCAAAATGCTGCATGACTCTTGTCAACTTGTTCCCATATAGAGGTCAGGGGTTTTTTTTGCCTCTACTTTTAGTCACATTTGCAACTTTGTGGGAATGATATATCTGAAAAGGACCCTAAATGTGGTAACATATGGGCAAGCATGTTTGAATATGTGCGCGGTTTCCTTAAGGCTAGAGCAAGGTAAAAGATAAATGGAAACTGGACCTTGCAATGAAAAATAATTTAAGCCTTTATGCCTAACATATCTTACATAATGAATATAAAGGAGATGGAATTCTATTTTCTACTCCTTCTAATGGTATGGATAAGTCTTTAGTAATAACTCCTGGTATTAATTAGCCACAAAAAGATCTAGTCTTTTTATTTCACCAGATTTCCAATCTCACAACAAAATTCTACTTGCTTTCTGCAAGGATATTCCCAGAGGTATCTTAACATTCATACTCAATAAAAATAAGAGTATTCATTATTAAAAAAAAAAAATAGACAGAAATGTTCATGGCCACAAGTTATTCTTATATTCATAGCAGCTACTTTGGAAAACAACAAATAGCTCACAAAAACAACAGAAGAGAGACTAATTAGCAAATAGTTTGAATGCTTGAGATAAGGAATCATAATGGCTAGTAGGAAAGAAGAAAGCTCACGTGTAAGATAGTTTCTCAGCACGCTGTGTAATAATGTCCAAACTTACTTCCTTTTGGCACATGTTGTTATGCACAGACAAAGAAACGGGAAGAGATTTTTTTTGAGTTCGCTGCGTTAGAAGCATGCGCTGATGGAGAACTCAGACATAAAAGTAGGTTAATCTTCCTAAAGAGAAAAAAATGGCCTCGGTTTTGTACAAAGCACCGTCAGAGCAGTGTAACTCTGAAAAGGATGCTTTGGTGGATCGGGTTCTGGTTTTCATCCATACGCTGTCTTGGCTCAGTATTACCAGTGTGCTCCACAAATGCCAATGGAGTATAAACTGATAAAGAAACTTGGTCCTTTGCTGTGCAGAGTGTGAATTATCAAGGCTGTCGTAGACAAGGCAATAGACAGAAAAACTGCTCAGTGCAGCCAGCGTTGGGCTTCTCAGTTGTCCTGGGATCTAAATATAGAAAGCTGACCATATCGCATTTCTCTCCCTGGAGGTGGAACTCCAGAGCGCGGCCCTCAGCAGGGGCATAATAAGGATGATGAGAAAATATGAAAGAACTGTGATTCCCCTTCTCCTCAAAAATGGGCACCTGCATATTGGGCCTGAGGAGCTTTCCGTGTTCATGTTTGCTTGTGTGTGCAAGAGTGTTTACTCATGCTTTTACTGACCAAATCACTCCCAAAGTTAGAATGTTTACTGTGCGGAAAATTCACGCAGTTTTAGTGAAATTTTCTTTGTAATATGAAATAAAAATATAAACATGGACTTTTTTAATTAACTGTTCCAAGTTAGCATGATAGTCCGAGTTACAGCTATTGTAATGTCATTATTATTCACACAGAAATTTGGTCCTAATCTTAATAAAAAGAGGAGTATGATCACTAAAGTGATACAAATAATGAGAAAAAGAGGTTTGCGCTGCAGAACATGCTGCCTATTGAAGCAAGAGAGACAGGTTCTTGAAGATAGATGTTATCCACCAATCCAGCTGTAGGAGTTTTGCCAGTGTTATAAAGTAAAGTCATGATGGAGCTGAGAATTAAACCACTCAGATTTGCGGAGTATTAGTGTGGTATCTTAGCTGTGAAATCATGGTAGTGTGAAATCATGGTAGTGTTCTTAATTTCTGCTGCTTGTCTCCCTTTAACTTTTTGATACAAAGTGTTTCACTTGAGTGGTGTCTAAATTGAAGTCTACTGCAGGTTCACTTGCAGCCAGCCATGCAGTGCTGGTGCCTCTGCAAGCTCTGTTCCTCTGTCTTTGTGAGCTGCATACACTTCCAGTAGAGTATGGGATAGAGGAAGGGGAAGAAGGCAAGGAGCACCTGTGTCCCATCCTGATATACAGTAAGGAAAGGGGTGGAGGGGGGTAAGCATCTGGATCCCAAGAGCTCGGAAGCTATGCTGTCTCCTTCTCTTCAAATGTAGCCCAAATTGTAAGGGAGAAGACGAATTCTATCCTGTATGTATAAGGACTTTTGAAGACCAACAGCAATCAAGACCTACACACTTCCCTGGTAAAATTCCATAGCATTCAATGCGAAAAATCTTATTTCTTGCCTTGTTATTTTAAATATCCTATCTGGATCACTCTGCAGGGTTGCTGACGCCACTCTAAATAGATCTACGCAAGCAGTCCAGCCATGATGCCACATTAATCTCAACAAGAATATTCTTCAAGTGCAGCTGAATATTAAACCTATCACAAGAGCTCATGTAGGAGGAGATGATTATGCAGTAGCAACTTTGTTTAACATTTCTTCAGGGCTGTGGCTAACAAAGAGTTCTTGAGTGCACTAGACACTACTAGAAAAGGGAAGGATTTTGCAGCCTCTGGCACTGCATATTATATACCAGCAGAAAAAGCAAAGATTTATTTTTGCTTGCTGAATGAGAGAGAGAATGAAGTGGTGAGAGCTCTGTAATGTTTCATATTCTCTTAGACGCAAAGAGCCAGATGAATATTGTTGGAAAGAATGTGTTTATACAAGAATCATATTTATCTCAGAAGCTGGGGTCCTAACATCAGACAAGTCATAGAGTGAAGAAGCTGAGCATTTAATAACTCAGCAAAATTCCTGCTTCTGCCATGTATTTGAGTAAGCTTCAATTACTTATTTTTAGGGGGTCATTTTCACAACAGGTCACGTACAATTTGTTTGCAATAAACACTTGCATATCGACTGAGAGAATATAAAATACAATAGTTAAGAAAGCATTAAGAAAATTTTGCTTAACTTTCTTGTGACAAACAGTCACAAATGGTCCTCTTTAAATGCAAGCATTTGAGGCTTTCATCACCCAGCTTTCAAAGTATTGGACTTGGTCTCAACCTTGCACTACATTGCAGGTTGTTGATAGCACAATCTGGACGGATTCTTCTGGGATCTCACAGTACATTCCCATGCTCTTTGACTTCATTGATTTAATGGTAAATGGCACATTCTTGGAATGCTTTCAGCAGAAGGATTCTATATAATACGGATAGGAATAAGCATGTGAAACAGTTGTATTTTAAGCAGAGCTGTTATTCCCTCCTGTTATATTAGTGTGCTTTCTTTCATTCCCATGTTTTTCCTAAAGCTTGTTACTGTGAGAGATACTGAGCTATGAGAAACCAGAGTTAAACTAGCTTTTACTCTGAACTGCTTTCTAAGAAAAAAGGAGAGACATTGGAAATTTTCCCATCACACATCTGTTAGATGTTAGACCCAAACTTGTTCCCAGTTCAGCTGCACTGGTCTAGTACTGGGGTGGTGTAAATGAGCTCAGTAAAGTTAGCCAGAGATGGCAAGGCAATAGAGTCTATTGCAACATACTGTTTAAATAGCACTGATAGCTGCCTACTAAAAGCTAAAATAATCCCAAATTAAGAAAATATTATCATGAAAGTCAGAGAAATCATAGATTTTAACATAAAGAAAAAGTGAATGGCCAGAATTTGACCTAGAGAGAACCTTATTCTAGCAGACTTCCACTGTCTGCAGCAGGAACCTTTTCTGCATGCACTACTGCAAGCCAGTGAATGTCCTATCCCAGCACTGTATTCAGGCTGTAATACCTTTTGAATACCCTTTCCTTTTTCACTACTGTTTTTTCTCGGGAAGAAATACATCTAAATCTGAGTTCTGAGTTGCAGCATTAACACTTCCATTTCTGTTCACATGAAGATTAGGGAAAATAAAACCTAAATTACAATAAAAGCCCATTTAATTAAGGTGAGTGCACCGGCTGTTACCTCCTTCACTTTAGTTATCAAAGCCATATTAGAAGATACACTGTTGGGAAGGAGATGAAAAATAAGGAAGGCTGAATTTCTCCCCAGTACCCCTTTGTAAAACTGCAGTGGAGGGAAAGGAAATTAAAGCTGCTCGGTAAAAGCAGCTGAAGAGGTTCCCTCCAGCATGAGGAAATCTTAGGCTGGAGTAAGTCCAGGAGAGAGCCTGGTGACATTGGCTCCATTCACAGCATAGCAGGTGTAAAAGGCGGGAGAGGGCAAAATCCAAACATGCTGTCCTCCAGCATAAAAGCGAGGAGATTGCTCTTGGGTAGTCTGTGGCAGAACAAATGTTAACAGAGCTAGTCTGGCTGACCTGAAAAATTTTCAAGACCTGGGATACTTTATTCCAAACAAGGCAAATCTGAGTATTTCTTTTTTAAAGGACTAAGATGGAAAACGACATTTAGCAAAAGAAATCCAGACATGGCAATGCAGCTGTGCTCTCTGAGCTTCCCACATCTCCTGTGAGTGCTGTAGCTGTTCTCTAGCATGAGAGTTCGCACCCTCCCTCATTTTGACCAGAAGTCCCGTTTTGGAATTGGGAATTCTGTCCCATTTTTCCCCCTTAATGTTTTCTGAACAATTCAAAGAACCCTTTCTGACAGCTTGGTGTTTTCTGATAAGGAAGCATCCAGCAGAAGAATCCTAAACAGCTCTGGTTTTAAGGCTGCTTAAGTCGACTGCTGAATTCTGTTTGGATTGCCCTCAGAGTGGGTGGTTTGTGTGGCTTTATGTTCCCAGCTTTGTTTAGCCCTGCAGATCTAGAAGAGCTGCAAGTATGCAGTGGCTGAGCTTGTGTTTTACTTTGGGTTTTTCTCAAGAAGAAGGGTGATAAGCTATTACATGGTCTACTTGGGATCTGTGGGACTAGTAGCACTTGATTGTACAGATTTTTTGGCATTCATGTCCAGACTTCAAACACAGCACTTCATGACCGGGGCTAACTGCAGCTTATTCATTGCTTTACCATCCATGGGCATAACATTTCACTCATGTGTAGTGCTGCTGAGTGCACTCTGTATTCCTGTTAATACTACACGACAGTTGATATTTTTTTGAAACCTTTCTCAGACTGTTTATCCATCTACAGAGATATTTGTCCAGAGATATGTTTTACAGCTTATCTATTTTAAAATGTCAGACAATTGTTTACCAATAAAATGTGTATACAAATATTTAGTATGTATGTATCTGTTGACAGTGATTTTTCTTCTGTCCACAATTTTTAAAATGTTACAAATATATAATAATGCAAAAATGGATCCAATTCAATGATAAAAGGTACGTAATTTATTTGGGTCTATTCAGCTTATTCTGGCTACCCTTCTATCAAAATAAACTAACAATAAACCCACCTATTTTCTCCATTCAGGCCCATAGATTGCACCCATTGGACCTCATTTCCAGAATCTTTTCTCACGGGAATTTCTTGGTCCTGTTGTGGATAGTCTGTCTGAGCAACAACTGAATGATCAGGCAAAACCGCAATGATTGTTGCAGGCATCTGATTATAATTACTAGAAAAAGTTTTAATCCTTATTTCTCCAGCTCTGGCTCCAAGTGTTTAAATAATAGCACCACATACAAACATTGTGATGGTTATTTTTTGTTGGGTTTAGGCAGACAAATTTTGGAGCAAGTTTGTAAGAGCAACTCAAAAACTTTGCCATGACTGCAGCTTGTAAGCAATTTTGCAGGAGGCAAAGCAGAGCATGTGAAGAGTGATAGAAAATTATATGAACTAATCAAACCAACTTATCATGAATGAATAGTCTTTCTGTGGAGATAATGTGGAGAGAGCAGACTGGGATGATGTAGGAGAACTTAAACAAGGGGCTTTGTATTTTGTGCTTGTGACAGTAAGCAGCCGTGGGACATTCATTTTTCATGGTAGCTATGCTCATTTTTAGTGTTGTGGTCTTCATGCAGGGGATTAAAATGAATCTCTCCAATTGTTATGTGAATTTTACAAAACTCTGTAAAGAAAACTGAGTACTGCACACAAGCTGTTCAGATTTTTATGTTTGTAAAGCCTATTTCAGATCAGTAGCATGGAGGTGGAAAGTCGTCTTTACTTGAGGAAGATAGGCAGCACTTACCAGGATTGCAGGTGTACAGATACTGGGTGCTACCCCATTCCCATCAGTCCACATGAAGACCAATGGAAGGAAGACCTGTTAGTGTAGAGTGGCACCAAAGAATCCCTTAGGCAAGGCAGATAACAGCCCCCACAAAGAAAGATCTCTTGTGTTCACCCTCCAAAGAAAATCCACTTAGAAGAAGATGTTTCAGAGATGGCTGTGTTTTATGCTTCATCTTTGCCTCCCAAGGAAAGATGAAGAAACTTTTCTGACAGATGCTGTGGGAAGCTGCTGACAGTTTAGGACAATTTCATTTGAGCAGTCCCATTAAATAGACAACATCAAAAATCAATGGTCTTTAAAAAAAGAGTTCAGCCATCCCCTTGGGTTCCTGTGGCCCTTTGGAAAGACAGAGAGGAGAGCAGCCACTCTGCACAGCACATGTCTCCCTAAAAGGGAGCTGGTAACCTCCACCATGAAATTAGCATGTGCTTAATTTAGCCAGAAGTAACTTATACTTTGCATTTTTTAGGGTGAAGTCGCAAGGCAGTGAAGTGTAACAAGTGGCTTCCTGGCTTCATTATTACAAAATATATTTCATCTTTTTTTTCTCAAATTTTCTGCATACTAAGATCTGAATTTGTTGGGAAAAGTTCAGTCTAGGAGGGAAGCCTATAGAAATCTCCTAAGTACTTTGCATAAAACAAATAAAATTTGAATTTCTGTGATAATTTGAAATCTAAGATATCCGTATCTCCCTGTCTAGACAGGCCTTTATAAATAACCAAAATTAATTAGGAAATTACAATAAGCCATATTTCTCTTTGGAATAAAATAGTTTTATTGAATGCTGAAAGGAAATAGTTTTGATTTTTTTTTCTGCCCACAGTCTATCATAGTTAATAATTCAAATGCTTTTTCTGTGATGTTTCATTAAATTTCTTCTTGGTTTGCATAATCCCCATGGGGTTACTAAACTGTATTCTTTTAGAAGTACTTCCATCTTCCTGAGGTATCTGTAGAAACTATACAAGTAAAATCATTAAGAGTCATCGAGTGCAAAAAGAATATGAAAACAGGCAGATTTCTGTTTTTCTTCATAGCAGTTGTGTTAATATTTATGGAACTAATGTTGCATTAACCCAACCAGCATAACTAGAAATGTCTCCATTGATTCTTAATATAGTGCTTGCTTAATCTCTTACTTAATCTCTGGAAAAATTTCAGCCCTATTAAGACAAATTAATTTATATTGTTCTTTTCTTATATCTGCTCCAAAGTCTAGTGTGGGTTTTTTGCTTGTTTAGAAGTGGCAGGAGGAGTAGGAAGAGAAATAATGGCCCTATTTCAGAAGTATTCAGAGGCTGAGTATCTCCATCATCTTTCTGACTTTCTGGAAATCTCTCCTTTTAGATGCACTCTCTTTCATTTGTTTCTCCTGCCACAAAGTAATGAAATACCAGGCTCTGTTCAGAAAAAAAAAAAAAAGTATTTTTTTCTCAGTAGTGCTCATTCATGTCTTCCTGTGGAATCAACAGCAGAAACTTTTGTTACATAATTCACAACTGCAAGGTCTGCATAAAGCAGTAGGGTCAGTAGAGTGACAGGTCTGTAGAGGTTTTAGCTGAGGTTATTAAAGCATTGCAGAACCGGAAGCCGAGGTTTTCTCATAAATACTGCACTCTTCTAAACTGTAAAGATAGGGGAGACCTCAGACATACACCGGTATGTCTGCAACAAGCACACAGCTTTCGAATCCACAGGCAGACACCTGTGACTTTGCATCTCTGCTTTAGTTAATAATGCTTTTAGTTAATAATGCTCATTTTACCTGAATAGTTCATAGTAATGACCAGTGTTTAACACAAAGGACATATACTGCCTCATGTCAGTGACTCCCTCCCCTTATTGTTTTACAGAAACAAGAGTGATTTATGGCTTCTGTTAGATACACAGAGATCTGACAACAGCAAACCAAAGGGAGAATAAATACCTACCCAGACATAGATAAAATTCTGCAGCCATTTCTTAGGATCATCTAGTCCAACCCACACTGCTCAAGATGAGTTAACTATGGCAGGTAATATTTGGTTAGTCTTGGTTATTGTCCAGGTAATCACCTCACCAGTTATTTACCAGTCTCTAGGCTGTAGTGACTCATTTAGACATCCACATTGTTATGGGCTGTATTGCACACTCTAAGTGCTCAGTAATGATACTGCTCAAAGTGTGTTTGCTGTAGAATAAAAAGTGGCCTTTTCCTCTTGACAAAAAAAAAAAAAAAGCGCCATTGTCTTGCATAGGAGAGTTAGCATTGACTCTTGTCAGCAGAAGCTGGGTAAAAAACATAAGCTGTCCCAGATGCAAAGGAGATAAGAAAGCTGAAATATTTTTTTCATGGAAAAAAATGGAAGAGGAAAGTCAAAAACTCAGAGGAACCACATGAACATGAAGTGTGCTGGTTACTGTCTCTGTCAAAAATACAAAACACTGACATGGCAGCTGAGGCTGTTTCAGGTAGCTGAAGGATCCAGGACCTATAAACCTAGGATACAGATGTTCTGGCATTAGTTACTGTTTTGGAAAGGAGGAGCAGCTTCAGATTTATCTCTTGCTTCCTTTCATCCTCGACTGTAGCAGACATAGTAAAGGCAGAAGAGGCATCCTGGCAGAGGTTCAGGGTCATGGCTGACCTGTGAACTGCACCATTCTCACCAGCAATTTGAATTTCCCTGTCCAGATATGCAGGCTCTCCAATTAGGCTAATGGAAGCATTTCTGCAAGTACATGATAAGTTGATGAGGAGAGCACATCACTGTGCAGCACTGGTTTCTTTGACACAACTAATACTGCATGCAGCCAAGAAGGCTCTAATTTAACAAAGCTTGGAGGTGCTCCCGAATCAGCATCTGGAATGCTGAAGATCATCTCCTCAAGCTGAAGTCTGAAACTAGTCCCCAGTTATGAGACCCATATGAGTAGTCATGACAAAATCTTTAGCAATCTTTTAGATGTTCCTCTAGAATATGAAGACTCCTTCTGCTATTTCTCCTTGTCTGGAAGGATTCTCTCTCCCTCCATGTTACCTGCATTTACTATCCAACCTTAATTTTCTCCAGGGCCTGTCAAACCAATGGCATGTCCTTCAAGTAAAAGCAACTTGCCTCATACAGTTCCAACAGTTCAATAGTACCATCACTTCCCCAGTACCCGCAGAATGAAAAGGAGTAAAGGTTCAAACAGAATGGTTTGCTCTGATTCTCATGCCAGTCCTCTGCTGAATCAGCTGCATTACCCACTCTGTCTACAATAAATGTCTAAAAAAAATCCAGTAGTTTTTGAAATCAACATTTGAAAGGATAAATAGTCTTTCTCCTTGAGCAGCTGTGAAACTGTCTGCTGCTGATGTTCTCCAGAACATCCTTTCTGATAAGCGATGAGATTTTGGGATCTGCAGAAGATGTGTGGGCACTCTTAGCCCCCGTTACTGCTACCTCAAACGGAGTATAACAGAAAAACTAGATCTTTCATAATGGATCTGGAGAACTATACCTGCTAGTTTATATGCCACTCTTGACTGCTCCAGACTGTTACCACAAGTTACCTTCAACAGCGAGAGTATTTTTAACAGGTAAATAATACAGAACAATTTCCTTCAGGATTCAGAGGCAAGCAGTTTTAGTCTTCTTCCTGATTTCAAGGAGAAAACAGAAAATACAGACGTGAATGGAATCACAGAGATATCTCCAAGTAATTGGTTGCTGTGATACTTTCCCCAGAACATTTATCTTCCCTAGGTCATTCAGCTTGATCCGGTAACGTCAACTTGTAAAAAGCTTTTGTGAATCTGTGTGTACAAAAGGCAGGAAACTTAACTGGATTATGTAAAAGATAACTGCTGACAGTTTTTAGTTGTTCTATTTACTACCTGAAGATGGCAAGACTTCTCATAGATGACATAGACTATTTGTTGGCTCTGGAGACAAACCCAACATGAAGCCAGGCTCAGTTTAAAGACCGTCAGAGCGATTGCTTTAGAATATTTGTGTTGTTAACAAGCCACATCCACTGGAAAGCATAAGGTTTCATTTAGCTTCAGTGTAAGCTGACTCAGTGGTAGGCTTCAGTAGAGTCCCAGACGCTGAAGTTTCTAGAGCATCTGCACTGATGTTAACAACAAAATTAACAAATCTTGTAGAGAAAACAACTGTGCAAACTCCACTCAGATGATCTCACAGCACCCCGCTGCTCTTGAGACCCATCTGTCCAGCAGTGGACATTGTTCTGCAACAACGATTCTTCATATTGCTGCATACATCTGCCTCAAAGCCCCTCATCCTTCCTGGTGGTTCAGAGCCAGTCATCTGGCCTTGCTGGGAACTCGGAGACCTTCCCAAACTGTTAATTCCCATGACTGGAGTGTGAGGGTGTCTAAGGTCTGCACTGAGTCTCTTGCACATGCTGCTAGAGCATGTATATCCTCTGTGGACAGGGTATCTCAGCACACAACTTACTGAAAAAGTGACAGCCTCTGTATGAGAATTAAATTCTTTCTACAGTTAAAACAGCCAGTAGTAACTTAGATTTGAATCATCAAGTCAGTTTGCATAGCTGTTCCCATCACAAAAGTAGTTATGCTTTTGTTTAAGCAGAAGAGGAGCACAGAATGGAAAAACTGGCATATGATAGACTGAACTCCTGTAGGGGTTTTAATTTTCACATTTTCTTAAACTCATGGAGCCTAATGAGCTTAACATTTTGGCCAGTTGCACAACTTGGAAATTTCAACAGTGAATGGTTTTTGGACAGAAAAAAAATGTTCTCACAAATATGAAAAGTGAGCAGATGTTACTATTGGTGCTTCCAACGCCTACTGACAGAAAACATCTGTGTTGAACTTCCTGAATTTTAGGATCTTGAGAACACTCCCACACACCACTGAAAGCCATTTGAAAGCAATTGGGCTGGCAGATCGGCTGTCGGGTCTATGACTGAATGTTCTAACATGAGCAGGTGCTGGTTGTTGTCTTGCCTTGAGACGCCCAGCTAGCCAAGCAGCAACCTCACAGCTCTCTGCCCCACTGCCTTATGCAAGTTTTTAGCATTTTGTGTGAACTATGATGTTTTTAAATTATAAAAAGCAGTTGATCTTAATAGCATGATGGTAATAAAATGGAGTGAATGTAAAGAATGAGAAGATAATATTTGGGTGTAGAACATAGCAGATTAGGACTGCACTGTATTGCATGGTGCCTTGGAAAGCATCTGGCTTTTTTTAATCCTGTCAAAACCCATGCTGAACAAACAGAATTGTCTTCTGTTTTGAACACATACTCACTGTGTTAAAGTGTGAGGCATTTGCCATCCCTCAGAGTGCTCAGTCGAACATTTAATACGTATCATAACCAAAGTCTGCCCTTTTTACGTGAGACAGCAACTGTCACGGGCTAACTGGGAGTTCCCTGCATCCTCCTCCTCCACACCCATCGTCTTGATGTATGTCTGGTTGTAAGAGCAGATTTGGCAAGATGATTTTCCTCTCTGGTGAATTTTTGGTTGGCTATCAAACTAACCCTCTCCAGCTGATTGAATAAGAATGAATGTTTTGCAAGGATAAATTAATGTTTTGCAAGGATTTTAGTGTTCTGTAAAACATCATTAGCTTATGAGCTCAACTTCAAGTTGTCAAAGTAAGATCTCTAAGTTATTCTTGTTAACTCTTTATTGAAGACAGTATTTAGTTGGAGGTCAGAGGGACAATATTTGCATGTCAATTGAAGTATTTTAGTATTGGGGTTTTTTCTGGGTTTATAACTGTCTTAGGTTGGTAATTCCAGTTTAACCAACACTCTTGTGAATGCAAATGTCATTAACAGGGCTGCTCACTTCGATGCTAACCCAAAGCATCTATCTCAGTTGCACAGTGTCAGGCCAGCCCCACCTCTGTTAGCTCTGCAGGTTTGTGAGATCTGAAGAGTTCCCCATGATTCCTTTACATCCTGCCAGAGCCCGATACCAGAATTGTAGCAGAACACAACGTAGGCAGAAATTTTGTTATGCCCTGAATAAAGATGACAGAAATTGAGTTTAGAAGCTAGGTAGAAGCACTGGTATTTATGTGGCTCCTAACGGCATAAAAGAAACGTGTATCTGAGTAGACAAAAAGGAAGCAAGGTAGGGGCCAGATGATATACTTAGAATAAATGAATAGGCTTTTGAGCACACAACTTTATCATCTGATCACTTTTTTATGCTGAAACATTTCTAACTTCCAAGAAAATCCTACTACTTTGCACCACCAACAGCAAGAGTCCTGGCATACGCTGCCTGCCAAGTTTACTATATTCATTGCATTTATATCCAGCTCTTTTTTTATGCAGCATGATGTTCATGCTCAAGTGTATTTGAGTCTTAATCCTAATTGGGATATTGCCTTCTTGCACAGTTTAGAAAGCAGTGATGTGGAGGTCAACATTTTAGTTTCCTTTTATAGACAGTTAACAGTAATGGCCACATTCACGGTGCAATTGTTTGACCTAATTTGAATATCTGCACTAGGCTATGTGATGCCATAAGATGTCACCCTCACCTGATGGGAGCTTTGAATGACTACACTGCATGTAGATAAGTGTCTACAACTGCTCAACAAAGACAGTCTTTAAAGTATGGTGCCTTTCGAGTCATTACAAGTCTTATCACATACCTCAGAGCATGCTCACTAGATAGATATATTTGCTAATATTTGTCTTAATTCTGATCCCAAATTCCCCAGCTTGTCTGGGCAGCCATAATTCAGTAGAGATCCTGGTTTGGACTTTCAGCTATCCCCTTACTGAGTCTGCAAACAAAACCACCCTTCCCCTCTGCCCACTGCTTCCTTCCCACATCTTCTCCTCCTTCCTCTTCTCCTTTCCTCTACGCAATAACCTTTTGAAGACTTAGCATGGAAATCCTTGTGAGGTTTTGTCTAGACTTGCCCTTTCTGATCTTTATCTTTGAGAGTCCATTGCAATAGTCCCAGTATCGTTCTTTCTACAGCAGCTTTGCAAAGCACAGAAAGCCTGCCCTGGGTGATCCTGCTTTGGCAGGGGGTTGGACCAGATGATCTCCAGAGGTCCCTTCCAACCCCTGCCATTCGATGGTTCTGTGATTTCTGACCTATACTTCTATGTATTTTGTGACATGGAAGAGATTTTTAACTGGTTCATTTGAGTGCTTGACCCAAATTCCAGCATATATTTTCTTTTACGCTTGTTTTATCTTCTTGGGCGACACAGCAACTTTATAGAAGATCACAAATTAGATCAAACCATGGGAACAGAAACCAGTACAAAATTATTTCCTTTGCTGACTAGAAAAAGGCTGTGGCTTCTGGTAAAAAGAACCCTTTCATAGTTTTGTGGGTTTGGTTTGGGGGGGGTTTTGTGGTTTTTTTTTGTTTGTTTGTTTTAATTTTTGTTTTTTAATGAAGATTTAATGTCTATTCCTTCTTTAATTAAAAAAAAAAAAAAAAAACTTCTGCAAGATGAATCACTGCTCAGGAATTAATGTTAATGTCATTTGGCCACTGCTGTCCTGAGAGAAAATGTCGCATGTCCAGACAATGTAGTTGAAAGAGCAGAAAATTGTTACCATGCCACTAGGCTGAACTAGTCTCATTTTTTTAGTTATTTTTAACTTAAAGTGCTTTTTGTTTGTTTGTTTTATTTACTTTTTGCTACAAATAAAAAGAGCTTTTTAACAAATGACAAGAGAAGTTTTTTTCTGAGAAAATGATCTGGAATGTGAAACTCAGCTAAATAACATTCTCTGAAGTAGCAAATGATAAATTAAAAATAGAAATAACCATAAGCTACCGTCTTTTTTTTTTTTTGAAGCTTTGTGACTCTTTCAGTGCTACTCTGTGTTTAATAATTAAATATCACACAACTTAAGGCACATAAGAAAGGTTTGCTTCATTTGCTTATCAGTATTCAAAGTAGATCACAGAAATCACAGGATCACAGAATGGTAGGGTTGGAAGGGACCTCTAGAGACCATTGAGTCCAACCCCCTGCCAAAGCAGGAACACCCAGGGCACGTTGCACAGGAATGCATCCAGAAGTTTTGAAAGTCTCCAGAGAAGAAGACTCCACAACCTCTCTGGGCAGCCTGTTCCAGTGCTTCATCACCTGCAAAGTAAAGAAGCTTTTTCCTTATGTTCATCTGGAACTTCCAGTGTTCCAGTGCCCCTCATCCTGTTGCTGAGCTCCACTAAGAAGCATCTGAGCAGAGAAGTCCCTCCCTTCCTAACGCAGGTAACAATGTGGTGACAGAAGCTAATGCAAGCCCTGAGTAAAATACAGATTCAGAACTTAGATTGGAGAATATGCAGGCCTGTGACATTAAATGTAAATGTAGCAATCCACCGGAGAAATACAATAGCAAGTTTTCCTCATTCCTTTTAGAAGACCAGGTCCTTCTACTATACAATATAAGGCACTTCAGGAAGCTGTGCTCCTTGGTTTCATGTTAAATTTCATCTCGTTTCGTTTGCACTTTCCCAACTATCACAGACAGAGATTTGCAGGAAACCTTCTGCTTTTGTTGCCTTAGACCTCTCACAAAGCCATTTTGACCCTAGCTGAACTCATCAGATTTCTGGAAGGTTGTAACATGCTCTGGAAAGCTGCACCTGCGGTGGTCGGGTTGTGTGCAGCAGCAATGGCTGGTGCCATCTAGTGAGGAGCTTCTGAATGCTCACTGCAAATTGAGATTTATAACCTCTCTTTTAGAAAACAATTATTATTACAGTCCTGAAGACACAGAAATAAAGTGACATGCTAATATGTTTAGCAGCCAAGCCTGCACAAGCTTCAGGACTTTTTTCTCCCATATAATCTTTATTTCCAGTGGCTAACATTAGCTATGTCTTACCCTATGTATTTGTATTTTTTACCATTCCACAGATTGGTTTGACCTACTTTTTCCAAGTGGAATTGCAAAAATGTTTAAATCTTGTTACAAACAAAATTCTGACTTGCTGTGGTGGATGGAATGATTCAAACTACATTATCAATGTTCAGCATCATGATGTATGGTGTAGAAATGTGCCGGTGGCTTCTGCATCATGATAAATGTTGTGCTCATAAGTGACTGAAGTTGTACCCAGTGAAGCTTTGAAAGTAAAATATTTTTTAAAACACTTGGCTTATTCTGGTAACCATTGAGAAGTGTGGGTAAACAAAAAATTTCACCTAAGTGGAGCTGGCAGGAAAGGAAAACTATATATGTATCCCTACCATGGAGATAGTATGGAAAATTAGCTAATTAAACCCATAGTCTTGAATTTGTTTTGGATTTGGCTATGTAAATAGGGGGTGTTGTGTGACAAGCTCTTTGGAGATCTATCCATACTGGGGAGCTAGGGGCTGTCATAAGCAGTCACTGACTCCAAATGAAGTAGTTGAGCTATGGCAGCAGGATGCTCCATGTAGCCTGCTTTTCTTTGCCTCTCTGCCCAGAGCTGTGCAACACCATTGCTGAATTATTTCTGGCACAACATGCACTGCATGGAGCTAAAAACCCAAACCTTCCCTTACATATTCCCCTCTAATAAGTTCAATCCATACTCCTGGATTTATGCTCTGGGAGAAACTGCCACATGATATGCCCATCCCAGTCTGACCCAGTGTGCTGCTTTAGAGTTCTTGAGGTTGCGCCTTGTAGTTTATGTTGGTTTTTTTGGGGAGGGGTGTGGAGAACTAAGGCCATACTTATTTAGGTTGGGGTAAAAAATTGCTTTCCTATGCCTACCTCCATGGAAGATACCTCAGAGAATCACAAATTCCCTACATTTACACTTGGTTCTTCACATCTTACAAGCATTACAATAAAAAAATCTGTTTCTTTCCTGTGTGCCTGTGAGGATGCCTTTTCTTGGGTTAGCACTTCTAATCAGCAACTCAGAAGTTGCTCATCTTCCATTTTATTCCCTGGTGATTTGCTTTCTGTTCTGCTTGCTGGTTTCCCTGTAGTGGAACTGCATCAAGGTCCTTGCTGTCACGTCCTTTCCCCAGCTGTTCTTACAGGGACTGCTCTTGGCTGAGCCCCCTTAGCAGTCCCAGCTCGTGCTAGTCTCTTATGGTCAGATCATCCTTCCCGCAGGAAGTGAACTTGTCCTTTCACCAGTGACCTTTTCAAAATGTCAGGGAATTAACCTCCTTTCTTCTTGTCCACTATTAAATAAATGATGGCCTTCAAGGACTGTTGTCGTGTGGGGAATACTGAATCATCACATTCCACAGACCAGAAGCAGTTGCAAAATGGAAGTCTGTAATGAAATGCGGAGAAATGGGCTCAGTGACAGTGAAGCTCTGCAGTAATTCTGATTCTGTCTCCCCTTTATTGCAAATCATTTCTCTTTTCTTCATATCTCCACACTGTTACGTGAATTTATCAGCAATTTGTGATGATGTTTTAGTATTTTAAAACCCTTAGAGCAGGTACTGTCGACTTTATTTGTATAGCACCTCAAGCAACTGGCTGCTCTCAAAATTAGTGCACCCTCCTCTACCAGTTCTGTTTCCACACTGTAAATTTAGCAGTAAATTAGAAGGAAGACAGTATTGCAACATGGCATCGCTTTCATTTGACCGATTGTAAAAGAACTGGAAATTAAAGTTCAAGATGCAGAACACGAACATTCAGTACATATTTAAAAGTCTGTTCAGGATCTTCTCGAGTCCACTGGGACTTAATTGCAAAATGCAGTTATTAAATTAAATCATAATTCCGATGGCATTTTCTTTCATGAGCGTCACTGGACAAGTGACAACATATATACAACATTGCAAATATTTTCTGGGAAGATTTCCTCCAGGCTTCCTAAATTTCTGACCTTTGGCCCTCTCTGTAAATAGCCTTTGCACATGGCTGGGCTGGCCGCATGAATTGTGCGAGACCTCTTCCAGTCAGCTGAAATAGCAGGAAGAGAAAAGCAGGGACTACCTATTTAGGAGTCTGTTCTGACACTGGGAGCTTTGTAAATCATCTGAAGAGTCATAGAAGTTTCATATAAGAAAAAAGAAAAAACTTCTAGTTAGTGTTCAAGACATTCCATCAGCCCCCTTTTTCCTTCTCCTTTTGTATGCTCCCTCTGAGATGCTGGCCATAGCATGCCATGAGCCCTTAGGTATGTCTCTTAGCACTGGCCTGTACATCCAGTGGTGGGTGACATGGGGTAACATGCCATGCTCTGGATTCGGGAGGATTTACAGTTCACGCAGCAAAACGGAACACCATGGGCCAGAGCACATTTCTGCATTGCTTTAGAATTTAAGGAAAGGGAGCACAGAGGAAATACTCCTGTGAGCTGTCTGATAGGGATAGTGTGTTTCCCTAGGCTTGCCATTTTTTTCTTTTTTTCTTTTTTTTTTTTATAACTGAAAATTTAATCTGGATGGAATTTCACAGCTTTGGAGAATTTTCTAGGCTTTCTGACCCTCCAGGAGTGAAGGCAGAACAGTACCATGTGTGGCATGTTTCACACAGGGGTATTCAGAATTCTGATAATCGAGTCATGCTTTATTTGACTAAACCTTTCAAACTGATTGTCTTTGCTTAAACCTCCTCAATGACCTTTGCAAAAGAGAGAATGTTCTGAGGTCATTTGCTAATGAAAAAGGGACATAGTTCTTCAACAAAAGATCTAACATAAAGACAGCAGAGTAAAAGCTGACAAGTCTGAGTTAACGAAGGTTAACAAAGTTAATTCAGTTATCAAGTCGAGGTACTAATTGGCTGAAGAATTACACAAACATTGTCATGATATCAAGTACTTGCTCATCTCTGACTTTGGCATCATGCTAAACTGACCTCAGAAGCAGACCTCAATTCTCTTGTCTTTATTCCAAGGAATATTAAATAACCCTTATTCCTGAAAAGAAAGAAGTGATCAGATTATTACCAGGGAAGCATGGAGAAGAGGTGCTGATGTTCTGAAGCTCCCTTCCATACTTTTCATTCCTTCCTTACTTCTTCCTTCACACCACACAGGAAAATGGGAATGGTAGTAGAGTAGTACTTGGTGTAGGAATTAGAGAGGTAAGCATGGTCCGTGTAACTCCACCTTTGAACTCTTGCATCTCTGCAATGCAATGCTTCTACCCTCGCAGAAAGCCAGGCGTGGACTTGACAATGCTGAACATCACCAGCATTTTATCAGACGTTACAGTTAAAAGTTTTACACGTGTTCTGCCTGCAGCCTGCTGCCCACAAAAGGGGTGTAGATGGGCACTGAAGAGATGGTTTGCAAATCTCAGGTGGATGAGTAGCTTTCGTAATTTTCTTTGATTTCTTTTGGCTTTCAAGCACTTCAAAAATGAAGTGGCATTTTCAGTATACAGAATCCATGTTCCTTTATTTCTGAAAGTAACTGAAACGTTTATTTTCAGAACATCTCTAAAGTAAATTGAAACTGGAGCCAACTCAAATCTTTATAGGTGAATTTGAATATTTTTTCTGTGTTCTTTGCAGGTATATGAGATACGTTTTCATCCTTTATAAAGGTTCCTTTCCAGATTTGGGTGTATGGGAAAGAATGAACTAGCTTAAGTATTTAATTAAGTTTTAAAGTTTTGTAGTAAGATGGAAATATTTTATATTGGTATTTGCATAAGAATTGATAGTAGGTTACAAAACAAAAATACAATGAACACAGACTGTGCATTTTCTTTAAATGAATGAATATCTGTTATTCCCCTAAAAAGGCAGTTCCGTGGTGTATGCTCATATGTACCCTCTCTTAATTCATTTATACTTAACATTTGGAGCCATAGTAAGAAAAGTCAAGAATAAGTTAGAACAGAAAAGATTTCTTTTTCCTGATCCTGGAGCTCACACTGATGAATACTGGTTCAGGTTTAAATTGTTATTCCACTGTTTCTAATCAGGATCTTTCCATTTGAGTCAGGAAAGTCTGTCTGCTGTGGATCTGTTTAGGTAGGAATCTCCACCTCCATAGGATAGCTTCTAGAGAGTCACTGATTTTTTAAAACTGAAAACTGCTGTTGTGGAGAAAGATGCATCTGTGATAGCCAGCTGTGGATGGCATAAAGAAATGAGCAGCCTCTTGTTCAGATGCATATGCCTCCTGCCAACAGGAATCATACATATGTTTATGTGTATTCATATAACCTTTGTTACTTCTCAGCCTGTTAACTCGAAAAGACATTGGCCTCCTAGCACCTAATAATCCACATGAGCAGGCTTGGTTTAGAAGTAGGGATGCTACCTAAAGTTGGGTTTGGTTGTAAGCAGAGGAGAGATTCTCTGTCACGCTGACAGCTCAAACACTTAAATCCTTTGGCAATGCTCCTAAACAATCCATTTTGTCAAATGAATCATAAACTTACAGCAAAAGATCAGTATTGTAAGACATCCATCCTGGTGGCTTATCCCGAGGAACTTCATGTGAAACATTCTTCATCCTGGGTCATTCCTATCCTTCTTGCAAGAAAAAAAAAAATTGCACTTAATTTAGTACTTCATTTGGCTATGTCAGCTTCTCAGCATGAACTCCTTTGATATAATACAATGATTTGAAATACTAAAACCTACTCCAACGTTTGTGACAGCCACTTTCCACAAAAGAAGTGTGGAAAATTAATTTGGTTTTAGAACTAGTAGACTGTGTTTCAGTCACAGTGTTTGTTTTCAGGTTTGCAGTATCAAGACAGCTGTAGATAGATTCATGTTAATTATAGATAGATTGTTGACAATGAAGTTTTTAAAACTGTGTCTCAAATAGGCTTAGCCTTCTATATGAGAATAAAAGAAATGTTGCCTAATATCAATAAGGCATTGTTCAGTATCTTTACTACAACTTCCTGAATATGAATAAATTAGGATATCTTCAAGTTCATTGCTTCAAGACCCCACACTGCCCTCCTTCACTTCTCCCACCTCAATGGCAATAAATGAAGTTGAACTATTATCCTTCTTGGACAGGGATTGAACTCATCTTCTAGCTCGCTCTTTCTAGGCATGGGCAAGACTGGTAAGTATTTTATATGACAACAAGGTGTTATTTTTTATCAGCTCCTTTGTATGAATATACATCTGTTTGTTCATGTTTTGCTGTAATTCTTGCTTTGTGAGTTACTGATGCTGTTGCAAACTGGTCTGTGAAGAATATAATTGCATTTTTAAAATACTTTTCATTAGAATCAGCTTAATTGGAACATCTTGGTAAATGGCACTTTGACCATGGAAGCAGGTTTCTCCAGAAAAGCTTGCGGTGATTTACTATTAGTGTCGTTAGCACGCAGAGAACTGGAGAGCATGCAAAACACATGTGTCTTCGGTGACACTACGTCTGGAAAGCCTTTCAAATACATCTCAGACATACTGTCACAACCCATTATTTAAACCACCATTGTGTCATTTCAGAATGATTTTTTTTCCCTCTTGCGCCTTGTGATGTTGGCAGTCAAGAGGGGATTATTTTTAAGCAATGCTTGAAGTGGCCTGAACAGCCAAACCAGCACTCAAAGGGAGAATGACAAGAAGCCTTGCATGCAGCTCTTCAACCTGGGTGGATGTGTGCTGGTCAATTAATTTTCAGACTCCAATGCTAAATAGAAGTATCATCCCAAAAGAGGCTGAAATTCCTGCCATTTATAAGAAATACGGCTACTAAGTGGATTTCACAGTTAAGAATATATTGGTTATGTTGTAGGTCAGTAAGAGTCACTCTTGAGAAACCTTATTGCAAAGAAAACACTTTTTTTCCTTAGAGTAGCCACAAATATTCATGTAATGAATATTGATTTGAGTGTTAATTTCCATGTAATGATTTTGTGACGTACAATGTGGTTGCTGTTGCTAGATTTTCTCTGTGTGGTTTTTCCAGATGAGGTTCCTCAAAGAGTCTGCCCTACTGGAACAGAAAGAGATTCTGTGTCTATTTTCTCTTCAAGAGATTGACTCCATTGCAGGAGTGATGGCTAATCCAGCTTCATGCATCACAACTGTTCCTAAATAAATGCTTTTTTATTATTTTTATCAGGGCCAGCCAGGACTCCTTGGATCACAGGGGTTCACTGGACCACCAGGATTGATGGGGATCCCAGGAGTGCAAGGTCCCAAAGGTCACAAAGGTGAAAGAGGATATCCAGGAATAAGTGGACCCAAAGGAGAAGTGGTAAGTTTTCAATATCAGATATTTTAGCTAATGAACAGAATACTGGGCAGAATATCATTTTAATTGTGCTGTTTCATTCTAGGGGCAAAGAGGAGTCACTGGATTTCCCGGGGCAGATGGCATTCCTGTAAGTAGCCAGTTACCTCATCTTTAAGAAAGCACCAAATACAAATATTGCAGGCTAGTTTAAAGCCTTTGTACTTTAATTAAAATCTCTGGGCTAAATTCTGCATCAGACACATACACACTTTCAAGCCAAGGACATTTGTTGAAGTGAATGAACTGCAGATGCACAACAAGAGAGCACAGTCTGTGCTCCTCCTCATTCTCTCGGATAATTAAAGGTCCTTTTTCTCTGCCCTGTGGAGAAATACCCTTGTAAAGGGGACAAGTAAGGACAAAAAATTCCTGTGTCCCTGGAGGTTACTCAGCTGAGTATGTTCTTTTGTAGGAAAGAGCTGTGAGATAAGTACTTCACATCTCTTAGGCTTGTGAGTGAAGAACAACCAGTGGGTCATTCCTTAATTATTTCAGAGTTGCAAAGCAACCAGTGATTTTAAGAATAATAGCCATTGTTACTGGTTTTATAGCTCATACGGCACGCTTGAAGTAGTCTTAAAAAACGTAGAGAATACTAAACAGTGCCAAACTTGGAACAACTGACCAGGCCCATGAAACCGAAGAGGAAAAACGGGTAAAGTTCATGGCACAGTATTTTTCCAGCTTACACTTCTTTACATCTTGTGTCATAAAATAACAAAGAAATCTGAGTCACTGGAATCCCTGGACAGAGTTCCCAGGCTTGGGTTTCCTTTGTAGTGCTCCCTGACACCGGGCCCCGCTCTGCAGCCCACGCATCCACATCCACTTTGCTTTCACCCTTTTTTGTTTCCAGAAAAGCTCCCTATCGAGTTTCAGGGCTTTCTCTCTCACAGTCTTCCTCCTTTTCACTCTTAAAGGAAAAGCAGAAGACCCTCTTTCCCTTTCCTATTAACATTAAGCCAAGGATTTTGTTCATCTCACCACATCATAATGCATTTTTTCTAAGCACACTAACATCCTGGGAAGGAGGGTAAATCACTCCCCTATGAAGCTCCATGTTGCTATAGCTGGACCTCTCTTACCTGAGCAAGTTTTCTTTTACAGCCCTGCCTTCCCAGCCCCTGTACACTGCATTGTGAGGGATAAATACCTTCAGACAGAGCTTGAACCTGCACGCTCATTGTCTCCTGTCCTCAACCTCCCTTGCCCTTCCTTTCTGTTTTTTTTTTTCTGACTGGGTCCCCCAGAAGGAAGAGCTGCTCAAGGGTAGATTTGCTTCCCTCAGTCCCAGAAGCAACATGAATTAAGTTGAATGTAGGTACAACAATGGAAACTGAGTTTGAGGCAGGAGTAACTGTGTCCAAGAGGCTCAGTGGGGAGGTTCTGCAGTGCCCCTGGCTCTCTCACTTCTAGCCCTGCTCTTTTCTTCCCATCTCCATATTTACAGCCTCATCACAACACTCAGTCCAGCTTCAAAAGCACTGCTAACTTTTTTTCCCAACTCGGAAGCTGTTCAAAGCCAGCAAGGAACCTTTCTTCCCCCTCTTGCAGTATGAAGCACAGAAATGCTTAACGATCCCAGTTCTTGGTGGCTCCTTACGCAGGAGCCTCATCTGGTTTACTTCTCCGCCTAACAGAGCCTGCATTGAACATAGCTTTCTTACCCTTTCTGAAAGGTCCTTCACTACTCATTTTTTTCATGCTGTCTGGGGCATCTGGTTCAAGCTGCAGCTATATTAAAAAAAGACACTGTCTGTTTCTCTTTGAAAATCATAGTTTCCCATGGACCCAAGCCTTGGGCTTAATGTGAGAATGTCTAAATACTGTGTGACTACAGGAAAAGGAAAACTAGAAACAGATGGATAGATAAACACTTTTTTTTTTTCCTCAACAGGGTCATCCAGGGCAGCCAGGACCAAGGGGGAAACCAGGTCATGATGGCTGTAACGGGACAGTAGGTGACCCTGGTGACTCGGGAACTCCTGGACACTCTGGTTTCCCTGGTACCATTGTAAGTAGATGGCAGTGAGTACCTGAAGCTAAGATCATTGCTGAAAAGAATTTTGCACATGTGTTAGAAGCAAATGGACATCTCTCAATGGAGCTCCCTTTTTGTCCCAGCAGAGCATCCATGTGGACTTACTGTGGACACACATTTTGCTTACTTATTAAATTGCAGCCAGGACTGGGAGGTCTGCCCAGAGCTAGACTTGTCCTGTAGGTCTTACTTTGGGAAAACCTGTACACCTTTATCTAACAGTGATAGAATAATATTAAACTCACACTTCCTGATGAAAGTTACCTTTTCCTTCCCTGCCCCATGGCCAAAAATACTGACTTTTATGGCAAGATAAATGAGATCATACTGAGGTGAGCAGTGGGGCTCCTGGATTTATCAGGGCACGTGTCAGCCCTGGGGAGCTGCAGCTGCTGCTGTAGCTAAGAGTTTCTACCCCATAATACCACTCCCACATAACGTGGGGTTCTCCCCCTGGAATTGGGAATTCGTTCTCTTATGTACTGTGGGGGTCTGCACTTGTTTTTCTAGACCATGGATTTCCAAATTTGGGCGTAGCCTCTGTCTCTAAACAGCAGGAACACATGAAAACCCCAGCAAATACCATTCGGTACTCTTAGCTGTTTATGTGTTAACATATATGACATATGAAAGCTGAGGTCTGTTATTGTTTTGTTCCTGTCCAGGGAGTCCAAGGGCCAAAGGGCCAGAAGGGGGAGCCGTATATCCTGCCACCGGACATCGCCAGCCGATACAGGGTACGCCCCTAACTCCGTGAGCTGTTCATGCTCAGTACCGGTCTACAAGCAGACGATGGAGAGTTATTTTTTCTTATGCTCTGACAGACACATCCCAAGAGGCCCACTTTGATTCTCTGCAGGCTTTGCAAGGCAGCTTCTGCCTTCTCTGGTTACAGAAAAGTCTGTCTGATATCCAGGGAAAAAAAAAATCTCTGCTCAGTTATTTGCAAGAAATTTCAGCCTACAGGTGGATTACAGGGGTGCTGGAGATACTATAATTCAAGTATCACTCTCTCTATACAATGACTGCTATGGCTAAATCATTCTTTTGCCATAGTTTTGTCCACTGAATGATTATATTTAATATTAGCATCCTTTCTTTGTAATTTTCATGTAGGAGTTTGGTTGACTTGGGATAAAATATATTTCAACGTGTTATTATTTAGTAATCCCCAGATATTCCTATGGGTGCTTTTACTGTATCTAATCCTTAAAATTTGTTTTTTAATAATTTGTAGCTTTTTCTCATATATGTAGTCTTGTATAATTTGAAGGTATCAGATAAAGATAAGAGGTTACATATGATCTTAGAGTATAAATTGTGACAAATATATGTACAAAGGCACATCTGAACTGTGCTCAGCACAGAAAGGATCCGCTGACATTGTTCATGTATATTTTGAGCCAGTGCTGAGTGCCAAAATAGGTTTTTCTGTTGACATACTAGTAAGTTGCCTGTATTTTTTAATAGAACCTTCTTTTCCTTTCAGAAACTCTTCAGTATGCACTTGTTAGTAATTAGGAATGATTAAGTAATAATTAAGAATTGCTCAAGTATAATATGGCCAAGGATGGATACTGACATCTGTATTCATTTCAGAAAGTACTTGGTTCCACAAATTATTCTGGTAACTAAATTCAAATTACCTAGATAGTTGGGATGCTATTCAAAATTATTGAAGGTGTTTGGACTGAATACCACATTTTTTATGAGTATTGGAAGGTCTTTGCACTAGAACATTTTCGAATCCACTTTCCAAAAACATTTCAACATGTACTGCAGTTGAAATATGCAGTCACTGAAAATAGGATGTTCCAAATACTTTTAGTGACTCAGAAGAGAATCAAAATGACTCGGTAATTCCCATGCAACTCATGAAAAATGAGCTTGTACATTCTAGCTAAAGTTGTAGCCCTGATTAAGCCACTGGTTAGATAGAATTCTCAAAAAAAAAAAAAAAAAAGAAAAGAATTAAACGTGTTCTGTTGTCCATCCAGCCTTGTAGATTGGATCCCTAACTTCCGTAGCCAACTTTGTACCCTCCTTCTGCATTGCATGCAACTATGCTATATACAGAGAGTACAACATCCACGTGACCCACATTTGGTGATCTCAGCACCTGTACTGTATGTAAGGGTTTGTCAAGTGTTATATGCTAGGATTAGTTTTTGGAATTAGAAAAAAAAATTATGAAGTGAGAAGAAGAGTTTATTCAATTTTGTATACAGTATTTACTGCATCTTTTACTTCTGATATTTTTTTAGGGGGAACCTGGGGACCCAGGGTTCAATGGTTTTCCGGTAAGTAGTATTACAGTGAATGTGATAAAGTGTCAATAGTAACTGATATCACAACACTAACTGATGGTTGGTTTTGGTTTTCTTTTATTTAAAGGGAAGTCCAGGTACGCTGGGTATTCAGGGACCTGTTGGTCCAATAGGAGAGCGAGGAAGACCAGTAAGTATATTTAAAACATGTTCTGTAGAAAATTAACCTAACAGAAGAACTATCTCAGCAAGTTCCATTATGTTGGATTGTAACCTGGCAAATGGATAGAAAAAACAGGTTAGAAATAGCAAGTAGGTGTATTTGGCTGCAAAACATTTTAAAACCCTCTGTGATTCTACACTGATGAATATTGCAAAAAGAGGTAGAGTTTCTTTCACCCTGTGTTAACAGAGGCTTTTGATTTATATTGTATTTCTTTAACCTCCTTGAAAGAGTCTTGTTTGTAAAGGTTATTCAATGCTGATCCATCTACATCCCCCTACACTGAGTTATCAAAGATATCAAGACCTAAATATGGGGTTTGCTTATAAAGGATATGTATATTAGCTCTCCACGCTTCCCACAGAAGACTGAATAGATAACATTCTTCATTAGTATTTAGAACACAATTTTATTTTTAAACTACTTTTCAGTCATATTTTCCAAAATCAACATTTACAGCATTGATGTGGACAACTGTTGTTGAATAGCTCTTTGGAAGATGGTGTTCTCGCCAGATACAATTTTCTACATTTCTTATTACCGTGATTAATAGTTTTATGTGTGAGAAGCAGGTGTTCAAATTCAATATCTTTTGTTTTCTTTAGGCTTGTTTTGTTTTCCTGTAAAAGAACTTTATCGCATTTTCTTTTTTGTTTGTTTTGTAAACATTCACTTCAGACCTGCTCTATATCACTGATTTGAGAGGAAAAGAAATTAATTCAGGGCTTCTTACACGCAGCCTCCACACCGTTATTTCAGGGACACACCATGCACAAAAAAAAAAAAAAANACATTTCTAGGACAAAATGCATGCTATGCCTTTCCAAAGTCAGTTTTCTTCAGTGGTCTTTTTTATCATCTGGAGTAAGCTCCACCTTGTCTTTCTCCTCTTGTCCTCCTGAAGGAGGAGAAGAAAATCTCCACGGTCATTTGCTTACTCTTCCTCTAGAATGAACCCACAAAGTTCATGAGCTTCACACAGGAGCCCAGCCTGCAATGACTCATATTCCCAGTGCTCTGTCTTGGATGTTAGGAGTGCTATGAACTGTACGTTTCCTGAGCTCCGGGGCTACATCCTTCTGGTTACCATCTTGGCAACATCTGTTTTAAACATTCTTCCAGAGTGGATGGATTGCCACAATCTCCAGCTCTTAAGAAAATACTGTATTTACTGTCTCTAAAGCTGTGACTCACCTGTGAGAGGGACCTGAGAGAATTTCCCAGGTCTGCACTGGCATCATTCCTCTTCTCTAAGTCCTAGGTCCTGCTGAAAGGCAAGCGCAGCTCCCCCAAGTCCCTGCAAGGCCTCCAGGCAGTGGGATGCTCTGCACAGGGCATCTGGCCAGTAGATTAGGCAGCAGCTCACAGACTACTTGACTAATGAAAACTGATTCAAAAGTAATTTTTTTTTTCAGAACAAGTCTATCGTTCATGAACACAAAGGTCCATGGCAAGGCCTGCCACGTTCAGGTCTCACCTGAACATTACTATCTTTTCCTTGCAGATTGGACTCCATAACCCGGTTATACCATTTGCAGCTCAACAAATGCTTAAGTATGAGCTTAAAATGTTACTAGATCAGGATCCGAAAGCACCAGTTCCTATTACTTGAAGTAAAAATGGGATTTCATTGAGGATAAACTGGGAGACTGTTATGCTGTTAGGAAAGATTACAATGTGATTTGGGAGGGTGTTTTTCAGAACAATAAACATGGCTAATATAGCGAGGATGGCACTTTGACTGCTGAGGAATACACTGCCTTCTAAATATACATTTATATTTCAGATACAAAGTAATTGGCCTCCTGCATGCATTGATTAGAAAGCAACAAGTAACTTGCTCTCCCCCATTGTGTTTCCCCAGGGACCACCAGGGCCCCCAGGACCACCGGGACCACAAGTAAGTCTTTGTGTCAGAGTTGTTTGTGTTGATTTTGTGTCGCTGCGGTTTATCCAAGACCCACTTGAAGGCAGTAAAATAAAGGACCACAGGCTGTACCAAAGGCTGTGCAGCACAAGACCTTCTGTGTTGGCTGCATACCACAAGAAGTTAATCTTGCACTGGGATCACTTACCCTGAAAAGATTTAACTGGTCCTAGAGCCAGATTTAATTTGCTACTGTAGTCACAGTAGCTTCCCATGAACAGAGAATCTTCACAGTCTTTACAATATTCAATTATATCCCAGTGGAAAAAAAAACCAACATGAGTTCAGTGTTCCAGCCTACTTAGGTATTTTTATTTAACTTTAAGTGCTATTAAAAAACTTGCAAAAGAAATGCTTGATCTTTTCACAATATTACTCAGTGAATGACTCAAAGTCTGTTGTAAGAAGTGCTGGTATCATGAGATTTTAATTAGATTTGTCTTTCTGAATGTTTATATATATAAAAATACTTTTAAGTCTGTAAACCTGGACTATTATTTTATTGCAGTTCTTCCAGTGGTGTCCTGCAGACTTGTGAGACTGAAAAAACCTTTAAGCATGTTTAAATTTTAGTTTTACATTAGAAAACTGAGTTGTACACTTAGTAAATCTTGATCTGCTGTTTTTGCAGGGCAACAGGGGCCTTGGTTTCTATGGAGAAAAAGGTGAACAGGTAAAGGAAAACGAATGAACTATTATTACTACTAAAGGACAGGTTGATGCTATTTGGTATTTAAAAAGGAACATGTTTTAAATATGCTCTGAATTTGCAATTGTATTATGGAATTCTAAGAGAAAAAAACCCAACATGTACAGCTTTGAAAGCAATTATAATCTCCATAAGGAATGTCACAGTTGGACTGACTACGTGTCTAGGTCTAGCTGTGTCCTCATTTACACCAGCACAGAGGTAACACATCTGAAATTTATAGAGCCAGACCATTTTAAATAAAGCAATAATCTTTACCATCATTCTAGAAACATACAGGACAAAAGTATTACTGTATATTAATAACAGCACAAAATAAATGTACCTTACCATCAACTGATTCAGACATTTAGAAGCATACTCCTAGCAGGGGCAAATCCACATTGCTCCTTTTGTTGTACTTCTTTAGACCCTGTGCTGATCAACAGCTTGACAAGGTATTATAACTGTCAGTAAATGTACCCCCTCATGCTTTTCCTGCAGGGCCCCCCAGGTCCTCCAGGTCCACCTGGACTTCCTACAAGAGAACTGATGGGTGTCCCCTCTGACAAACACAAGGTAACTACCGGGTATTTTGCCAAAATGCATAAGGAACTAAGAGCTCTGCGGTACCAAAACTAAAATACTGTGCAATTCTGCTTTTACATACAGTACTTAGAAGACTTTGGAATATCAAAAGAGAAGTCTGCTACTTTCCCATAGCTTGGGTTATGAAGTATTTATTGAAAGTATAGAGGCTAAAGTCATTCAGAAAGCACTTCTCAGACTAGAGTTGCTTTGGGCAGATGTGTTCTCTTTAAATATGCAATCTTTAACTGGTCATCACTCACATCTTCTCCTTTTACAAGCAGAAACACCCGTTGAGAAATCATTCGATTATCTTGTTTTTCATAACAATGAGTGAAATTTTCTTCCAGTGACAGAGGCATATCTTTAGGGAAGCTATCTGAATTACTGTGTGTGTTTGGATAACTTATCTATGTGGCATAGATATTTGTATACTTACAGTTAAGGCTTGTTCATACATATTGGAGGAATCCTCAAGAACAAGATGCAGTTTATTCTCATCTATTGCTTCTTGCTGGGAGCAGGGGTACTCACACCCTGTATGCTTATATTCTGTATCAAACACCAACCTTCAGACCAATAGTTTTTCATCCCTTATTTGAAATTAGAAGTTCATGTGGCTCATGTAATTTCTGCAGTAAGTGAATTGGTATGATACTGAAAGATCTAAAAATGCCTTTGACAGTCTGCAGTGGCATTTCCATGACTAAGCAGAGATGTCCACATATGAGGTACTTACCTGGAAAGCCTTTATACTCAGTGGAGATATGATCAGTATGATGAGTAGACTTCAGGCTACTGAAGTCTACTACATCCTAACAGGAAGTCTTTTGATCAGACAATTAATCTGTAATCTGTAGTTAAAACTGGGAGAATGTGCATTTATTTATAGGCATTACTCAGGCACTCACCACTCAGACATCTCATGAACAAGCCTGGAAATAATCTGAGGTGCTCACATTCCTAGAAACCTGTTCAGAAAAAATATGACATAGTTTGAAAACCAAAACAAACCAAAACAAACCCACAACTTCTTAGGAAAGCATGAAGCATGCATTTCATATGACAAGTGTTTGAATAAAGAATAGCACAACAGTGCTTTTTTTTCTCTTAATAAACATTTGTCACTTTGTGTTGTAGAAAAGTTATTGCAATGTAAATGGGAATGCCTGAATACTTTTTCTTTATTGTTAGGGTGAAAGAGGAGAACCAGGACAAAAAGGGGAAGCTGGAATTCCGGTAAGTCAAGTGGAGAAGAACAAAGACAAATAATAATACTGAAGTTAATACTGGTAGATTCTTCATTGAAATGATGCAATACAGATATGGAGCGACATAAGCAGAGACACCACGATGCTTTAGAAAAAGTGAACAATGTGGTGTGTGGTAACTGCAATCATTCTCTTACTGGTTTACCAAACTAAGATTTTCCCTCACACACTCTTTAATTTTAGCTTTAACTACTAGTAAATCTCTTTACTGCTGCTGATCTGCTGACCTATGTTTACAAATTCCCATTGATTTAATTAAACAAGTATATATGGACATTTTCTCAATCATTTTTGGCCTACTCTGCAGCACATGCAGACTTTTGGTCTTACTGGTCATTTAGTTTGTTGTTCATAATCCCATGTGTTGCTGTAGCAGTTAAAGCTGTCAACCAGGCTTGACTGAATGTGGTATAGTTACCTCACAGGCAACTTCTAGTCTGTCTAAATAGCTTTGCCATTGAGTGGTTCTTTTTTGCTTCCCAGAGTGGTTTAAAATACAGTCTTTACCAATTAAGGATGCCTCCCTGAGTGTTTTGCAGAGGTTTATTTTCTCAGATGGTCTGGTCAGTTTCTCCACGAGGTTGTGGGAGAAGGTCACAGTGTGAGCCCTGAAGTCCTCCATGTGCAGTTGCTAGCCAGTTCTTCAGCTGTTGGTCAGATTTTACATATGTAGAATCTTTTTGACTGCATTAGGAGAAATGTAGATTTTATGCTGATGTAGCAAAAGGGGATTTGTGTTTCTCCCTTTTCTGTTTTTGGTAGTAGGATGGATAGCAGCATGCCTGTGTTTGCCAAATAGCTCTGTGAAGCTACAATTTGGGCATGAGCTGAGTTGCTTAATTGGTTGTATAGCTGAAAAATTGCTTTGGCTCTTCTTCAGAGATGCAGCCACAAAAGAAAGAAAGAGGAGATGATAGGAGGGAAACCCTGTCCTCTCCCTAATGGCCTGCTCCTGCTATTGTAGTGAAGCAAGCATGTTACACTTAATTTTAAGGACAACAGTTCTTTCACATGCAGCTATTATTAGATCCTCCATGTGTTACAACGATGTCTTCTTCCTGTTTAACTTCCATAAAACAGTGTTACAATTTTTTTGCACGTAATGAAGAACTGTGTTGAACTGGTTTGTAATATTTCCTAGGGTATGCTTATCTATGCTCCTGAAAAAGGTGAAGAAGGGGTAATGGGCTTCCCAGGACAAAGGGTGAGTCATTCATTAAAGGTAAAGTTCACGTAGCTGATTGTACAAATACAAGCTGAGTTTGCCTTCAGGAACAAAACACAGATTGACAAACTATAGGAATGACAGTTCTTCGGCCTGCCAGGTTGTGGCCTCCTCTGAACTGCCGGATACAGGAAAGCAATAGGCCATTTTGAAATGGTAGTGGGAGGAGGGCCGGCCCCGTGAGGCTCACAGGTACACCTGTACCATCAGTGGGAAGCCTTGTGCATTTCCTACCTAAAGCTGTGCTCACTACCCACAGCTGCTGTCCTGATCCTCAGCACAGAGTGATGGGGTTGGACAACATGATCTCCAGAGGTCCCTTCCAACCCCTAACATTCTGTGATTCTGTGACTGTATTTCACTGTTTCCACCTTAGCTCTCTTTAGATTATGGTTAACAAACATGAGTTTGGCTCCAGTTACTGGTGACCCCAGAAAAAAAAAAAGCTAATTTAAATGCTACAAACATAGTATTTGTGGGTACTTTTTGGAGGGCTGTGTTTCTAAAGTGCTTAAAGAGAGAGAGAACAGTACTCAGCGTACATTTTTTTAAAATCTCAGCCATCTTTAAAATCTTAGTGGTCAATTTACAAAGTATTGTTTAAGAGATAAAAATCAAACACCGAATTAGGTTTTTCTGTTAGCACCATAAATGAATCTCATTGAAAAAGTATCTGAACTTTTAATATTAAGAGTTTCAAGATGACAGATTTATTTTATGTAAGAAATAATAATGGTTCTAAACCATTGGGATGTTTTGATTTTTTTTATTTTGCTAATTTTCTTCTGCCTTCATAGGGTCTGCCTGGCATCAATGGTTTTCCAGGACTCAGTGGAGAAAAAGTAAGTATTTTGTATGAGACTGTTGTTTCCAACACATACATATAGACACTCTGTTTGAAAAGTAAACTCTGGAGGACTGATTCTGCCTGTAATTACACCAGCTGTAGTCTCACAGATACCTGGATTCATCCATCATTGTAGTTTTGAGTCAGTTATTTGACTCATTGGAGAGAAAAAAATTAGGCCTGTAATTAATTCCGGTGAGCGTGTTTTAAGAAGAGTACAGAGAGGTGTCGTTTCCACTGTTCCCATTACTGCCACCACGATTTCTGTATATGTCTTCCTAGCTGTAGAAACTCACTTTCTGAGTAGCTTTCTGCAGGTACAGTTGAGACATATGGTTATCCTGAATATCACAAAAGAAGGAAGTTGATAAATGTACCAGTTAAATCTCTGTCCCCATGGAAACAACCCCAGATACTTAAATTAGCATTTTTCAGACAGAAAAGAGTTCATACATTCTGTTTGGTCTCAGAAAAAGGCTTCTTCAGTCAGCATTAGAAATCAGTTCCATGACGTATTCAAGCAGCTATGGGATGCATAACTTTTCCATGCTTCTCCATTCTTAGTTGTTTAAGGATTCATCCTGACACCAAAGCATAGCAATAATGTGAAACACGCAGGACATGCAATACAAAAAGTAACATTTGCACAGCTAGTTGGTCCCTTCACAAAACCTGGTGGTGTGAAAGGGAATGTGCTATCACTAACAGGTACATGGAGAAGCTGATGCAAATCCCTTTAAAGTCCGCTGGTTGACCTCAACATAGGGTCATGCTCCAGTCAGTGATCAGTGGATTCCCCTTATTAAGGGTGCATCTTGGCAACAATTTTAGTGCAAGGTGCACTGGGTGGAGTATCACTGTGTAACGTGTGAATGAGAGGGGACAGCCTACTCGATGCACTGTTCACAACAACCTCCTTTTTGTTGATTTTTGAGTGATTTGATTCTTAAGAAAGAAGGAACGCTGGTTAAGTCCTGCTTGCAGACAGATAGATGAAGTCGTAGTTAATTAGAAAGCTGCTGGCTTCACTTTCAGACCACCAGCTCCACCTAGTGTAAAGAGATTTTACACCTGATAGTCAAGAGGCTCCTTTTCTGATGGGTGTGATGTACAGCTGTCATTCTGGAAAGGTCTCTGGGCTTGGGATTTCAAACCTTTTAAAAGAATGAAGTGGGCAGGACCTTAAATATTACAACATTTGCTGGGGTAAGGATGGAAAATTTTCTCTGGAATACAGCCTGCCCCAGGGTAGGAGACTTGAATGAAGGTTTTTTTCAGAGCTGGTCCTAAATCCTCATTCTGGTGGAGAACCTCTCTTTGGCCAAACAGGCTCCAGCTGCCTGAAGAACAGCAAAAAGGACCTGTGCACTTCAGTGCTGTTTTGTTCTTCACTGTTTGCATTCCGGTGAAAATATGTCCACTCCTGATGATTCAGACTTGTTTAGTCTTCTTGCAGCAGGTTAGTGTGTTCTGGCTGCCTGGCCCACGTGTCTCAGAGTCAGCTGGCACAGCCAAGATCCCCATTCTCCTCCCCCATCCCGCAACCTCTGTGGGACGATGTGAGCGTAGGTGCTCCTTCTGTCTGCACCACTGGTGGGCTTGACAGAGCCTGCACCACAGCAGGTCCTCCTGGCCTTTGACAAGGAGTTAGACTTGTTCCGAAAGATAGAACATCAAAACACGAGGAGACAATGATACTACTCAAATTCCTACACCCCTGGGAGACAAACCACTCATCTCTGTTCTATGGTTTTCACACTAACATCAGAGGAAGCCAGCTGCTACAGACTGAATAATTTTAATCTCTCTCTGATAAAGGAAAGGTCAATCATTTGTATGTGTGTTACAGGGTTCTCCAGGATTTGATGGTCTACCAGGTGGCTATGGTTCAAGGGGAAGCAAGGTATTGCTTTATTTTCATTTGCTAGAAGCAATAAACCAGATGTTGTTCTGCTTTCTTTTCCTTTCTGTCATGTAATAACAATTGCTTTTGTCATCACTGCAGAACCGGGTATATGGTTTGCTAACTGGAAATCTCTGAGATTCCTTAAAATTCGCATCAGTGCTTTTGAAAGTTTGTTTCTTTGTGTTTCATGGGCATACCTTTCTATTTTAAAAGAAATCCTTTAGAATAATGCACTTAGATGTGATACTTCAACTTCTGTTAACAGGGGGAGCAGGGCGAGATGGGTCCTCCAGGACCAGTTTCCTATTTTCCTTCCCGCATCCCAAGGAAAGGTATGTCTTCTTTGCTAAGATTGCTTATCTTACGTGCATTTTCCTACCCTCTACACAGATCAAAAGTATGAAATGATGAGAATTCAGCTACCTTAAAAACTGTGGTTTGCTAAACTGTTCAGAGGTAGAGAGTGCTCTGATCACCTTTTTGCAGTCAAGTGGCTTCTTTGTCTCTCCTGCTGAAGCTGGATCACTATACAAAAGGCATCCATGCATTCCTGTGTCCACAGAGAAGAAAAAAGCAAAAAAGCATGTGACTCTGGTGTCCAATGACAGGAAGAATGGGAGACTCTGTCTTCTGTGTCCTGTTTCAGAGACTTTGGATAAAGTGCAGCAATGGCAGCAGAGCAGAGACTATTCTTATGATCTGATATTTAGAAGGAAAATAAATAATAAAAAGCTTTTAATATCTTTTATATTGTCAGATTTCCTTTATTTTATTTTTTGCTAGGCTTGTAGCATCCACTGTCAGCTGTCCTGCAAAGCAGTGGTGGCTCTGGCTGGCCAGACTCCAAACACATAGAAGGTGATACCAATTTGCCAAGGCCAAAGCTATTCCAGGGAAGGTGCCAGCAAACAGCAAGAATGCTCACGTGCCATAGCCCCAGCCTGTGTCCTCATACCATTGAGTTTATGGGTCTTGTTGAAAGCCAGACATTCTAACAGTGAATGGTTCCCTTCCTCACAGAGAAAGGGGTCAAGAGGACAAAAATATTGTTCACATCACCCTGCCAGGCTTTTAGGAGCAGGAGAGACTATGTAGAGAAAGGAGGAAGCGGGTAGGGGCTGGACAAACTATATGTCCTCCAGTATCACTGACCTTTGACAAGAGCATGATACTTTCTGCAGGCAAAAGCTGGATCCAGGCAGGTGTTTTTGGTACTGGAGAGCAGAGATTTAAGCTCACACATCACACATCTGTTATAATGGTAACTTCTTGTAGGAAAAGGAGAGGCTTTCCTCAGGAATCTGATCTTCTGTGCTTCCCAGGAGCCATGTAGCTCTAGTGGCATATCAGTAAGAGCTGAGAGGTATTGTCCTTCTCTCTGGCCTTGGTAGCTCCACGTCATTCCTGTCAGAGCCAATGCACAGCTCCCAGGTATTTGGGCTCTAGAGAAATCTCTCATATATTTTTTTATTCAGACTAAGGCAGCATGAGGTAGCAGGGTTTTTCTATTTCTAAAGCTACCTTTAAGAAACAGTTGTAAATTCTAATATTCTGAAGCCCTTGAAATTCCTACTTTTTACTTTTTAAGAATTGAGCCATCTGCAATGTATCACACACTGGCATTTATGTGTCACAAACAACATCACACTAACATGTGTTTTGTGGAACCGGGGATGTCTTTTAGGTGAAAGAGGTGATCCAGGCTTTCCAGGGCTTTCTGGACTACAGGGAGACCCAGGAGAGGAAGGAGATCGTGGGCTGCCTGGTCTTCCCGGATTCTCTGATGGTAATATCCCAGCAACACATTCCAACAGCTTAACTCTATAGTGAGTTTTAACTGAGAAGGGTCAAGGTGAAGAAAAACATTTGTGGACTGTGGAGCATGCAGTGCAGAGCAGTAGGGGAAAAAACCTAAGAGGAGCATTTTCCTTTGGCCTTGATGGGGCTTTGGCAAAACCACTAAAGCAGAGATGATGACAGAGCCTTCAAGTTACTGCTGTTGATTTGCTCAAGTGAAAAGTACAGTTACTGGTTTTTGTCTGTGCTAAATATCTTCATTTCACATGCTAGACGCAGTTGTGCCAACTTTCCCTTCTGCTACACTACAGGTCTTTGAGCAGTGTTGTTAAGAAATTGTTCTGAACTTCTTCCCTCATTCTGTTTCAGAGAATGGGGATAAGCCAGGCTTACCGGGAGAAATGGGACCAAAAGGTGAAAAAGGTGAATTAGGATCTCCTGCTTATCAGATGGGCCCACCCGGGTTTCCGGGTAAGCACGGTGCACGAGGACTCCGTGGTCCACCTGGTCCTGCTGGATCTCCTGGTAAGTCTATGGAGAGAGATGATGAGAACTCACAGGAACAGCTTTCCTTATTTTAAAGATAGATGTTGGCAAGTCAAAGTGAGAAAGTAGATTGAGGGAGTGAAACAAAATGGGTGGTGAGGACACATAGGTAAGAAGTATTGTATGCTCACCAATGAAGGAAAGATTTTCATGGCTTTTAGACACTCGGCAGCATTTGAAAGAAAATAAGGCCTGTTTTGGGCTGGAAGAGTGTCAAGGAGGGTCTGAGAGAGCTGGATTTCTGTAGCCTGCAGAAGAGAAAACTGCAGACAATCTTACTGCTATCTTCCCTTACCTCTTGGGACATCAGGGGGAAAATGGAACCAGATGCTTCACTAAGGAGCACAGCAGTGAGGCAAGAGGCAATGGTCATGAGCAGCAAAAAAAGGAAGTTCTGATTAGATACTAGGAAAAGCTTTTTCACCATGAATGTGGTCAGACACTACAACAGGTTGCTCACAGAGGCTGTAGACTCTCAGTCTCTGGAGATACTGAATACTCAGCTAGACAAGACCCTGAACAGCTTGCTGTAACTTTGAGTTTGGCCTTGCTTTGAGCAGAGGATTGGACCAGGTGTCCTCCAGAAGCCATGTCAGACTGTCACTGTCCTGTGACTCTATGAAAGACACCACACTGCAGTGTAAGAGCAGGAGTGGTGAAAAGGTTGTGCAGGAGGTGATCCAGAGCATGTGGTCTGTAGTACTACAAAATAGGTTGTGCTGAGAGAAAGGAGCAAAGGAATTCAGGGTGAGAGAGAAAAGAATGGCAAGGATCAGCTGCCACAGCAGACAGAGTTACTGAGAATGGGTGTGGGAAGCTGTGAGAAAAGGAAGAGAGCGGAGGGTAAATAACAACAGTCTGGGTTAGAGAGTAAATGACATTAGAGAAACACAAGTGGTCAGATGCAGGTGTTACAGTTTAGGGTCAGGGCAGCCCTCTTAGACCTGCAACAGATGCTCCCTATTAGCTCCCCTCCCTCCCCAAAGAGGAAGAGAAAGGGAATAAGGGAAAGAAACTGGGCAATTAAGAAAGGAAACTAGAACAGCTTGGATGAAAATAATACTAAAATGGAATATATACAAATCCAGTATTGAACCCAACCCACCTGAGGGCAATTATATCACCACTGGTGCTGTGGAGCAGGCACTGGGGGAGTCCCAGACTGGGCCCTGCAGCAGATGGGAGCTGTGTTCAGGGGTTGGATTCTGGTGCTGGATTCAGGAACACACCGATTGGGATCGAAGGCAGAACGGACAGAGTCCTCCTGGGATGCTTGGAGGAAGGAACCAAAAGAGGACCTGAGCTAAGCTAGCAAAGCTGGCAAAGAGAGGGGCAAGACCCTCAGCTTTATATCGAATATGACATGTATGAGCTGGAATCCCTCACTGGTCAGTTTGGGGTCACCTGTCCTGTCTGCTCCTCCCCACAGGTGAGGCCTTTCACTTTCTGCACCCCCAGTGTGGTGCACAAGACCCAGCAGTGGCCTTGGTCTGCACCCCAGCCCTTGGTAGTGACTCTGCCCATGGGGTGTTACCACTGCCAGCAGCAGGCACTGCCTGGGAAAACAGGCTGCTGACTGCAGACAGTGCAGTCAGTTAGATCAGGCTGAGCTGAACAGTAAAATCACTGAACAGAATTAGTTCTGTTCTCACTCAAACAGGACAGCTGAGCAGCTCAAAGGAATAGGGAGGAAATAGAAGAAAAGTAAATTTTCAGTAGATTAATTTATATTCTTATTTAATTAAACTTCTAGGTGCTCTCTTTGGATTAAAAGGTCGGGAGGGGACACCAGGTAGCATTGGCATGCAAGGTTTCCCTGGGCCAAGAGGACAAAAAGGACCTAAAGGTAAGTTACAACCAGTAAACTCAATAAATGATCTCCTGTTGTGTGTTGTGTAAAGCTCCCACTGTATTCAGTCTGAGTTGATTAAACTATGACATGCTCAGGGACAGATCAGTTTGATTTGGGGCTAACACAATAAGGAAACATTGTGTTAGTTTCTAGTAGGAGAAAAAAAAAACAAGTATTTCAGAAACTGCTCAAATATTCTTAAGTCTCTCTATGTAGAGGACACAGCTGAATGTCTTTTTGTTGTGACAGAGCATTATTTCTTACCTTTCCAATCCTTTCCTTAGGTGAAGAAGGGGATTGCAGTACATGCCTTCTGGGTGACGAAATGAGAAGGGGTTCTACTGGTCCCCCTGGTCCTCCTGGCTTTCCAGGAACCCCTGGCCAGCCTGGGAGGAAAGGAGAACCTGGTGATCAAGGACCACATGGTATTCCTGGTTACCCTGGAGCAAAAGTGAGTTGCTTGTTTCTTTATTGCATAGTTTTATATGCCTATTAGAGGAAAAAAAACAACTAAACAAGCAACCCATTCTCTGTGGAAAAAAAAACAATGAAAAGTACAATTCCTGCCTGTGCTATTTCAATAGCTTTCAGATTGCTAACTACAAAATACTGGCAGTCAAAAATTGATAGGATGGAGGTGAAAATAGGATGTCTTGGGAAGAGAGAAAGATTTCCACATAATCCCCAGTCCACTTTTCCATTTAACAAAGCTCTTTCAGCAGAACCCTTTCAAGCAGCTGTAGTACTGAGTATGATCTGACCATCTAGAAGGGTAAAAATTCCCGTAGTAAGTTACAGTTGTTGCTAATAGAAGATGCATATCTCAAACTGATGAAATGTGAAGTTCCTAAAACCCACCGTGCAACAGCCCCAAGAAAAAGGCTTTGCTTATAGTTGCTTGCATGTTATTTACACTTAAAGGTGCTGTATTGTGTGCTATGCCAAGTGCATCATGGTTCCTCACAGTCAGAGCTGACTTCAGGAAGTCACATCTCTCAAGATTTTAGAAGAAAAATTTTTAAACCCCCAACCTGAATTTGTTTGTGCAGAGATGTCAGAGCAAACGTAATGTTTTGAGTTAGTGCTTTAGGCTTTCCTGAACATCATAAAAACAACCTCATTCCCAATGAGCTTAAGTTTGGGATTCTTTAGAATTAAAATGAAACAAGCTTTGACTTGATTCTGGCTTTAAAAAAAAAATTTTAAAAATGGATCTTTTTTTTTCCTGAAAATTCAAGATAAAAAGTTGTACTTTCTAGAAGTAATGAAAAAATTGACAAATATTTTCAAAAAGTTCCGTGCTGAAACTTAGTTACAATTTTGCAAGTTCTGCAAGGCTTTTTGCCTTTGAAATGAAGAGTTTCAATATCTGCAGATGAATTAATTTCCCAGAATTTAAGTTACTGGGGAACAGACAGTAGTTATAACATATATAGACATAGCATAGCAAAATAGCACTTGGCAGCAAAGCCCTGACTTTATCTCAGCTTTTGGTCTGCAGCAAATTCAATGTAAAACAATTTAGCTTAAATATGATTGGTCTATATTCTTAGACAGACTCAATAATTCTTTGAGCACGTTTAACAAGTTAGGTATACAGACAATAAATACATTTAAATTTAGATCAGATATACATCAATATAATGAAACAAAAATGTCTTAAACAAAGAATATTTTTTTCCTGTGGAGAAAGAGAAATTATAAATGGCTGTAAAACATTCTGAAATCAGCTCTGTGCTAAACTGTGTTGCACACAACATCTAAACCTTGAAAATAAAAAAACCTAACCCAGCAATGTGAACATCGTACTATTAATTCAGTATTACTGCTGAAGATTTCTGAAGTTACACAGTCAGTGAAATAATTCAGTACTATATTAAGTTCCTGAGTTTTCTTTTAGCTTGCAAAAAGTAATGTCCAAAAAACCATCTTTGTTGTAGTTTATAGATGTGGCTTCATTGACCATTGAAATACAGTTTGCAAATATGGCCTGAGTAAAGCAGGATCCTTATACTCAGATCTGATGGCCCCCTTTAGACTCAGAGAAGTGTGAACTTGTATTGTTGTGGCCTGCAGCTGTGATGCAGCTTCCACACATGCTTTTCACCCAAGAAAATCTTGGATAATGTCAGTAAAAGGCAGTGATGTGAAAGACCCCCTTGTAAATCATGTATGGCACAGGAGTATTTTAAATAAAAAATAAATGCATCAGGTAAATTCCTTTCATTCAGTGTCTGCCCTGGAATTCAGGAAGAGGAGGCTAAGGAAAACTTAACATGTGAGGCATATATCTTAGTGAGCACGACTGGAATTATTCAGAACTAAAGCTAATGGGCATAAAATAGTAAATGGTAAATGAGCCTGTAACCTCTGGGCCTTGGCACCTACCATGGGTACAGTCCTGTGATTGAAAGGCTCTTGGCCAGAAGCTAGCAATACCACTTTCAGATGGATCCTGCATTATGCCAAGGGATTATGAATGCTGCAGACTGGTCTTTACCTTTACCACAGTTTGCCTTTGCAAGAGAGGAAGTCTCCCTCCTTTGAGATTTTCAGAGCTTGACTAGTCAAGACTCTGGGCAGCTTGCTCTAGCTCTTAAGTCCTGAGTTGCACCAAGGATCCCCAGCTCTCGCTTCTAACCAAAACCCTTCTGACAGGTCTGCAGTTTGGGGCAAGTCCCATAATCACTCTGTGCCAGAGTTCTCTGGTAAACAAAAATGGTGCTGCTTTTCAGCCCCACAGTGGTGTTCTGAGTCACAGTCTGTTGCCAGCTATGAGGCTGTCCTCTTTTGTAGTGGTGGGCAGGAGGACTTGCAGATCAATATAAAACCGAGGGGTTTTTCCATGGTACCACAGAGTTCCTTACAGCATTTTCTTTAGAGGCCAACACTAAGTAATTTACCATGTTTTCTCCAGTGCAATTCTGCAGCTGCAGTTGCCTGCAGGACTCTAGCTCACGAAAAGCCACAGCAGAACCATGTCACATAGACATTGCTCCCAGTTAGAGCATATTAATAAACATTCAGGCACAAGAATGGGAATATTGGAGTGAAAATAATTCACAGAAAGTAACAGGGAAGCAGTAAATTTAAGGAGGCTTCTTTAAGCAGGACAGTAGAAATGTAAATCTTGGTATTTATTTCTTCAGTAGTTCTGTTTATTTTTTTTTTCCTGTTGTTCAATGTGTGTAACACCAGGGATTTTCGGGTCCAGATGGATTTCCTGGACGAAAAGGAGAAAAGGGAGATTCTTTACACATAACTACTAAAGGTAAAAATTCATATAGTGTATTTTGCTACTATTGATACCTTTCATGAGGGATTGATCTCACAATGAAAAGTCTTCTTTAGGCACCAAAGGAATCCGAGGAGATCCTGGGCTGCCTGGCATCGGAGGTGAAGATGGTTTCCCAGGCAGAGATGGCTTAGATGGTTTACCAGGACAGCCTGGCCTTCCGGTGAGTACCAAATATATCTACATCATTTCTACTGCACCCAGTTGCATTTAATTCTGAGGGGTTTTGATCACCAGGCAATCCTTCTCCCACAGATAATGCTGTCAGCTAGACTGGCTTTGCTGGTTATTGATATATTAAACATCAGGTTTACTCTCAGTAATTTATGATCAATCTTTCATTTGCATTTCCATTTTATTTAAATATCTAAGTAGCAGTGTATAACGCATTCAGGCCAGCTTGTCATTACTGGTTAGTTTGTGATAATAAGGGGTTGATTAGTGACTTCTAGCATTGTCTGAGAGAAACTCTGTGTGACTGAACTTCCAACAGCTTTGTTACAACTATGTTAAACAGAATTTACTACAACTTTACAACTTCAAAATGTAGGTTATGTCATCACATGAGGTGCTCAATAGCACCTCACCTAGCTAACTGTAGCCATCTAGAAGTCAGACATGTAGTCTTAGGTCATTTTCTAAGCTCCTTCTGTAGGCAAAAGAAAAAGTTAAATATCTTGCAAAAGGAATTCTTCTTGCCCATCGTGGATGCTCTTTTAGGCCACTGGGATGCTCTTTTAGGCCACTGGGATGCTCTTTTAGGCCACTGGGATGCTCTTTTAGGCCACTGGGATGCTCTTTTAGGCCACTGGGATGCTCTTTTAGGCCACTGGGATGCTCTTTATACGTATTTGAAGATGGACCAGAGCCATATCATCCAGTAGGGACCACGGTGCTTTTTACTGCCAGTAAAGATGGTACTTTGTATTAACTCTGAGAAGGGAAATGTTTTCTAGTGGTGCTCGTAAGACACTGATTCAGCAGTGTAGAAATACCACTAAAGGAACAGACAACGACAAAATCTGTTCATTTGGGTAAAGTTTTATGTCAGCTTTTCTCCAGGTCTCGGAAGTAAATGCCACACCAAAAGATCTCTAGCAATGACCATGGTTTCCCCAGAACCCATTTCAGCTATTCAGAAAGGGCAGTAAGCCTCTCCACAGCAGTGATTCATGTTGCCCAAGAGCCGTTCGTGGGCCAATGTTTTTAGGGAAATGCTCCCTCTAAGAGTGCTTCTCTTGTGTCTTTTCTGACATGGGGTCTACATTAAAGACAGATTACTTGAAATACATTTTATTTGTGATGTTGATCTAAAGAGCTGGAATGCAACAACTGAGGAATTAGTGCCTATAAAATGTAATTCATGTGGCTAGTTCGACTGTTTGAGTTCTGTTTGTTTCTCAGCAAGGTCAGGAGTAACCACCTCTGTTCCCTTCCTGCAGGGTGATGGTATCAGAGGTTTCCCTGGTGATCCTGGTTATCCAGGTGAATTAGGCCCAAAGGGCTTTCCAGGAGAAGCAGGTCTGCCGGGTGAAGGATTTCCTGGTCCAAAAGGACACCGGGGTCCTCCAGGTGACCACGGACAAGATGGAAACCCAGGACCTCCAGGTCTGCCTGGTCTGCCAGGAGAGCCTGGCCAACTAGGTAAGAGACATCACTCTGTCTTATAGCAAAGCTATGGGAGATTGTGTGCAGCATCTGTACAGAACACTGTTGAAAATGCAGAATTTGGTGGGGGGTTATGTGGGTAAAAAGAAATTGCTTGCATTACTTGTCCAGAAATCTTAAAGAAGGAAATACTTCACAAGTCCCAGTAGTTTGATGTCAGGTATTGAAATAGCATGACTGTTTTGGTGCTCAGGCTCAGAGTTATTGCTTGACTTCTAGATGCCTGGGAGAATATTCTTCCAAGCTCAAGACAGGTATATTCCTTTGAGTAAAAATTAGAGGAGGCAGGAGACCAGCATGGATGAGCAAGGAGCTGCTATAAAAACTCAAGTGGAACAATGAAGTTCATAGTGTGTGGAAAAAGGGACTAGTCTCTTTGGAAATTTACAGGGAATTTACAGGAACTTTGTCAGGGTTTGTAGGGATGCAACAAGGAAGGCCAGGGCCTTCTTAGAATTAACTCTGGCAAAGGAAGTGAAGGAGAACAAGAAGGACTTCTGCAAATACATCAATGGGAAAAGGAAGACAGGGAAAATGTGGCCCCACTGCTGAATGAGGTGGGAGTCCTGGTGACAGAGGATGCAGAAAAGGCACAGTTACTGAAGGCCTTCTTTGCTTCAGTTTTCACTGCTGAAACCAGCCCTCAGGAATCCCTGACCCTGGAAGAGAGAAAGCCTGAAAGGAGGAAGTCTCTCCACTGGTCAGTGAGAACTGGGTTAGAAATCACTTGGGTAAACTGAATGCACACAAACCCATGGGCCCTGATGGGCTGCGCCCATGAGTGCTGAGGGAGCTGTCTGATATTCTTGCTCTACCACTCTCCATCATTTCTGAAAGATCATGGAAAATGGGTGGGGTTCCCAAGGACTGGAGGAATGCCAGTGTCACTCCAGCCTTTGAAAAGGGCAAGAGGGAAGACCCTGGTAATTACAGAGCAGTCAGACTCACCTCCATCCCTGGAAAGGTGATGNTCCAACAGGCTGAGTCTCCTCCCCCTTTTCTCTGCCCTAGTGAGACCACATCTGCAGTATTGTGTTCAGTTCTGGGCTCCACAGTTCAAGAGGGACAGGGGAATACTAGAGGGAGTCCAATGGAGAGCTACAAAGGTGATGAGGGGATTGGAACATCTCTTATGAGGAAAGGCTGAGAGCCCTGGGGCTGTTTAGCCTGGAAAAGAGAAGAATGAGAGGGGATCTTCTAAATGTTTACAAATAGCTGAAGGGTGGGTGTTAAGTAGAAGTGGCCAGGCTCTTTTCAGTGGTGTCCAAGGATAGGACAGGAGGCAATGGTAGCAAGGGGAAACACAGGAAGTTCACCTCAACATGAGGAAAAATTTCTTCACTGTGAGAGTGGCAGAGCCTGGAACAGGCTGCCTAGAGAGGTTGTGGAGTCTCCTTCTCTAGAGACTTTCAAGACCCACCTGGCTCTGTTCCTGTGTGGCCTGCCCTGGGTGACCCTGCTCTGGCAGGGGTGTTGGACTGGACAGTCTCCAGAGGTCCCTTCCCACCCCTGCCATTCTAGGATTCTGTGAATATTCAAGTCAGAGCAGGCACCTGCCAGCACTACACCGTGTATGGGACACATGGACTCGTAACTGTGACAGGGTTGGTTTTCAGGCCTGATTCTAATTAATATATGGATTCCAGTGTTTTACAGCAAATAGTTTGTGTGGTATGTATGCATAAATGCAAAAGAAAATCTGTTGCCTGATGTTACGAAAGCCCGTTTGGTTAGAATTGAGACAGTGTGGCTCTTTTAAACAATAACTGTCCTTTCCAATTTTTACTCACAGACTGTGGGCAAGTCATTGAGGACTTTTCTAGAGGAGATGAAACCAAGCCAATATGGTCAGGTACTGTGCATACAAATGGCTTGAATATATTGTAATGTTTAGTCTTATGTTGTTCTTATGGCTTGATACTTTTTTTCACTTTGGATGCACTTGATTGTAAACTTTTTGAACTTCAGGTCACAAATAACCATGCATATACTGTATGGAGCTCTAAAGTAATGTAGTCAAATTGAATGCATTCTAAAATTATCTGTAGATTTAGCTCTGCAATTCAGAAATTCCTTATTTCATTGCTCCTGAGTGTTTATAGTGACAGAATGATTACTCGGCAATCGATAACAACAGCCCCAGAAATTAGTTGCCCAAGAAAATTAAGCAACTTTTCTTTAAAGAGCTTTGAGTGAAGATTTTCATTGCAATTCAACATATAAAGAAAAAAACCCCTTCATTTGTACCTAATATTGATTTGATTGCTTCAGAGGTGTGAATTGCCCACAGCATCTCTTTTATTCTGAAAAATACAGTCATCCCTGAGGTTGGGTTACCCTTCCCATGACAGTAGAACTGGAGCAGCCATCACAGTTCCTTTAAAATAGGCAGACGAGCAAGTCTTGGGGTGAAGCTCAACTTGAGTGCTTCCCTGAAAATGCCATCCATGACCAATTTATATATATATATTTTTAGTGAAGAATAAAACTTTTTTTTTTTAATTCGGGGTTTGCCTGTTAATTTCATTGCCCAGCTTTAATGATGTCTCAACTGCAGGCACAGAGGTGAGGAGGGGCATCACATGAACAGGTACAGCACGACTAATCCTCTTTGTTTGCAGGTGCAGGCTGTGTGAGGCCACCCAAGGGATCCCAAGGCAAGCCAGGACTGCCAGGAGCCACAGGTAACATTTTTGCCTTTGTCTCCCACATACACCGCATTTTGAGGGAGATCTTATCAGATCAATTAAAGTTGAGCCTTAGCAAGCAGCAAGTTTTAGAAATGACAGTAAAGGACAGTGTTAACTTGAAGCCAGCAGAGATCTAAGCAGCATGCAGCCCAGGTGGCTGCACTGTTCCTGAGCTATTTCTGCCTTTGCTAATGAGTGTCAGCCATGAAAGAGAAGACAGAAAGGATAGCCCATTGGCTATTGTCCACGTGCAAGTAAGTGAGAGTCTCTAGAGAGACACTATACCAAGGTCTCTCTGAGCTGACTGGACACATCACAAGGAAACTCCTGTCCCCTGAGAGCAGGGTAATAAAAGGTTGCAGTGGAGAACTGGCAGATCCTTCTTACTGTTCCTCCTCATGTCATATACAGAGCACCTTCAGCAACTGTGAGCCTCAAGTCTTTAATGCAGCTCAGTGTATGGGCCATGTTGTCCTGACACAGTGCAGTTGCACTGTCTGTAGCCACACATGCCTTTCTGGCAGAGATGGTCCACTCAGGGACCATTTAGTGATCCTGGCCCTTACCAGCACTGAAGGTTCCCTACCTCTACCAAAAGGAAAAGGAAGAGAAGGTGGGGACAGGGTCTGAAGGACTGTGTGAGATGGAATCAAGAAAAACACGGACAAGATGTGCTAAATTGTTATAACAATTGACCTTCAAGAGGGTACCTTTAACCAGCACCAGTAGTTCCTATAATCTTACGTACTCCCAGCCGGTCTTCTGTAAATCCTTCTCATCACCAGCTGGTAGAGGTACTGACAAAAACTGTAAGTGGGTCCTTCAGAGTTTGGGAAACGTAAAATTCTCAGTGCCCCTATTCCTGTGCCCTCTCTGCTTTAGCCAAGGTCAGAAATCTGGACGATAAATTTTAAGGTCAAAGGGGTATTTTTTCCAGCACAAGGTTTATTATGGCATGCATGGATTATTTCTCAAAGGCTCATGGGTCTTTAAAGGGAACATTTTACCTCTGTTGAAAGATGATGTGTATCTTTGACCTATGTTTCTTTAGTCCTGATGCCTTAAGTTTGTTTTTAGAATCAATGCTTCTGAAGGTTGTTTTCTTGGATACCTTTGTAATTCTTTTCTGAGTATGATGATTTGTTTATTCATTCTTTCATATGAGCCTGAAGGTTTTTTTTATCAGCAAATACAGTCAGATTTAACTCCGAGCAGCAAGACTGCTGTAACACAAGTGATGCTGGTTTCATGTTCTTTATTTTGTACTCTTGGTTAGCTCTTTAACAAATCTTTCTGTCTTTGTCAACTTATACATTTTCCTAATTTTAAGATTTGTTTTGCATCACTTTCCCTCCAAAAACTGGAAAAAGCCTCTTGCTGAGCCCAGTGCAGAACTCTGTTCATAGCCATCTTTTGACCTGAGGCAGCTCTGGAGCTGGAAATGCAGGAGGAACAAGGCACATTTTATATGTTTTTACAGTTTCTCGCTACTGAAGCTGCATCAGTGTAGTTTCCTGGAGCATCATTCCTACCCATATTCTCCAGATTGACACAAAAACACCAGCACCTCCTTTACACTGTTTTCATTCTCTGCTTAGAGTGATGTGGTTATGTCCACAAGACTTCCCACCTTCTTTCTAGCCAGGATGGAGCTCTACTATAGACAGTCAAGTCTCTGTGTCCTAGGTGCTGCTGGCACCCAGTATTGCAAGCCAGGAGTCATCTTTATAGTCTCACACTCTCGTGTGCCCTTGTGTGCCCTTGAAATTCCTGGCCATAAACATAGCCTGTGCTAAGTTACATCCTGGTTATTCAGTAGTCTCAAGATTTGTGTGATCTCTATGGAATAAAATGTTTCTGTTGTTCTCTGTTTCAAATGTACAGGTAAGGCACTTGCAAACTAACATTGATCTAAAATAAAATCAACTTCTTACTACTATTTGGCATAGCATGTCAGCACCAGCTAACATCACATTAATGAGTTACTGAAATATGTGGTAAGCAGTTGTTGCATTCTCCTCTCTCTGACATGGCTTTTTAATTAGTGCAATACTGAACAGAATGAAAGTAAGTCAGTTAACTACAGACAGGAAAGAAGATGATGATGCTATTTGGGTCAGAGGCATATTGGAATTTTTCATTGAGACCTGAAAGCCTAGGATTTTTCCTTTTAATTGCTTTCTGAGAAGTTGTTGTTCTTAGAAGGGAGAGAACAATAGTCCTGTACAGCACTGGGAAAATGCAATTCCCACTGCATTGGCTGTTTTATGTGCACCTTATCCGTGGTCTTTTTAAAGGTTTTCTTCTCCCCTTCACAAACAGCAGCTAAGACTGCAAATAATCATGGTTAAATAATGGAAATTCGTAAAACTAAAATGGAAAAAAGTACCGAAATTCAAGTGATATTTTCCTTGGTTTGTCACAGTTAGGGATGGAGAGAAACTTGTTTTCAGTGAAATAAATAAATGAGTTGTAATTCCTGGTGATGCTAAGCAACAACACTTAAAATGTTAAAGCATGTTGTTGACCTTCAAGCCTGAGCTGGGAACTTAAGAGTCCAAGGGGCTGGGAAGGGCAGGGAAACAAAGCATTCCACAGGAATTATTTTCAAAGACCTTTACCAGAAACTTTTGATCTTGGAATACAATGAATTAATGAGACTCATGTAATAAATCTATTGCATGAAAACAAATAAACAAATAATATAATTTTATAAACTTAACAAAAGCAATCCTACAAAATGCTTGCAGGGTTTGAGATGTTAAGAAACAGTAATATTTGCCCTTACCCAAATGTCAAATACTACATCACAACGCAGGAAGGTGTCATTACCTGTCAGGAGGTAACAGTATAGACATGAGTTTAGTGCCAGAGGAGTATTTTTTAGGGCACAGCCCTTCTTCTACTAGTGAAGCTATAGACCAGTACTGTTACAAATACAGTAAGTAGGCTAGTTAATATGTACTCAGTTTCTAGGATGATGAGATCTAACCTTTAGCTTTACATTTCTGTTTCATGATCATCTAAACCAGTCTGCTCTTTCTGTGATCAGTTTAGCCCAGAAAGGGAAAAATTTGTTCCTCCTTACAGCATCTCGTCTGTGCCTGTGTCTGCTGACCATTCTTCTTTGACCTTGCCTTCTGATGTTAAGCTAAAAGCCTTAATTTACAAAAATATTAAGTCTTCAAAAGTCTTTGAGACTAATTCTTTTCACTCTAGTAGTATCCACATCCTTGGTCTTTAAGTCAAGCTAATATGTGTTTGTAAGAGCACTTAGCCTGGATTTTTGGTCCTTGTCTTGGGATCTTGAATGCTGCTGAATAACTACAATATAGTCTCATTACATAAAAAAAAAATCATTTTTGCATCCAGAAACTCATCACGATGATATTTACCACTACCTTTTCTTACATTACGTGCACATTTCTGTTGTTTGTTCATATCACACTTTCTTACATTCTTTTATATAATATAGGTGCAAAAGGTGCAAGAGGATTCCCAGGTGATCCAGGTCCAGTGGGATACCCAGGGCCAAATGGTACACGAGGTGATCCAGGTCGGGAAGGATTCCCTGGTCCTCCAGGTATCTTGAAATATTCTTTATATACTTATGACCTCTTTGCTACAGTCACTGAACACAAAAACTTGATTCCAGATACATTTTTACTTCCCTTATCTTCCATGTTCAAACACTAAACTATTACACAAAACTGCTACTTTGCAATTCCAGATGGATTTCCTGCAACTTCTGTAATGATGAAAAATAACATGGACACCAACCTTTTAAAATCTGCGTTAGAGTGCAAAATTTTAAATGTCATAGTAAAAATTCATAAAGTTCACATAGAAATAAAGAAATTCAATAACAAGATATTTCAGATTCCTATTTAGCTCTTTCCAGCATTCATATAAATTATACTGGACATATCAAACCATAGCCAGCTGTGTTTCCAAGCAGTCTTGCAAATGTTCAGTGCCTGTTGTATTTTATTGCTAGACTGTAATAGGTACAGATTAAATCCTAGCGCTGCCATATCTCTCCAGGATGTCCAGGACACACCAATTAATTGCATGTATAGTTGTTCTGTGCATAGATAGTAAGTCAGATGAGCCTAAAATAGTTCTACTGCACACACAGAGGCTGCAGTGGGTGTATACTCAGATTGTCAGTCACTCCAGCAAGAGTTACTGCCAAAAATTACCACTTCCCTGTGGTTGACCAGGTTAATTTGGTCAGAGAAACAGGTAGTGAGGTTTTTTTTTTCTGTAGCACAATTCAGAAGCAGTTGAAGCAACTCAATTTAGGAGCTCTTTAGAAATTCTTATCCATGTGTTTTTCAAGTGCTAAGTCCTCACAGATACCGAAGCACTGCGAACTTCCCCATATCCAGTGCCCAAATGCTTCTTTGCCCTAAGGCAGCATGTGACCTGAAAGTATTCTCTAGGCTCATTTACAGCATCTGTGTTAGTGAAAAAGAAAGCAAAGGAAGAGTTGTGCACGTCCTGCTCAACAGGCAGGGAATGCATGATACAACATTGCTCTGTGCAGCAGAGGGCAGGACCATGAACCTGTATTTCCCCTGCTGAGCTCTGCAGTGCTCTAAATGCTAAATTAGGGCTTCCATACCATATGGCTTACAGGTCACAGCATGGTCAGCACTAAGACCAACTTTCTGCAGTCTTCTGTAGTGTCTTTCACCAGTGCTTAGCCTGAACTTCCAGTCCAAGTCCAGTTTTGCAGTTGACAAGAAGTTCTTCCCCTGTCATTTGTCGTAATGGGGACTTATGCCCTACGATTTATTCACCTACAGGGTGGAGGACAGGGACAGTGGCACTCCATCAACAGCATGAAATAATTACCACTGGCCCCTTGAGATGTGTTGGAAACAGCAACGACAAGGACCCACCTGGGCAACTGCCCCAGTCTTCCCAATTTACCAATATGCATTCACTCCTCATTTACTTTTTGCAAATTTCACTCCCTAAAATATCCTACCCATGCTGCATATGGGAACAGGGGCATGGGTACAGTAACTAGTTTTTTGCCCTTAAAGAATAAGATGTTTATAAAATGCTGCAATAGGTGTGGCAAAATAGTTGCATAAAAGTAACTGTGCTTGGAGCTGTGGATCTTTTATCACCCAGTCACTAGGTATCCTGAGAGGGCACCTGTAAGTTCTCCCAATTTCCACACTTGGTCAAAGGTTCTTACAAATGCTATGTGGTTTAAAAATATTTCTGTAACACTTTATTTGAATCTGCATGCTTCTGCTAAGAACTAGGGGAAATGACAATAATATAAAAGGCATTATGATGGTTTATCTAGGATTTGAACTCCAATGTTTGTAGCGAACCCTTTGCTGCCTAGTCCCTGTTTATTTATAGGTTTTACTGGGCCCAGGGGAGACAGGGGCCCGAACGGTCTACCTGGACTGCAAGGACACCCAGGCCTCACAGGAAAATCCGGTGCTCCGGGAGCAACAGGACCAAAAGGCCTTCCTGGAGAAGTTTTAGGAGCACCAGCAGGTTCCCGAGGGGATGTCGGGCTTCCCGGCTTTCCAGGGCTGAAAGGCACACCGGGAGATCAAGGAGTACCAGGAGTTAGAGGTAACAGCTACTTCATAGAAAGAAATATTTGGGTAAGAGAGCAATATAAATGTAGCCAAGTTACAGAGATGTGAACCATGTTAGGACACGATGGAGGTACTGATGACCCCAATATCAAATGCCAGTGCCTGATGGCACTCTGATATCTCTTCCCCACCTACTTCAACTGTTACCAGTATGCCTGGCTCCTCCAGACACCTTCTGGAGATCCATTGCTTATGTCCAGCATTCTTTCTTATTGCACTACAACTACTGCTGTGTTCAGATGTACTGCTAATTTTTCCCTCTGTAGTTAAGGAAATGGTGATGTAGTTATTATCCTGACTTTTCCATAATACAGAGATTGTCTCCCACAACAGAAGGTGTTTGGACAGCTCATGGCTTTGCAGGATAGCACACTGCACTAGTGCAGAACTTGTAGATTTTAACTAAGAGGACATAGTGTTTAGTAAATGTTAATAAGCCACTTTACCTGCTCATTCTTTGAGCACTCAGGAACAAGAAAAAGATAACATTATATACTTTAGGGTGTTAATTTTATTTCATTATTTCAGGGAGCTTAGAAAGCATGCTAAACTCCCTAAAGAAAACAGAAAACCATCGTTTCTCTACAAAATCTGACTTTGTCACTCTCTGAATTCTGTGGAGGACTTCCAAAAGCACATGTGGGAATTTAGCATCCCCTGCTTACAAAGTTTCAGTAGCACCTGGACACAGCTAAATTTAGGACTGCTGATTACTCCTTTGCCCTCTTGTGGAAGTAGGAAAAGAGTAGGAATTGTGTGGCGATCTCAAAGCAAGGAGGTGTATAACAGGAAGCTGTTTTGGAGGCACTTCTCATGATTTTCAATACAAATTTTTAAAAAAAGAAGACGACCATTGTCTTACATGAGTTATTTGAAACGAGCAGAGCTGGTTTGACCTTTGGTAGAGCCCCAGAGTGAAGGAAAGGAATGAAGGTAGCTCTGTGGCACTTGGCAAGATTGATAAAAGGCAGAAAACACTATCACCTCTGAAAAGGGGAAGAAATTCAAGGTGAAACATGGCTTGAAAAAGGGAGGGGAAAAAAAAAGTAGTGTGACTTCATACCTTCTTTCTAAGCATTTCTGTAGAACTAATAACAAAACTCATAACAAAAAAAAACTCAAAAAACATTGTTTGTCTGTTCTGAATTTATTTTACAGTTTTGTCAGAATGGCTCTGAAGAAAAAAAGCATGTGAACTTTTTTATGAGTCATATTCTTTTTAGTTTAATATGAAGTGGCTAGTGATTCTTTTATATCATCTATGCCACATAAACAACTGGTGCCTCTGAATAGAGAGCTAAAGCCTGTATTCTGTTGAGAAAACTCACCTTATGTGACCTCAGTTCTAAAGCACACTTAACTGCAGTCAAGGCAATGGACCTACACCAATCTAAAACCTGAATAAAGAGAAGCAGATCCACTTGGCCTGGGTTTTAAGTGCCATATACTTTTGAGGTCTTGTATGCTGCTGCTTCTTGAATGCAAAGCAGGCATTACCTTTCAATTCTTGACACCCCTTTGTTCTTACATCTTAGAGATGTAAGGTTTCACCCAGTGCACTAAGTCATGTATAATCGGGGTCTTTTTTCCTTAGGAATTTGTATGAATCTTATAATGGTGCCTTGTAATGGCCTTACTTAAAAACTTCTGAACCATAGCACAAAACCAGAACCCACCATCTGCCTTTAATGCTTCCATTCCAGCTTATCACATTTTGGAATAGATACAGAGCATTATTCCAGCAGTTCAGTCAGCTGCTTGGTTGGATTCTTACAAAGATGTGATAGAGATCAGGAATTACAGAATTATTTGTGTTAAAAGTAGAAGAGACCTGCTCCATCGGTATCCATCTGGTGCCAGATTATTTCCATTCATTTGAAAGAGCCAGTCAGCCTTCCTGATACAAATACTGAGCTCTGTAGTGTCAATTATTTTAAAACTAATGAGTAGTCTGGTAATTTGCTTTTAATTTGCTTACTGAATTTTGAGAGGAAAACCATACCATGAAAGATTAATGAACACAGAGAAGTGGTATGTAATAATGAGCTCTGTAGATAATTATGCTCTCTAATGCATAGCTTTGGTATTTCAGGAGCGGATGGTAGCCCAGGTTTGACAGGAGCCAAAGGAGATCCAGGGCCACAAGGTCTCCCTGGTTTGATGGGATTGCCAGGAATACCAGGAACGCATGGATTCCCAGGGCCACCAGGAAACCCTGGGCCAGATGGTGGTCCTGGCTCTCAAGGACCTCTTGGTGAGGAAGTATTTCTGTCCTATGTCACACCTCCTTCCAGTTCTCTGTGGAAGGGCAACTGTATGGTTTCCAGAGTGCAGAGTTAAGCTTGGAGTTGTGGCACATGCCATGCTTCAATTCCCAGACACAGAAATGACAGTAATAGTGCAGACACTCTTGACTGCCAATGATGCTGGTGTCACGGGTGGGAAATAGGGGTGGTGATGGTCCTCACTGGCAGAGCTCTTTCTTTTTTTTCTGTAGCCACCTACCAAGCCAGGTCATAGCTTGCTGGTGGCACACTGGGAGAAGGGATCTACCAAATGGGAGTAGTCTTATGGAAAAGGGGCTTAATTTTTAAATTAGAGGAGGGGAACATCCTGATGGGAGTGGGTATGAAACCATCGTGTATGTCCAAATGCTTTTTAATCTTCCTGTTTGCATGTTCACATGTCAGGTTCACCTGGTGCTAGGGGAGAAGATGGTGAGCAAGGTTTTCCTGGCCCTGTGGGCCTGAAAGGTCTGTCTGGTGACAAAGGTGAAACAGGTTACCCAGGACTGCAAGGTATACGTGGCGTGACTGGTCCCCCTGGCATAAGTGGAATGGATGGCTTTCCAGGAGATAAAGGTGAGCTCTGGGCAGCTGCTTTGTAAAAAGGAGTATTACTTAAAGCTGTGCTGAGGTGAACAGCATGCATGCTCTGCTGGGTTACCTCTGTTTAAACCAGAAGAATTAAGGTCATATGCCTAATACATTCCAGAATCACTGGCTTCCCCTGTGTTGTTCTTGGTCAAATGCTAGCTTGTGACATGAACCATATTTTGAAGGGCAATCGCTGTTTTATTTCTTCCTTTAAAAAATAGACAGTATTTACTCTCTTCTCTCTCCAAAAGTCTTTCCCTTGTCCCAGTCCCACTGGCTGTCAGTGAAATTAGAGATGTTTCCACAAACCTTTGATCTAAAGTCTTTTTTTAGAGCTGGCAGTTGTGTACCAAGCAATGCCAGGCACAAGACCTTGATGCTGGCTTATACCAGGATACTAATCTTACATATAGAAAGGAGGAGTATGGGAATTGTTGGTGAGAAAGGGACAGCCAGTCCTAGATCCATGATTTGTATCTCTTGCATGGAACTAGGTACCTTTCTCCAGCTTATCTGTAAGAGAGGGGTTGAACTGATCTTTCAGAAGATGACACTAAGTTCTGGCTATCTCCACAACATCTCCTCTCAGCCAGTTGGAGCAGCCCAATCTACCCCTGCTCTTCTTTACCTCTCAGAGAGCATGGGTGCCTGATCCAGAGCTGCAGGTTGCCCTAGCCATCAAGTCACCCAAAACCAGATCCTGCTGCACTGAAGTTTTCATACTGTTTTAGTCATGCATTACTGGTTCACATTTACTTAGTTTGCAGAAATTTGAGTGACACAATGGTTCTCTTCCCTTTCTTTCTTTAAAGGCTCGAAAGGCTCACCTGGCATCCATGGTTTCAAAGGCATGACAGGCCTAAAAGGAAGATCAGGCATCAAGGGAATCAAAGGAGAATTTGGCTCATTCGGGGCTCGGGGTGATAAAGGCTCACAGGGTGCACGCGGCTTTAAAGGTATTTCCTTATGGGTGGTACTTGTGTGTTTGCTTTTCACATCTGGGGAACTATTTTGCAAGGATTCAAAGACAAAGACGGCACGTTTTTCACATACTAAATTTAGCTCAGACATTCCTATACCTATTTCACACTTGGGCCACTGGCCAAGAGGCCTGGATTTTAGGCTCAGGGAAAGGTTACTTCTTTGTGAATCTTTACACGTTCAAAGCTGGAGACAGAAATCTCATTCAGTTGAGCTCAGATAGTGGCACCTTTGGGCATTTCCAGAACTCACCAGAGCCTCTTCCCAGGACTATAAGGTGTATGGGGGAGAAGGTTCATATTTTATTCCAGTTGCACTGTAAAGGCACTGAATACTCAGAAAACCAGGCAATCAAGTAGTTAAAAGTCAGAAACATATTAGTTGATATCTTCATCGGTGAAATGAAAACTGTAACTCAGTCCCCTTCTCTTTGCATACAATTATCATTAAACACATTTCACCAAGAGGTAAAGATGTTCTTTCCAGGGACCCTGAGATACGTACTTAAGAAAAACTGGTCTGCAACTGAAAGGTTGCAAAACAGTGCTCCCAGTAATTCAGCAGACGTGTGAGCAACAAGCAAGTGTGAAAACAGCCTGTGCAAAGAAAAGTGCAAATATACTTCTTGGTGAAGAAGTGTAAGGCAGTGCATGATGATGAAACAAGTCTGGGTGGCCGGCCTGTCTCTGCATCCCACAAATAACTAAAGACGGTCATAAGTTTGTTTGGGTCCTTTCTTCAGGATATTACTTACTGATGTCACCAGTAACCTTCAAATCAAGAAAAGAAACAAAATAACTGGTAACAAATCCAAGCAGGTTTAGTTTGCCCAAGACTTTGTGGCTGAGAGTTTCCCTTACACGGGAACTGACCTACTGCTCTGTGCTTTCTCCAGTGTGCTTTTTGGGTTTTTTATTTTTGTAAACACATGATACCTAACTGATCTGCTGAGAGGTAAATTACCTGTCACAGAGGAGCCTGGGTCCAGCTCCTCAGGACCGTACATAACAAAGGTTTAACTTAGTTTTCATGTTTTCTTATGCTTGACTGTTCTGCTGACACATTGTATTGAAACAGGTAAGTTTATGCAAGTGGATTTTCCATAGCTTGTGCAGGATTCCTTATTAATCCCTTCTTACTAAATTCACTCTTATGTTCACTTTTCCAGAGCAGTGCCACTGACTAGCTTTTTTACCCTTTAGGTGACCGTGGGGATCAAGGGCCCCCAGGAGACCCCCCAAAGATCAAGCCCAGCATGATGATGGAAGTTAAAGGTGAAAAAGGAGATGTTGGAGAAAGGGGCACAAAGGGATTCTTTGGCTTGAAAGGTCAGTGGTCACAGCTAAACAAAGCAAGCGCTTTCGGGACTACCGATCAGTGTTTTTTCAGTTACCATATTAAATATTCCCTGCTCATTGCACCACTGTGCTGCAGCCCCCCCAGAAAAGCCTCTGGCAGTGGAGCTGAGCTCCCAGCTGCGTTTCACAGAACCACCCGCTGCGGAAAGCTTTGCAAGCTTATGTCACGTGGGCTTTTTTGTACTGGTGCATCATGGTTGCACGTTTCAAGAAGGTCACTAGAAACAAAACTTCTTACACGTGACCAATTGCATGTCAGCTTTCCCAGGTTTAACAGTTTGTCTTCTTTATGTTTCTTCTTCCCCACCTGCAGGTAGTAAGGGAATGCCAGGTGTTCCTGGAAAGACAGGAACTCCAGGGTCCCCTGGGCATCCCAGTTATGTGGCCGGTGCAAAAGGGGACATCGGTGCGAAAGGGCTGACAGGCCTGAAAGGGTACCCTGGTCCAGCCGGCTCTCCTGGCATCAGAGGATTTCCTGGCAGCACAGGAAGCCGGGTGAGTTCATGCCAGTGAGAGAATAAAGATGTCCTTGTGCTGGCATTCAGCTTTTCTAGGGAATGGTCTTCAACCCTTGAAATTCTGCTGAACAGCTACAGTACAAGATAAAAAGGCAATAAAAAATTAATAAATAGATCATGTATTTTTGCATGGTCCTTCTGACATTCATTAAGCAAAGTCCTTTCTTTTATCTCTGGGAGATATCCAAATTTCATGCACCTGCTTTTTGCTAATGAGGACCCAGATGGTTCCTTCAAGATCCTTGGTCCTGTTGCTGTAGCTGTTGGTAAAAATTATTCTCAAAGCTGAGCTCACTCTTCCCTTTCTCCCAGGACTGGCGGTACCACTGCCAAAAATTACTGTCACTGATCAAACAGTGAAAGAGTCTAAGAATCTCAGCTCCTGGAGGGCAATTCATCATGATTCATTTTGGCTGCAAAATCAGTTACACTGGGAGAAATAACCTCTTACAAAAGGCCTGACTCACAGATATCACTTATTTAAGACAGCCAGAAATGTGTGTTCCTTTCTCAGGTACCTTTGCCCTTGGATTTCAGTAGGTCTTTTTCCTAACCAAGGACTGCAGGACTGTTGTGGTTTAACCCCAGATGGTAACTAAGCACCACACAGCCACTTGCTCAGTCCCTGCCCCAGCAGGAAGAGGGAAGAGAATTGGAAGGATAAAACCGAGAAAACTCATGGGTTGAGATAACAACAGAAATAATAATTCTTTTAAATTGTAACAAAAATAACAAAGAGAGAGAAATAAAACCCAAGAAAGACAAATAATGCAAATGAAACCAACTGCTTACCACCAGCTGACCAATGCCCAGCCAGTCCCCAAGCAGTGCCCCCCTGGCTGGCCAAACTTCACCCTAGTTTTCTGCTGACCATGACATCGTATGTTATGGAATATGCCTCTGGTCAGTTGGGGTCAGCTGTGTGCCCTCCCAGCTTCTTGTGCACTCCAGCCTGCTCACTGGTGGGGTGGTGAGAGGAACAGAAGAGGCTTTGACTGTGTGTAACTGCTGCTCAGCAACAGCTAAAAACACCCCTGAATTTTCAACCATTTCCTGTACAAATCCAAACCAGCCCATACCAGCTTCTATGAAGAAAATTAACTCTACCCCAGCCAAAACCAGCACAAGGACTCACTACCATCTACATGTAGTAGGATATTCTCAATATCAAACTTAAGTCTTTTTAAACATAACTTGTCCCTTGGTTTGTACTGTTTTGGATTAACTGGTTTCAGCCAAATGACTCCATAAATTACAAACTACTATGGAAACTCAAAATTGGTAAATTCAATAGCCGTGTGTTGTTTTGGGGGGATTTTTTTGCAATATTTCCACACTGTCCTTCTTGGGAGGTTGAATAAATCCTCGTTGTCATTATCTGATACCTGTTTTCAATCCTATGACAGGGAGAAAAGGGCATTCCAGGAACTGCGGGCCTTTTTGGTACTCCTGGCTCACATGGTGAAATAGGTGAGTTTGTTCTCCTGTCTGAGCGCTCTTTGTATTCATTTACCATCAAGGGCTGAACATTAAGTTCTGAAGTCTTAGGGTGTCTTCAGTCTTAGAGTCTTTGTGCAGTCTTAGAGAATGATATTGGAGATGTTGGAGGCTGTGAAAAAGTTACTACCATCAATTTCATGCGAAGTGTACAATCCATGGATAAATCAATCCCTAGCAGGGAGGGAGGCTGTTCTAAAGACCTGATGTTTTCCTTTCTTTAACTTGTTCCTCTTTAACTTTCAAAATAATTACTGAATTTTGCCTCATAATTTGCAATGCCTTTGAAACAGAAAACACTCTTTAACCTAAAGTCTTACTGCTCGTGTGTTCATTTTCGCTTGAAACAGGTGAGCGAGGAGATACCATAAACTTACCAGGAATGCCAGGCCTTAAAGGAGAAGTTGGTGTGCCTGGCTTAACAGGTATTCATTTCACAGTTGCTCTGGATGTATTGCTTTTCACATACTAAAGGCCACAGAGAAAGGGAGGGGGAGCTTACCACAGGCTTTCAATGGTCTTTAAACCTGTCTTCTCATGACAGCTCCTGATTTATCTTTATTGTAATGAGTATGTGCTGTGTTTACCTCTTCAACTGAACGTACAGTAAACATCAATCATGTGCAACCCTGGGAAACATTTCTGTGTATTTTTTTTGACATTGATGACAAAATGAGCAATACCAGGCCATGATTATGGAAGATGGGATAGCATAGTCAGGTCAATTTTGGATTGAGTTGGTTAGCTAATGTATTAAAAGTTCCCTGCACATGCAGCACGCTTGAACATCAATTTCATATTGCACATAATTTGGGGAGTACTTTCAAAAACAAATTTAATGACAGTTTGGCCAGCATGCTGTAGACAACTATTCACTCAGATTATGCAAGCACCCTGACTAGAAGAATGTCTTTATGTGGTGAGACCTGGACCCGGTCAGTAGCCAACTTCACATAATGTGTGTTAGCTTAGGATTGTGTAGAGAGCATTAAAAGAATGGACTGGTTTTGTGGTTTTCCAGGCACAAGAGGAGGCACGGGACAGAAAGGCGAAGGTGGTGATCCTGGTTTCCCTGGCATTGAAGGCCTCAAGGGCACACAGGGTGTCCCTGGATCTGTGGGACAGGAAGGTAAAATACTCTTTTTTAATACCCCAAAGAATAAAACTGTTTGAGAAAAAGAAAAAAAAAAAAAAAACAAAACCACCTCCTTTCCTTGGAAAGAAAGTCACTGCATTTTGTAATATGTTGATCATTCTGCAAGCTGGTAAAGAGCAGTGAAAAGGCTGTGGAACTCATAGTAGAACTTAAGGCAAAATTTCAAACGCCTAACTCTGCTTCCTACCAATTTTAGCTTTTTTACAGTGCTCATGTGTCCAGTCAGTGTGTTGTATTGTTGGCATACACAGGTATTCTAGGGTTGTCTATATGCCACAAGGAGATGGGTTTTTCAATGCTCTTTTCTGCTGTAAATGAAGTTAATATCCCCCAGGACCCAGTTACTCCAGAGCAGAGCCTTTGAGACCACCCTGTTGGTAAACTATGCCAGAGCACTGGGGAACCGGAGTCAGGTTCAGCTCTGACTGGATCACAAACTCAGGGCTTAAGAATGTGTCTTACTGCAGGAAGATCATGAAAATGCTCTTTCAGGACAGTTGCTCCACATTTCTCATATAATTACAGGGCGTAGAAACGCCAGCCAAAACTGGAACTGTTTTCACTGTGAAACAGTCCTTGTCTGATCAGCTTTCCAGTTGGAAAGGCAGAACAGATGCAGCAGAAGGGGAAACTCAGGTGCACATGAGTGAAATTACTTACTGTAACTAGCAATAGAAGTACAATTACCATTTTTATTATTATTTAATAATTTAACTGTTATTTCTGAGGTTGGCAGAAACCCAACACTTGTGATGCATTGTTCTGTTATACCCTGCCTCTCCTACCTTTGCCCTCTAGTTTTCTTCCACCTGGATGAGCAGTACATGTCATACTATATTAGGAGCCCTAATTTTCCTACCTGTGAGAATGAAGGTAGCACAAGTCCATGTTTTGGGCTATTGGTCTCAAGGACACTCATGAGCAGTAATTCATTGTTGTCGTGCAGGTTTGCCAGGACTGGTCGGCCCTCCAGGGCAGCAAGGAACCCCTGGGACACCGGGATTTCCAGGTGAAAAGGGAACTCGCGGCTGGCCCGGCTTACCAGGACAAGCAGGTATTCATACAGCTTCAGTTATTCTGTCATTCACTGTGAGCACTTGCTCTCATTCCTGTGGGGTGAAGAAGGAGAAGGGGGTGCTTTTTGCAGTTCAGAGTGGCAGAGTTCCTCTAGTAAACATTTATTCCTCATAAAGTCCAGGTGCATTAGCAAAGACCCACATGGTTGCTTTCTGATTTATGGCTTCTGAAGGACTGCTGCCTACTGAGCTCACCTTAACTGTTGATGACCTCCCTCAACCACGAATGCAGCTTTCAGGAAACATTTTCATTTTTCATGACAGCTTGGAAGAAGACAAAAAACCCAAGCCACAATATATTTAAAAAGCAGCATGTGTATAGACAGTATTAGGATACTATAATGTGGCATTAGATAGCAAACAATACATTTGTCCTACATAATCAGCAAAAACTGTGAACTGGTCCAGTGTCTGGTTTTAAGGATAAATGACTGACAGCTCAGACAGAATTCTGCTGTCAAAACACAGGTGACAGTTTAAAATGCTGTTTGTATCACAGGATACAGAATCCCAATGGTTGCAACCTATTTCCCTAATATATTAAGCAGATTTTTTTCTGTGGTACAGCCAGAAATAGACCTGCTTTTAGCTGTATTCACCTATCTGAATCTAAGCTAATATGGCTATGAAGGCTGCCTTTATAGACAGTGATGAGAGAGACAGACACTTAATTTTGTGAAGGTTGAATTGTCTTCCAGAGCTCTGACCGTTGATTAGAGATACCTGCCTAGCTTTAACATCATCCTGGACACTTTGGTGGGTACAAATAGATGGGATAAATTTTAACTGTAACAGCAGCATCAGCTGTTTGACATTTTGTTAGGGTTTTGTTGTTTGGGTTTTTTGAAGTGGCACAGAGGGAATCTCTCCTGAAGAGAGTTTCATTATAATCAGATTTAGAACCTACAATTATGCCATAATTGTCTTGGTTTGAGGATTCTGGAAAACTAAATGGTTATTAACAGAATTGTGTCAGCAAGACTGGAACTAATGGCATGCTACCAGACAGATCAGAGATTAAAAAAAAATCTCATTGTGAGTTGATTGGATAATAACAGAATTTGCCAATCACAAAACCGTGGTGTGCTGTAATTGTAATGAATTAATTTGCATATAATACACAAGATTTCAACACAGAATAGTATTTTATTCAAGCATTTGATTTTTTCTTTTGCCTAGGAATATGTACAGACTCATAGAAACTATTATGATAATGATGAATCTAATTTTAAAATAGGCTTGCCTGGCTTGAGAGGAATCGGTGGACTGCATGGTTTACCAGGCACTAAGGGCTTGCCAGGATCACCAGGTAAGTGATATTCTGCCTGGTCACAGGCACCATAGTGTGTTGGCTGCAGCTCTGGTCGGTGAGATCTTTACAATGTGACTTCTTTAACTGTGTCATCCAAAGCTTGGTGTGGAACTTGCTTCATTATTGGAGGCTCTGGCAAACAACTTCATACACCATGTGCTGCCACACAGATGGATTAGAACACAGCTTCAAATCATAACTTCTTTCCTCTTAAAAAGTTAAAGCCTCAAGGCCTTTTTTTCACTCATAAGCCATTCTTTAATGAGCCATTACAGACTCGTGTATTTGGTAAATCCAAATGCTCTATTCGTGTAGGTTAGCACGATGGTACCTTGTCACATGTGGAAACATTTCAGCTTCTCTCTTAACTTTGACCAATTCCATAACAGGTCCAGATGGCTATGGCTCTGCAGGTCTCCCAGGTTCAGTGGGTGACAAGGGGGAACCAGGAGAGCCGAGCAGAGTGGAAGGCAGCCGAGGACCTCCGGGTCAGAAAGGAGACAGAGGTGTTCCAGGTTTGTATTCCGGAGAATGGGATCTACTTACTATCTGTTTCAGCTGTGGGTGTCACAGATTTCACAGCATTCAGTATAGTGTAAGCAGTTGTATAGAAGAGCTCCTGATGTGGGGAAGGTCTCTATATGGAGTCAGTGCTGCAGCTCAGCCAGCCTTTGCTCAAAAACAGTGACACATGTTGCCCAGTGATGGACAAGCCAGCCCCTCCAGGGCAGCCTGGGTCCTTCCCCATGGTAGCAGCAGCTTGTAGCACCTACTGAGCTCAGCACGATGCAAATGCCAGAGTCTGCTCTTAGTCATCATATCCCAAAATATTTTTAATGAGGCTCCAGTTACACAAACTATGGCTCTCCCCTTCCCTTCCCCTCACTGTCCATCAATGTGTGATTGTCCTGCCAAACCCTCCTGGGCTCTGTTCCTGTGCACTGTGCTTTACTTGTACCATCACCCCCCCTGCAATGTCAGTCTGCAGCCTTCCAGCTCAAACCCACCTATTGTAACAGGCTGCCCTTGCCTCAGAATGGTCCACCACCAGCTCTTCCTCCATCAGGGAGCCACCAGACTAATGTTTCAGATGAATCAACTAATGACAGGGCTTTTCTTAAACAAGAAATTCCAACATTTTGGCTCTGAAAGGATTAAGGACTGGCATAGATATAAAACCTTACTACCTTTGTCTGCTTGGTTCAATGACTCATTTCTATTCTTCTGTGTTACTCTTTGCTGCTGCTAACATGCTGTGCCATAAACAGCATTCAGAGTTTTATTATCAAGCCCTGGAAGAAAAAACTTACCTGATTCATGTTTCTTTTTCATAATTAAATATTTTTTTAAAATGGATAAACAAAAGGGTATTTGTGGCTTTCTGACAACTTGGATCTACTTAAAAATCTGTCATTGGTGGGCTAGATTTTTCACCACTCAACACTCTTCACCTATAGAGAACTTCTTGGATTCAAAGTTTTAGTTTTAACTGACCTCAAAAAAACCCTGTCTGTCACCCCTGATTCCACAGGACACACAAGAACAAAGATGCTATCTTGTCTGCTTCAATACACCTAGGATATTTTGAGTATTTCCTATCTTGAAATAATATTTTACCTGGCAGACCCAAGATTATTAGCATTCCACACAGTGAGCTGTAATTAACTATCCAGAGCACTTTGGCACAGAACTAGTGATTGCTTCTTTTAAGAAAAATCTCCACAACATCATCTGAATAAACAAAAATCAGTGGGATCTGCAGGTGTTTTCCATTTTGAAAATACCATTCTTTATACTTAGGCTAAGGTGAGTGCTTACAATTGCAGTTGTGCATTTTTCTTGCTGTGCTTACTATTTCTTCTCTTCTTGTCAGGACTCCAAGGACCCTTGGGCATCCCTGGTCAGGATGGATTTCCAGGGCCTCCTGGGATTTCAAATATTTCAGGATATCCTGGTGATAGAGGCTCTCCAGGTCTAGATGGAGTACCAGGTAATTCATTACTTTTTCCCCTCAGACAACAATAGAAGATTAAGTACTGGGTTAGCAACAGCAGTCATTGTTATTTCTGTCTTGATGCAGTAAAACATCCCTATCAAACACTAAAGTGCATGGATAAAATGCATTGTTGGGCAGAAATAATAGCACATAAGATAATTGGGACAGACCTCTCAAAAGCAGAGGCAGCTCCTCCAGGCTGACCTGGCAGAAAGGTTTGATTTTCATGCAAATAACAGATTTAATCGTCCAGAATTCTCTTTAACAACTTTCAGAAGCATTATGCTAATTTATGGCTTTAAAATCTGAGTTGTCTGGCAGACTGAGAAGTTTACAGAATGTTTCCTTAATCATTTACAGAATTTTCCTGTGTGAAATTGCCATACGAACTAAGTTACACTGGGAAGCATTAGGTCTTGTCTCTTAAAACTCCACACTATGAGCCTGCTTCCCTCACATATATCAAAGAGCCACTCTGTGTCTCTCTTTATATTTAGAGGCTGATATACTTCTTGCTTATTGAACTGCTCAGTCATTTCAGACTGTAGTGTCAATGAAAAGCTTGTAGCAGAAGTTGCAGGTGTCCCACTATCATCTTCATACGGTGCATGGAAATTTTTGTGTAGACTTGGCAAAAACTTAAAACAGGCAAACCTGCTGAAAACCAACAAAAAAAATGGGTTTATAAATGGAAAGAGAACATTAGTTGGCCTAACTTTGCATACTGATTCCCACTCCCCAGGCAGTCAATGGATTAAAAACTAAAAATAGAAGTAGTCAGGAGAGTGGGAACAGAACACCACCTCCTAGCCAATATGGTGAGACAGGCATGGCTTGCTCATACTTTGCCACATGCATCTTGCATTCTTATCCATGTGTGATCCACCTTCAGCAGGCAGCACAAGAGATTGCCTCACTCAAACCCCTAGTTAGTAAGTCCCTCCATCCCTGGAAACAAGGTTCAAGTTTCTTCTTAGGCAGCAGAGGTAAATGAAGAGAAATCTGCCAGGTTTAGCTTCAGGCAGTGTGTAACTCTGGAAAAAAGAAGCTGTTCCCATAATTCCCAAGACAGCCTGAAGCAGTTATTTGCATCCAGATGTTCAGCTGAAGCACTAAGATACACGGAACAGTAAGTCCTTGGCTTGTTCACCACCTGGCACTGAGTCAGGTACTGGCTGCTCTCTGATTTCTCTCTAGTTACTTGGAGAATTTAGGATGAAGCAGGGAGGCACCTCGTGAAGTGGGGCATTTGCTCAGGAAGGAATAGCTCGCTGAAGACTGTCTCTCGGCACACACCCCACTTCTGCTGAAATCTTGAGTGAGATGACACCATGCTTTGAGGGAGCTTCATGCTCTAATTCCTGTCCCACCACAGCAGAAAGGTGTGCCAGACTGAGAGCACAGGAGCGGGAGTGGTCAGTAAGTCCATTGGGGAGCTAAGCATTAGCTCCCTGCTTAAATTAAGGAAATAAAACCTGATGGGATACAATTAGATAGTACTGTTTTCCCATGTGCCCAGGTCTTAAGTGTAAACAGATTACAACCTCTGTGTGCTCTAAACAGGCTATCCAGGACTACAGGGACAGCCGGGAATACCGGCTCCACCAGGAAGCAAAGGAGAAAGCGGACAAGCAGGTAGGAGTGGAGAAATTGGCCAAAAAGGAAGCAGAGGTGATCCTGGATTAGCAGGAAGACCTGGAGTTCCTGGATACCCTGGACCAAAAGGTAAGGATGGGAAGTGCTGATCGTGGCCCAGGGCAAGGGAACCTCCTATGCTGTAGCGACTTTAACAACATGAGTTCTGCTCTCACTTATCTGTGTTGAAATGCAATAATGCTGCCTGTCATTTTGCATTAAAGGTCGCAAGGGTGAACAAGGTGTCATTGGCTTTATGGGCACAGGAGGATTTCCAGGCGATTTGGGACCTATCGGACCCAAGGGGGACAGAGGACTAACTGGTAAGTGCAGTCAGATGCATGACTCCCTGCTAAGCTGTTCATTGTGCAGCTCCACGGCGCTGATCTAACTGGCCCTGCTCTGAGCAGGAGACTGGACTTAGCTACCCTCCTGAGTCCTCTCCAACCTGCATGACTCTTTGTGAATTCTAATGGACAAATACCTGAATTTAACATAGGCTGTCAACTCTTTACCTTTATGAATTTATTTTGTGTGTAGTGCCAACTCCAAAGTCAGCCACTTTTGGGGTTAGAAAAAAGAATTCCTATCTAAACTAATCATCCAGAGTAGATACACTGGATATTTAGGAATATCTTTAAGATCTTTCAATCCATCTATACCATCTTGTATTTGTGTCTCCTGTAGCCCACCAAAAGATGGTGCTGCACTTCAGACAGCTCTTGACTGTTTGGGGGAACTTCCCAGCTTCCTGTGTCATAACTGAGGGAGCAAAAGCACCATTCATTTCTGTCTGCTTATCTGTGTGCTGTTCAAGAGAACACAATCCCCATACTCACACATATTCCCCTGATACAATAAATACAGCTGCTATACCCAAGGTGGTGAGTTGCAGAACATGGTCCCTTTCTCACATATGCAGCCAAGTAACAACAACAGATCTGTGGATAAAAGTATATTAAAGAAAACATGGAGTTTATTTTAATCAAAATATCTTACCTTGCTTCTATCACAGGCTTTCAGGGCCCTCCAGGCTCTCCTGGGCTGCCCCCTTTTCCTCCAAGGCTGGTTGCTGAGCAAGGTTCACCGGGTCCCCGTGGAAATATAGGACCTCAAGGAAGCCCAGGAGATACAGGACCTCAGGGCCCACCAGGCGATCCAGGTAGGAATCACACACTCATAGTGAAAGCTCCATTCACCTTAGCAGAGTGAGGCCACCAGAGCACTGCTTTGGCTCTCCTAGTTTAAATTCTGTAAGTCGGAAAAGAGAGTCAAATTTTGGTCTTTCAAAGCTAAGGATTTGCTTTCATCCTCCTAGCATTCAGAACATATACAAAACAGGAGAGCATTTCAACAACACTCACATAGCCAAAGCAACATCAGATATGGATCTCACTTAATCATGATTGAACATCTTTGGTGGAAATGTGCATGTCCTCGTGGGTGTGTTGTCAGCCCGGGCAAGGCAGCATTCGAGACGTGGGGACCTCTTGCTACTCGCCTTATCAGAGATGGGTGGTGCTAGTCAGAGTGAAAGACTAGGGTTGTGGAGCTCATGTAGCCTTGATCCCAGCAATCCTTTCCCATGAAGTCTGTGCTCTTTGCCTGAGCAAGAACTGCAGGATCTTGCCTTTAGTGTAAATTAGTAAGCCTGGCAGACAGGGCCAAACACGCAAGTAAAGCACATGTTGCTGAAGGGGAGTAGCTTGTCAATATCTCTACAGTCACCGTGCTTATAAGTGTTGTTGGTGCAAGGTTTCAGAGGCTCGCCTGGAGAGCCAGGACTCCAGGGCAGAGGTGGCATTCCAGCTCCTCCTGGCTCCAGAGGTGAACAAGGAGCAACAGGGTTTCAGGGTCCGGTGGGATTTGAAGGTAAGAGATGTCACACAGCCCTTCTTCCCTTTTCCCCATTTGACTGCCATAAATTGTTCTGTAGTTACTACATCACTGGATGGGGAGGATGGGAGGAGAAAGTTTCTGTCTTCACAGCTTCTTCACAAGGGATGACTAACTAACTTTAAACACAGTTATCTTAAAGCAATATTCTCAGAATAAGTTTTGATAGCTGTCGATGTCAGTCCCCTTGTGACCGAGTTCGTTTTGATCCAAGTGTATATTTATATTGCTTTTCTCTGAAATATTTCAGCCTAGTGTTTCACTAACAGTAACATTCATGGAAATGAATGGTTGGGTGGGTGATGCTTGGATAGATGCTGTTTAAGGGAGTGTATATGTAGAAGAAATACCTGTGTCCTTATTCAGTGAAAGAGCTGAACAATTACTATCTTAGTTAGCTAAGTACACAGAAAAAAGATACTTGCAGAACATAGTTTTAACTGTACAAAACAAATGCAAACCATTCAAAAACAATTGCTTAATCATGGACCAAGGAAACGTTTCAAAGGAAAAATATGCTCATTGGTATTGTACAAAGTATGCTCAGAACAAATTATGCTCGGAATCATTAGAATTTTTCATGTGACTCTCCCTGACTCCAACAGTGAAATGCATCATCTTGGAAACCAGGGAGTTACATCCAGCACTGCAAAAGCAGCTGCTATAATCCTGGAACTACAGCTCTTTTAACAGTAACTCCCCACAAGAAGCAGCATTGTGCAATTAGGCTTTTTTTCACCAGCTTAGCTGGAGTATCAGCTAGCATGGGAGCACAAAGTAAGCTGTATTCTCTCTTTTCCCCACCTCTTCTAAGGTCAGCCAGGCCGCCCTGGTAGCCCTGGGCTACCAGGCATGCCGGGTCGCAGCGTGAGCATGGGCTACCTGCTGGTGAAGCACAGCCAGTCCGATCAAGAGCCAATGTGCCCAGTTGGCATGAACAAACTCTGGAGTGGATACAGCCTGCTGTACTTTGAAGGACAAGAGAAAGCACACAACCAGGATCTAGGTACGTGCAGCAGTCTAGGCTGGCAGCAGCCACAATTCCTTCTCTCTGGCAGAAAAAGAGAGAGAATGAATTTAGAGAATGCTGGGACTTCAGCAAACAGGCTTAGGAATGAGAAGACAAAAACTCTATGTTTGCACAGACTGCCCCTGAGGGAGCTCCTGTAAGTCATTAGTGTTGTTCAGGGGGACCTGTAAAGCCAGGGAAACATTCTGGACCTCAGGCTTTGACTGACATGTGCTTGGAAGGAGCAGGAAACTAAAAACGTGTACTGTCTCCTGTGAGAATGATTGCCATCGTTTCTTTTTTCTTTTTTAACAGGGCTGGCCGGCTCATGTTTGTCTCGTTTTAGTACAATGCCCTTCCTCTACTGTAACCCTGGGGATATTTGTTATTACGCAAGTCGAAATGATAAATCCTACTGGCTCTCAACTACAGCACCTCTTCCAATGATGCCTGTGGCAGAAGACGACATTAAGCCGTACATCAGCCGCTGCTCTGTTTGTGAGGCCCCGGCTGTGGCAATTGCTGTCCATAGCCAAGAAGCTTCTATTCCTCACTGCCCTGAAGGCTGGCGCAGCCTGTGGATTGGATACTCCTTCCTTATGGTATTTGTTCTCCAGTGTCACATTTTCTTTGGTGATGGGTTTTAAGTTTGATGTTTAGATCCCAGGAAGGCTGTTCTGTTTTTCAGCCAGCAACACCAAAACCATGCATCATACTGGGGACCCAGGGAACTACAAAACTAGTTTCTAGGAAGCAGAAGAGGAGAAACAAATTTCTGTGAATTGCAGAGAAAATTGAGTCTTGTCAGAATAGCATCTGGGGTGCTTGCTTTATGTATTTGGAGCAGAACACAGGGACAGCTGGATTAACAAAATTGCACCGAGGTGCAACAGTAGCCTACAAAGCATTTTCACAGTTAAGGATTGGAAGTTACTTATGTACATCCCTATTAAGCTAATCTGGAAAAATAAACAACAAAAACACCTTTTCCCCTTCTTTTCGAAACTTAAAACCACTGATATTTGGTCAAACATTTAGAAGCTAAGTCTTTCACCTTGTCTGGGAAGGGAGATGGCCTCCTGTTGTTTTTAAAATTAAACTTCAGTGTTTTATCTCTGGCAACAAGATCTGAGCTGTATCTCCCATGGTCTGTAGGATCAATTGGATCTTGTGATCTTATAATTAGGAAATGGGATGGTACAGAACAGCTTAGCATTAGGTGTGTAGTGGAAGACCTACTGAAGGGGCCAGCCTGCTTTTCTTGCAAGATTTTAGAGGGATCATGTAAGCACTTGAAGGGCTTAACATGGCAAAAAGCAGCTAGTGCCTCTGTTAGTGAATGATCTGACAGGCTTGATGAGTCAAAACCTGCAACAGTATGCCCATTTTGTTAACTCAGCAGAGACTGGACTGAATGCTGAAGTAAACAGGATTATTTGTTTGTCAAAAGGCAAAACCTTTTTTTTTCATAAAATAATATTAAGGGAAATCTGACATTTTTCATTTAGTTACAGAAAAAGAACCAAAATGGTTTGAGAAGGGAGGTCAGGTTTTTCACCAGCCCTATGTTTGACCTTTCTTTTGCTTCTATAAAAAGCCCTGATGCCAATATCATAGTTACTTCACAGGAATTCCAAGGATTAATTAAATGTTTGCAAAGCCTTTTGTAAACACTGAACATTGTTAAGAGCAAAGTTGTCACTTTAGCAAGAACCTTTTGCCAGGACAAAGTCTGCCAGCAGCAAGGAACAAACAGTGAGAAGAATTCACATTTCCCAACTTACATTCGGAGCAAATGAAGTGGTTGATGTGCGCATTTTTGCGTCTCAGGCAACTCTGGAAAAAGTACAGCACACTTGTGGTTATCTTGGAGTACATGTTGGTGGTTTAGGTCTTTGGCTTAAATTTGTCCCATTCTTCCCCTTAGTAAGGTACAATCATGAAGGTGGTCCTCAGGCTCCTCCCCAGACAGATTCCGTGTAGCAAGGGGCACTCCACTGTCATGCATCCTGCAAAGGCAGAGTGGAGTAAGAGTTGCAGAAGGTTAGAAGGCCATGGCCAATTCAGGAAGAGCTATTCTAGACACTGAGCGTAGCAATGACAGTGCTCATCTCCCAAGCCAGGGCTCAAACAGCATGTGCAGTTTTTTTGCTGTTTTCCAGCTCCAACTGCAAAGGTCTTAAAGCTATCACTAGTTTGTGCTGCTCCTTACCAACTTGGCTCTTGTAGAGGGATGCTACAGATCTGCTCCTGAACTTCATAGCTTAGCAAATCTTGCAGATTTGTAGGACAAGCTGGTGGGCTGCAGCTGTGGGGTTTGTGTGGGGGTTTTTGAGGAGAAGGGAGTTGTTCTTTTGTTGTTGAGTTGGTTGGTTGGTATTTTTAAAAAAGCTTTCTAAACCTCAGCAACATCTACCACCAGCCAGAGATCGGAGTTCTTCACCCTGTTAAAAGGAGGCAGCTTCTGTTTCTGATTCATATGAATGCTGTGGGTCTCTCACAGCATAAGCCAAGCCAGTTACAGCTTGTGCATCTATAGCGTGGTGTTTATTAAAACATAGGCAGACAAAACATGCCCAGATTTCTCCCTACATTTACAAAACTATTCAGCAACTTTATTTTCCAGCTGCTTTCTTTTACATTGCAAATTCCTTCCATTTTTAACGGAAAATTAAATAGGCAAAAAATGTAGCTGTGCAGCCCTTAAAGGGAGAGAGGAAATGCCTGTTGTGTTAGTGATGCCTTTGACAGAAGAAAGGTAACATTCAGTTCATTACCACAATAGGTGTCAAATGGAATAGTTCAGTGGTGTAAAGATGCATGATTTTGGTGTAATTTGCTGTCAAAGAATATAGCTTAGAGATAACTAGTTACTTCTGTAGAGGCTTATTTTGTTGGCACAGTGCAGAGTACGACAGACTTCAAGAAATTCAAGTAAGATAGATGGTGAAAAGTTCTCAGCAAGGGTAATCAGAAAAAGGAAAAGGTTGCCAAGAGAGGTTGTGGAAACTCCATCCTTGGAGGTATTAACAACTCAACAATGCCCTGGAGCAATTAAAAGCAACTTTGGAGTCAGCCCTGCTTTGAGCAGGGGACTGGCTGAAGCGTCCTCCAATGGGCCCTTCCCACCCAAATGATTCTCCAATTCTAAGACTTCCAACAGTGAAAATCTTAACTGTAGAAAAGATGTTTGTCAGAAGGTTATGAAGGGGCATCAACATGAGCTAGCTCCTCTGTATAGCGAAAGCAGAGCCAAACCCTTAAGCCTTACAGAGCTGCAGATTAGCCAACAGTCTGCTCTGGAGATAAGAGTTGGGAACAATTCCAGCAGGCTTTCTCTTTCCCCACATGTAAGTTATTTGAGAGCACTGCCTGAGGTTGTACTCTGAACACTGTCCTCCTTGTCTCATTTAGCACACTGCTGCTGGTGATGAAGGTGGAGGACAGTCACTGGTTTCTCCTGGGAGCTGCCTGGAGGATTTCAGAGCGACTCCTTTCATCGAATGCAACGGTGCACGTGGAACCTGTCACTACTTTGCAAATAAATACAGCTTCTGGCTCACTACGGTTGACCAGCCCTTCCAAAGCAAGCCCTCAGCAGATACACTGAAGGCAGGACTCATCCGAAGCCATATCAGCAGATGTCAAGTCTGTATGAAAAATTTATAGAAGTCTTTCACAGTATAAGGAACTTGCTTATCATGTAGTTCTAATACAGTGAACCCTTCTATTTGAAAAAAAATCACGTTGGTGCTTTTTTAACTTATTACCTCAACAGCTGAATGGAAAATTAATTTTAAAAAGTGTCTGTAAAGGAAAATTAATTTTAAAAAGTGTCTGTAAAGGAAAATTAAGTGTAACACAAATTGAGGCTAACACACAGAGCTAGTCCTGTGTTCTACTCTACAGAGTATAAATGGTTTTTGCTAGTCTAACATTATGTCATTTGCCAAATGATACAAGTATTTACAGCTTTGGAACAACACAACCCATTTCAATACTAAATGGTTACCTTGGTCAGATACACTATATTTACTTTAAGAGAACATTATATATCTTTTCTATTTCCTGTACTTGTCACAACAGTGAATACTAACAGCTGCCATTCCAGAAATTAACGCAGCATGATCAAAGTACTAAATCCTTGCAAAGTACTGAAAATATACTCTGGAAAGTGCTTTTGTCCAGCACTGAAACTTAACTTTGGTTTTAGTTTTTTATGCTTCAGCATTTCAAACACAACCCCAACAAGCACATTTTTACTGTATTTGGGTTTTTTCAAGCCTCACCCTGCTTTAGCACTTAACCACTGCCAATAGCAGAGGATTCCACAGGCCTCCCAAAAATAGTGACCACTAAATGCAACTCTTCTGCTTCTGATTAGGAGACTTTCTGATGAAGATCAGCATTTTATTTTACAGGCTTGATGAGGTGGGTTTTTTTGACATACCCTAGGCCAAAGGATGACTACGAACGCCTCTTGCTTTAGTGTTGCAGACATTCATCAGTGTCACACTGCCCCCACAGCAGCAGTCCTGAATGGCTTTTGCATTGCAGCTTTTCCCCTCTGAAAACAAGGCACTCATCGAAAGCGGGTTTTAACCAAGGCCTGCTCGAGCAGCTCTTGCACATAGGGTAGGTTTTGCAGGGAAGGAAGGTGATTACTTGATGCCATCTGACTTTTAAACTGAGAACTTCCAGACCTGCCAGCTGTCTGTCTGAAGGCCGTGCTGTCCTGGCAGCTGAGGACACACGGCAACGAGATTACCTCCATCCCAGCTTCTACAAAGCCATCCTTGCAAAAGCAAAGGGGAAGGAAGCAGGACATTTATTTGGCACCGTGTTGTTCCATAGAGAACCAGGTTATTGGATGCCAGGCTTGGTAAGTGTCCAGAATGGCCAGCTCTCTCCCTCTGTAGAAAGGAGCAATTTAGCCAAAAGTTGTCTGTCACCACTGCAAGGCAGGGACCCATCAGCTGCAAACTTCCTACTGGCATAGTCTGATTATAAACCTGAATGCTTACAACTGAAATGGGAGAGACTTTTATAGCAATGACAGTTGATTTTTTTCAACAGTTCACCTCACTTCTGCTGCGAGTGCGTCTTGGCTTTGGTAATTACATTCCATCCTCACTGTATCATAAATAAAACCTGTAGATTTTTCTACACCTCTATTTGTTCATGATTTTCATTCTGTAAATGCTGTTTTTCTATACAATGCATATGGACTGCTCTCTTCAATTACTTTGTGCCTATGGAATTACAGAAGCTCTAGAAAGCTCCTTTCACTGAAATTCAAACTCTTCAACTGGGAATACACTTGTTTTTTTTCCTGGTACTGCTGATCCAAAAGAAAAGCTGCATTTCTAAAATTGCTTCTTTAAACTGAACTACTGAAGTAGGATTTCACCTGCTGCTAGGAAGAACAATTTAAGCCAATAAACTGTGATGTTGCAGATTAAAGTGATATCTTATTCATGCTCTACAATCTTCAGGAAAGCCATGCTAACCAAACTTGGCAAGTTTTAACTTCGCAAGAACTATAAAGCATAAATTAAGTTAAAATTCTTAGCTAGCACACTGTCTAACCTAGATTAGTTGTTCTTATAATTAGATGTATCCATAAACGGAGAAATTACCTGAGCTTGACAAGATCTCTCTGGCTGTGCTATAGCTCTAGAAGGCAGCCCCCAAACAAACTAATCACACTTTTGTTTCATCTAAATAAAATACTTAGAATTTAAAACAATGCAGTTAAGATGAGCCACATTTGCCAAATTCTTTTAAATTCTATATGTCAGTAACAACCACCCAAGAATCAGCAATTTACCTCTTCTGTGTGTTGCTAGACGTTGTGGGATGGTCACGCAGTTACCAGCTGGGATTTTTACAGCACATTTGAAAGAATTCAAGCAGAGGTTAGACGAATCTGTAAAAAACAATTATGTCAACAACAGCAGCAAAGTATTTGAACTTCACTGACTAATACATTGCCTAATCTGCCTGTGCAGCTGATATTTATACATGTAAAACTTTAGCATGTGGGTCTTCCTCAGACAGGTGCTTCACCTCTTAATTTTCTCTGACTTGCGTAAACCGATCTTATCAAATTTGTTCAGCGCCGTATCGGCGCAGCATGGAGATGAACACACAGGCATAACAGAGGAAAAAATGAACCAACCACAAAACCCCACAAGGTGCCACACAGACCTGAACTTGTGTACTTTGATTGTGTACGTCATGTACTTCAGGTCTGTGTACTTACAGCCCTGTTTCTCCAAAGCCTGTGCAATCACTGTTTGGGAAGGGGAGGGAGTTCAGGAGTGCAAACACGTGGAATACTTGCAGCAGCCAGGGGATTTCAGCTGGTGAGCTAACCCAAAGCACAGCATGGAGGGGAACCGGCTTACTCAAAGCTGCCTCTCAGCTGCAAGGTTATTTCCTTTCCTAGGAGCACAGGCTGAGAGCTGGTTGTTCAGCCTGAAGATCAGACTCCAGGGAGACCTTATAGGGGCCTTTCAACACATAATGAGGCTTAGAAGAAAGATGGGGAGAGACATTACAGAGGCCTGTAGTGACAGGACAACTGAAAGAGGGCAGATTTAGATGGGTCAGAGGGAGGACATTTATTATTATGAGGGTGGTGAGGGACTGCTACAAGATGTCCAAAGAAGATATAGATGCCCCATCCCTGGGGGTGTTCAAAGTCAGGCTGGATGGGGCTTTGAGGAACCTGATCTAGAGAAAGGTGTCCCTGCCCATGACAGAGGTTGCTCTAGATGATCTTTGAAGATCCCTTCCAAGCCAAACCATTCCATGATCCTGTGATCCCAGGACTCACTTCCAAGAACTTAGAATACTTATACAGAAAAAAAAACAAAGTCAGCTACAGCAAAACAAAGCACATTTCACTAAATTATAGTGCTCCACCTTAGGATGAATAAATGACGAGTGTTTTGCCTGGGTTTGACCAAGTCAAATCTTTTGCTTCAAGACCATGCTGTTTGACACTGTCCATGTCTGAAAACATGGCTAAGTATAACACACTGCTGAGCCTGGAAAAGGTAAACGAGGTTATATACATCTTCTGGAGGTATTAGTGCATCAGCATATCAGCACAGACTTAGCAAAGTCAACATAGCAACATTAGTTGACACTCATTACTTCCTCAAAGTGTATTCACCATATCAGCCAAGTTCATTCACACCCTACATGATTCGGCTTGCCCACGGCTGCCTGAAATAGAAAATTCACAAATGGCAAGCAGTAAACATGAACCCCCAACAGAAGGTATCAGATTGCTGACAGAAGAGAGGCCTGGTGGGGATCACTGCTGATGGCACCCTAGTGCAGTTAGCTGTAGCCCCCTGTCACAGTTTAGGGTCA
>VWZY01002496.1:0-14580 GCA_013399075.1 Chloroceryle aenea
CCCTGCAGCTATCCATCCACTTATAGTATCACAGAAGGCTGGTAGATTGCTCAAGCATGACTTCCCCTTCGTAAGTCCATGCTGACTCCTCCTGATAACCTTCTTCTCTTCCATGTGCCTGGAGATGACCTTCAGAAGGAGCCTCTCTGTTGATTTTCCAGGGATGGAGGTGAGGCTGCCTGGCGTATAGNGAGGCTGCCTGGCCTATAGTTTTCTGGAATCTCCTTCCTGCCCTTTTTGAAGACTGGAGTGACACTGGCTTTCCTCCAGTCCTCCCGTTCCTTTCCTCCAGTTCTTACTGCTCCCCACTGTTGCTCCTCTGTGGTTTATCTGCAGCTTTCCTTTGTTTTGCTGGGCTACAGTCAGCCTTTTTTAGTCGCTTCTTGTATGACAGGATCATCTCCTGTAATCCTGATGGCCTTTTTCAGTGCGGCCAAACCTTTTACGATGGGAATTGCTGATGCAGTTCCAGATGATGCACCACCCCCACCGTGCTCTACGGCAGCCGCACTGCCACAGGGCGCGTGCTGCGCGCTGAGGTCACCGCTGCCTTTTCCACGGCTGCATCCCTCGGGCCTTTGTCTGGGCACCCCCTCGTGCATTTCTGGGGATGGAAGTATGTGGGAATAAGGAAAAAGTTTCAGGAAGAGGCAAAGTGCTATGTTGGTCTCTGTTGCTACCGGTTACACTCGGAAGACGATTGCAAAAGTGAATGTGAAAAAGTGAATCCAGCTTCCTTCCCGGGAATAGCGCTCTGCACTTCGCTGTGACCTGCTGCAGCCCGAGACTCACGCTCAGTTTATCAGTTTGTGAACTGTTAGCAGTACCCGCTGGATAAATCTGCCTCGTTGTGCAGTATTTTGAGCCCTGTTTATCAAGAACTTAAAAATGCCCAGGGAGTATTTTGGCTCTCCATGAGGGTTAACACTGAAATGACCCTCAAGTATTTAAGCATTGAACCTTTTTAGTTACACTTAACTGTCTGCTAGAGAGAGAAATCAGATTGCTCTCCTCTCTCTCCTCGTGCTGAAGAGCCAGTGACCGTTCTGAGCAGGGCAGTGTCCGGTGTGCTGGGCGCGAAGGCGGCGTGCAGCCCTCGGCCGAGGCTGGGGCGGTCTGGTCACACTCACTTCCCGCACTCAGCCCCGTTAGAAAGCTGCTGGGGCAGAATCCAGAGCACGGCCCCGAGTTACGGGTCTGGGTCCTGTATTCAGACTGTCTCTGCTCGGAGCCAAGCCGTGTGCCTCTTACCCTGATTGGGGGCCTCCAGAGTGCTTGGGTAATAGAAATATTAAATAACAGCGTGATTAATGACTTTGTGAAGGTTCTGCCTTGAGTTCAGGAATATTGATACGTGGCATTTTTCCTACCTGTTCGGCATACATACGCTTCCCTTAACTCATGTGGGCTCCTTGGTCTGTCGGTAACCTTCCTTTTAAGAAAAAGAACCTCTTTATGGTATTTTTTTTAGATTGATTTGTAATTAAAATGCTAAATCTTTTTGGGAAACATGTCAGTATCAAAAGTGGCATTAAATATTCTTTGTCGGTGCAGTAGGTTACATATGGATTATTCATTTACCTACCAGACGTGTTTATAAATGGCTGAGATTTTTTATTTGTTCTTTTTTTACCCTTTTCTTCTTAAATTAACTAGGCTTTGAAAATTGAATATGATGTTTTGTTTGCTCTATTGATGAAGTAAAGGAATTATAAAGAAAAGGCAGTGGAGGTGGATTGTGTTAGCTGACCATCACTCATTTTGTTAGTCTTCAGAACAGGAAAATGAAAGCTCCTGGGATTTCTTTTCCTGAAAATGTACTACTGATGGTTGCTGTGGCAGACAGACCTCCCTGAGGTATCCATAAAGACCGGGTCTGCAAACAAGTTGTTTTTTTATCGTGGTCTCTTGATTAAGCATTTAAGTGACATGGGATGTAGATATATTGGAATTTTTAAAACAGTTGCTCCCGTCTGTCATGTAGACTGGTCACAGCCTTTTAGGAACTGAAACATACAACGCCATCTGTACATATCTAGCTCTTGGTAATGAGTCTAGAAATACACAGTACAAGCTACAAAACTCTACAGAAGCACTCATGGATCAGTTATTTCCTGAACTACTTTTAATTTTACTATTATAAAAATAAAAAAAAAAAAATCAAATTTAATTTTGAATTATTTGGATTTTTTGGTGGTAAGTTTATAGTGACTGTTCTTGATAGTTGTTACACTTCAGAGACTGGTTCTGAGGAAATAAGGGAGAGCGTGAGGGAGCGGCGCTGGATGATAAAGGCGCGTCTGGTGCTGCTAAACTGTAACTTGACAGGAAGGACGGTGGCAATGAAATCAGTTAGAAATCACACGGCATGTTCTGACAGCGCCTTGAAGCTGGAAACATGGAACGTGTGAGGTTATTCATTCCTCTGGCACAAAGCTTCCCTGCCTGTCTGAGGCCGTACGGCCGAGGGGTCCGCCCGAGAAATGGGCAGGTCCCACATACATAGGTGACAAACCAAGTCAATAACCAGCACCTGGAAATTAATCTAGAAATGCAGAAGAACCTTGGCAAGTATGGGTCTAATGCAACCAGGATTTGGGTAGACTTAGTGCTAAATACCCNGGTATGGGTCTAATACAATCAAACAAATGACCAGGATTGGGGTAGACTTAGTGCTAAATACCCTGGTTTTCCCCCCAGCTGTATCTGCTGGGCTCTGCTCTCAGGAGTGCCCACTACGTCACAGCAGCCACTTAGCTGGGAAATGGGAACTGTGGGGCCACTCGTAATGGTGCAAGCCAGTTGGCTTGCTACACGTTGCCTCTTTACCACATCCATATGTTTATGTTACAGTACATAATGTGCGTTTAAGTTTTGTGGAGTAAGCAAGGCTTTGTACCAGTCCTGCCAGCGGCTTTACCCAAGTGAGTAATTCCTTTCGCTTTAATGAGCATCACGTGTAACTAAGCATTTTCAGTATGGACCAAGTTACTGTACGCCAAGAGAGCTAGTTTAGTCTGCCACTGAGTATTTGGACCCACTCACTATTACACTTTATTAAAGGTGTAATTACTCAAATACTGTTGAAATTAAGCTGATACCTGTGTTTGAGGTAGGAAGCTGCAGAAGTGGTGCGGAATTGTTTGAAAAGGCTTGGCTGGGGCTCCAGCTGCCTGCACGTCGGGGAGAGGAGGCCGGCGGGGGGGGAGCTCAATAGCCGTTTAATTGTATGTACTTTAGCTGATAACTCTAATTCAGGAAATGATAAATTGCTGGACACCCGATTTGTTTGCAAATAAAAAGTGATAGGCTATTTTATAATGAGTTGATCTGTGTACCCAGCCTGGGTTTTTTAACCTTGAATGAGTAAGAGACATTTAGTGTTAACTGGGCCGTAGTGGATCGAGTAGCCTGCGGAGGGGCTGGGGGGCAGGCACTGCCGTGTCGCCGGGAGGCGAGGCTACCGGGCCGTGGCTGCGCCGACCTGTTAGGACCGTCCTGACGAGGGCTTCAGAAGTCACTTTTTAACCCGAACTAAGGGCGNGCAGCTCTCCGCCTGCGGGGCCCCTGCGGAAACGCGGCAGCCGGTACCCGCTCTCCATCTTCGGGTTTACGAATACGTAAAGTGTGTTTTTCATCGTCGCGAGCAGAGCAGGCCGGTAATCAATAACAGGCGTGACAAACGCTGTTGACATACGGCATGGCCAAAAGGACTGGCAAGAGATAAGGGCTTCCTGTCAGCGGTGCCCCACGCTAATTAATATTCAGACATTGTCATGTTCCATGATAAATTAATTCCTTGAACTATATTGATATAGTAGGTTAAACATTGAAAAAGTTGGGTTGAACTTTGACTTTAAATATTCATTAAAGCTAATTATGGATTTTATGACTACATGAATTACAGTTTCTGTGTCATCATTGGCAATTTATTTTAAATTTATTTAAAGCAATCTTTATATATTAACTTTATCGCATTCAGTGAGGTAATGCAGTAGATGTTTACTCTGTGCAGTAATTAAACTTCTATTCGGCTATTTCCTTTATGCATTAAATTTCCACGGTTGAAACGGCATGCTTTAAGAGTTATGCCTATTAACTGATAAAAACAATATATGCAGCTCTTTAAATCGTCAGACTTTTGTGGCTGTATACAAAGGAACGGTGGGTTTAATAATGCCAGCTGCCTAATCCATCAGAACCAATTTGTTTAGCTTGCCATCAGTACCAGCTTTTGCAGGTGAGTCTTCTGGCATGGATTAAGGGAAGAAATTTCCAGTAGAGTGCTGAGGGTCATTCTGGAACCCAGTTAAAAGCAGTGAACGTTTATCCTCGGTCTGCTCCCAGGGAGCAGATATTTTTTTTTTCTCCACAAGACATTCTGGGGGGCAATGCAGAGCTTGTCTATTTGCCATGCACTCACTGCAGGTGCAGTTTTGCTCTCTGTTTCTGCAGCAGGCAGCACAGTTCTGTGCACACACGTGGTTCAACAGTCAGGTACTCCTGTCAGTCCTGAAAAAGGCGTTTTGTTAATAACATTACCGCCGTGAGATAATCGCCCGGCCTTTTCCCTCCGTTCCTGGACGTTTCCGTAAGGGACATTCTCACAAAGGCTTTCAAAGGCCATGATGTGTTTGACTGTGTACTCTACAATCAGCGGGTGTGATACCGAAAGAGTTTCTAGGAGTTCACAAAGGAAATTTTCCCTACTCAACCTGTAGTATTGGGTGTGCAGGTCCAACTGTTTGATTTTAGGAGTGCTAGAGCAAAGCTGTTTGCTTATAATGTGCAGGGGAGACAGAAGAATAATCGGCAGTCCGGTTTTATATTCCTGTGCATTTCTCAGCTAATTGTCCGAGCTAAACGTTGCTGTTGTTCATGACTGGCCTATCTGACTTGTCACTTCGATGCTTTCTGCTGTTTTTGTTGGGTTATACATGTATACGTAGACACATATTCATGCCTAATTACGATGCTTAAACTCCTCTATGAAGCAAAATGTGAGTAAAGTGGAGCAGCCACCAGCAGCACCTGAGGTGTTTCTGCACGGCCACGGGCATTACTGGGGTTGGCGCATGTGCTCACTAGGTGAGTGGCACGCCGATGAAGGCCCTTCTCTTCGCCCAGCCTCTGCATTCACCGGCAGGGTACGAAGCCACTTGGCCGATGAGACCAGAGCATTATGCCCATGGTCACCAGGGAGTGCTGACCTTCCTGAACCTTGAGAAACTTCTGGTATTACGGAACAGGAGGGTGTTTTGATACAGCTGCAGGGCTACGGGTTGGCAGGTTGGCCTTGCAAGTGAAGAGCTTTCTGCTGTGAGCCTGCGTGTGAGCCAGCTGTTCACCACTCTGCAGCAGGGCACTGAAACACAGTTTCCATGACTAGCCTGTGTTAGCAGACTGCTCGCAAAGTCGAGCGCAGAAGATCGTGGCTGCTCCCTCCCCTTCGTTCTGGTACAGCGCTGCCCGCGCGGCAGAGCGTGTGCCATCTCCTGTGCATCTCCCAGCACAGCACCAGTACCATCTGGGTCCATGGTGGCCAGGAAGAGCTTGTCGCGCTGTGTCTGAGCTGTCATTCCAGGCTGAGGTTGCTCTGAAGGCTTGAGACGAAAGCGCACAGCCCATCCGTTCAGAGATGACTGCGGCCCTGGCTGGGGCGCCCGCAGCTGCGGGACGTGCACCCTCCCTGGCTGTTCGGTGATGTCACCTTCAGTGACCCTCATGCTGTGTTATTTTTCGGGCTTCTACTCTAGAAAGATTGTCATAAAGAAGGCTTAAATGTTGGCAGCTGTGCCGATTCACAGGTTGCAGTCGCTGCCAGATGCAGCAGGAACTGAGAAAGGGAGGTGCAGTGCATAACAGGACTTCTGAGGTTGTCTTCAGTAACAGCACCTGCTTACAGATGGCAGGGAATTTATGCTAGCAGCAGAAGTAATCGATTCCAGTGGTCCTTAAAGTCGAGCAAATAATCGTAGAATGATAGGGGCTGGAAGAGACCTCAGGAGATCATAGTGTCTTTACGTTTGAGATTTTTAAAAGTGGAACTGTTTTGGGGTGGTTTATTTGTAATGCGTTCCTGTATTGTATTACTTACACACTGTCTGTCCTGCTGCAGCTGTGTGTGCCACCGCTGCTTTTTCCAAAGAATATTAACATTGTAAATAAGAAGATAAAGCAGAGTTCTAGACTTTGAATTAATACCTTTTAACTTTATTGTTTAGCTGTCATTTTATTAGAAACAGATTGAATTAACATTATCTCCTCAACAAACAGGCCCAGGCATTTGGCCCTGAAAGATTCTTTTTACTTGTACTTCATTATGTTAGGGCAGTGCATTGTAACTGCACTCCATCAGTTTTACAAGTTAACATTTATGTACAGAAACCTGATTAAGTCTATAACAATGCGGAAGACGGCGATAGCCATCAGTTCCATTCCATTATGGTTTTGCTTCTTTGCAGTGGTGTGTTTAGAATTGCACAGTCGAGGTCTGTCTATCGTGTTCCTGTGTGGGCTGCCCTGGGTGTTCCTGCGCTGGCAGCGGGGTTGGACTCGACGATCTCCAGGGGTCCCTCCCAGCCCCCACCATCCTATGGCTCTATCTTAATGTCAGTGCTATCAGTCCCCAGAGCTGCACAGTGCTACTTAATCTCCTCTGCACAATTAGTGGACACTCAGTGCTCTAGGTGTCGACTATCAAAATTTTTTGCCACATAATTCTTCACAGTTCATTTTAAAAATGGGATAAAAACTTTTAAGAAGTCAAGCAGCAGCCAAATCAGGATGCTCAGAAATGAAGTTGTAGCTTGAGCACAAGTGGCAGTACTGTATTTTTAATAGAATCACATCATCTAAATAAAGCAGGTTTTAGAGCATCTTGATGTACATATTGATGTATGGTGCATCAGAATAATCCTGCCACCTAGAATTAAATTTTCACCTGTCTTCACGATTATTTGTGCTGATTTGGATAGGTCACTGTTTCCAAATTACTTTTTTTTGTTAGCCTTACACTTCTATTTCAGCTGTGGCAAGGGGAATTCCACTGGGACTGAAGGGAGAACAGCTTCCTTGGAGGTGGTCAAACACTGGAACAGAAGCTTCAGAAGGGGAGGCAGTCTCCAGCCCTGGGGATTTTGGAATCCTCTGGGCAGTGCCCCGAGCAGCCCAGTGATCAGCCCTGCTTTGGACAGGGCTTGAGCTGGAGACCCCAAAGATCCTTTCCAAGCCTCCATGATTCTGCTGTCCTAGATTATGAGAAAAAGAAAAGCTCCTTTAAAACCAGAATTACTTGGATGCTATAGGTGGGCTGAACTGTCCACGTGTTAACTGACGCAGCCCAGGATTTCCCATTCCAGAATCCCTTTTTCATTTGCTTTTAAATTTTTCAGAGCTGAGGCATTTGGGATGATGTTTTCCAGATGCTTGCTGAGGCTCATTTTTTTCCTCTGAAGACCATGCAAGGAGGTGTGAAATAAAGCTGTATCCTTCTACTGAGTTCTTAAAGAACAGTATTACATAACAAAGTGTTATCTTCATGTATGCCAGATTTTGCCCCTTGTGTTAAGAAAGGGATGGACCAGCTGGGAGGAATTCAGAAAGAGGAGGAGAGGGGAGGATGACCCACGGCTAGAGAACATAACTTCAGTGCACTCTGTTAATAATGGGTTTTGGTAAAATACAGTAGCCATATTTAACTGGATTTAATAACCTACAACTCATTCCGCTGATTATGCTTTACTTTATTTTTGTACCATAAACACATATATCAGATTCAAATTATCTGAATTTCATGTCATACTTACGTTGTCAGCTTTTACCTAAGGTCAGCTCGCTGAGTAGATGAGCTCACTGTAGTGTCCTTCCACTCCGGAGCACTTTCCCTCCTCACTGGTGGCACTGATTTCAGGAGGATAAGAATGGCACGCGTATAAAATGCGTCGATGTTAAGAATGTAAGGAGGTTAAGGTGAAGTGCTCTGGTACAGAACGTCATTGTGAGACGTGTACTCACCTGAGCAGTATTTCAAACCCAGTCCTCTCACTACACACATCCGTGTGAAGCAAGGGCACTGCAGCTGAGCCCCATGGTCCAACCCCATCCCAAGCCCCTGGTCTTGATCAGCCTCACTGGAACTTGGTTTGACTGAGGAGCATTCTCAAAATCACTTTCGTCCATCCGTGATTTTCCGTGATGCTGCTGTGTCCGAGCAGTGCTGATGTGCATTTGAAGGAGCAGGCACTTCTGAGCATTCTCTGTCTTCCCACAAAGTTCAGAGTTTTTGGCAGCGTGTATTCTTCTTTGTTTGTTTGAACTGGGTGGTTTGTAAGTTAGTTTTGGTAAGTTATTTTCAGGTACAACAACTGAATTTTACCTGTAGCTCACATGTGATTTTAAGACTTCTCTCTAGTTTCAGATAGAGCTAAAACAGAACTCTGAGAGACAAAATACACTTTTCTCTGCAAAGAAAACCTCAGTAAAACATGCTGCTATTGAAGAATAATATCCTGTTTTTAAAATGCAGAGGCCAGAGAAGGGTGAAAGTTCAGCCTGAGCCAGCAGCGCTTCCTATTGCTGATGCCAGTGTCTGCAGTTCGGAGCTGGATATCTGCTGGCAGTGCTTTTATCTCCTAGCAGGATTTCTTTTTTTTTTCTGGCAGCGTGTCCTTGTTGCAGGATAGTTAACCTTGAGTCCTCTACCAAAGTGTCTCCTGCATTTTCTTATTTGCCTCCTCCATGTTATAAAAGAGAAAACCAAAGACCTAAAGGAAGCTGGCTGGGTCACGGGAAGCGTACTCATCAATTAAACGCGTGACAGTGTTTTCTGTTGGATGGACTAATATGTCAAGGAGATGGGCAGGACCTCGTGTTCGTGCTTTTGACAAATCAACAAATGTTTAATCTCTGGATGTGCAGCGTCTCATAAATAATGCAGCAGTCACTGGACCAAAACACGGCTCTGCCAGGAGGGTCTCTGTCGGGAGGGGAGTAAAAGACAAAATGAAACTAAATCATCCTTTTTGTTTAATGCGTGGCTTCTTTTATACTGCTCAGCAAGAGCTTCTCTAGCGGCAGGCCGCTGCCCCCGCCCCTCAGCTGCCGTCGAGTGCGTCAGATGGATCTAAAGGCTCATCGAGTTGTCATTTAAAATCTACTCCTTTTTTATACAAAGAGTCTATTTACGCTACTTTTTCCGTTCTCACTTACTTTCCTTTACTCTCTTCTATCACATATTTTTCCTCTCATTAAGTGGAGGAGAAAGTGCTGTAGGACTGTGAAGAGGTACAGGCAAGCAGCGAGCTCACAGTAGGCATGGGTGAAACCTTGGCGAAGCTCCCATGACAGAAATGGAGCAGGGAGGGACTGTCTCAGCTTGAGCACCCTGGGGTAGCAGCCTTCCAGCCGTGGGGCTTCTCTGGGAAAGGAGCTGGTGTCACTGGTGGGAGGAAGCGAAGAAAAGACTGGAGCAGGAAGGCCAAGAGGACTGTCCCTGCTGAGGGAACGTGGGAAGTTTCAGGATAGGGAAAAATGATGTCAGGCTGCATCGGGAGGTTGGAAGCATCTTCTGCAGAGGTTTTTAGGTGCAAGTTAGAAAACTGTTTGCCAGGCATGACCTAAATTTGTGACTTGTAAACCCTGGAAAATGTTCTGGTGGAGGAACAGCCGTGCCCACGACAGTCATGTCGTCTTGCTGTGTCACCTTTCACATGCCAGGAACAGTCAGTCCAGCTGACTGGTGCTCCAGGTCCCACCTGGGTGGCCAGTACTGGGCCAGATGAGGGATGGCCAGCAATTTCTGTAGGGTGAGCCATGCAAAAAGCCCTTCCCCAGCCGCTGCAGGCCTGCACTGGGTGTCCTGCTGCCAGTGTCTTTACATTCATTCTGTTTTTTTTAACTGGAAAGCATGGTACTTGTTTATTTTTAGCCAGCCAAAGTAGATATTTTTATAATTGTTTATTTTATTGTTGTTTTTTACAGGCTCTAGGAAGTTTTTACTTTCTTCATGAATCTTTGAAAAACATCTACCAGTTTGATTTTAAAGGTAAGTGAAGAAATGGGATGTGGTTCACTGTTGGTTGGCTTGATGCATCACGGCAGCTTTCCCGTCATCTTCTCCGACAGCGGTGCCTGGCAGTTTCCCCACGGTGCGCAGGCTGCTGTACAATGCATGCGCGTCCATCGATGACAGGCGTTACTTTTCTTACCTTCTATAGACCACTTAGAAGCAGTCAATGGACTGGGCACAGGTTGAAAACTGGTGCATTAATCATCCCCATGCAGATGGACCTTTGGATCCATAGAGATCCCCGATGATTTCGGAAGAACCCTGAACGGCCACAAGGCTCTTCCGTGTAGATCAGATATGGGACCAAGACCTTAAACGTCCCAACAGTGATGGTCATTTTGCAAAGCAGCTGAGGTAGATTTATGGTTTAAATTACATTGGAGCGGTGCAGGTCAGCAGGAAGGTGTCATTGTTTTTAACCCACATTGATCCATTGGGTTGGAGGTCTTGCTAAATCTCAGAAGTTTAAAAGTAATGTAGGCTATATACATTAAATATTAGAAATATCATAGAAAATTATTGAATGCTTCCCAAGGTGTATATAGAAAAGATTATATAAAATTTATGTTATTTCAGCTGAGAACTCTCTGTATATTAAATATAGAAATCCTCTGAGCGTCAATTAGCTTAGCGAGCTGAATCACATTAGCACGACATCTACCATCCCATTAATTTGAGACACTGTTGAGATGGTGGTAACTATGGAGTGAACTAATTGTCTTAATTACATAGATTCATTATTTTTGTTCTCAGTAGAGACAGATTCTCTCTGCTCATGTAATTGAGGGTACAGGGTCTTCTTTCTCTGAAATATTTGAACAGTAGTTCCACATATATAGCAATTCAAGATTTATCCAATAAGTCCTCCTGTCATCACTGGTTTCAACGCTGAGGGAAATTTTAGCTGTAATATCACAGGCAGGTCAGAGCACATTTTAATTCCAAGAGTCCATACTGCAACACACAGTAGTGATGTAGGGATGTCTAATGAGAGGTCCCTGGCCAGAAGAGCTCTGCAGTGCTCTCCAGTGCTGGAGCGCTGGAGGAGATTGGCAGCACTGGGGAAGCTGGGTTACCCAGGTCCCTGGCTGAACAGCCTGCCGCTGCTCCGCGCTGGTGCCTCTGGAGTCATTTTGCCATGGGAGCAGCTCTGGGCATCAGGAATAGGTGAGCTGTGTCTGCACACCTTGCCCCCGAGCCCACAGCTTCAGCGCACCAGCGCTGGGGGACCGGCAGGTTCTGCTCTGAAGTCCACGTGAAGTTCCTTCCCGCTGCTCCCAGACCAGAGGTGTCCTGCTCTGGTAGCATCTCACGGAGTGAAACAGCAGGCGTTAAAAAAAGAAGAGCTTTCTGGGTTTATTAATGGTTGTTTCACAGCTTATTTGCTACTGTATGGCTTTTAGAAGAAAATGTAAGCATCAGAAAAAGGTGGAAGGAAAAAGTGTAGGGGAAAATAATCATTATGAAAGAAATAAGCAGATACTTTCTCAGAAAATAACCACTTCCGATGTCCAGCGCTTCATCTGGCTCAGCAAAACCTTAGAGAGCCTGGCGGGGTGTGAACCGTGCACGTAAGGGTGTGTGTGGCACCGTCATGGCTTGGAAGGAAACGACTAATAAAAATCCGAGGCGAGCCGGTGCTACACTGAGGGGTGCTGTAAGTCACCCGCTGTCCTCCTGATGCAGAGCAGAGCCCGTCTCCCGGTGTAGTGTTTGTAAAATACGACCCTGAAGGCTCCCATCTTTCAGGGGAAATGTAAAACTTGACTCTTTCCTCATGACTATTGACATTTTCACAGTGTATTAAGCCCTTAAATCAGAGGAAAAACCCAAATGGATATATACATTCTCTGCACAAAAATCATTATGAAACTCTGGTTCTCCTCAAAAGCATGCAAAAAATGGATGTTTATATACAATTCAATATTCCTGTAACATCCCTGTGTCTTTTCAGGATTCACTGCACAGTTGGATGTGACTGCATACAGTCTCTGGGAAAAAAGAAAAAATACTGTCTCTGGTTTTCAGTTCTCAGGAAGACGTATTTGAGTTTTAAAATGAGAACCATTTTCTCCTACAGCCTCACACATTATTTGCCACAGCATAGAAGGTGCTGGACTATTTGTACCCTGGTCAGAGGCCCAAAAGTTTTCTTGCAGTGAAATCTTTTGGTGGCTGTGTGTTCTAATGGGCCGTTGCCCCACAGAGGGCTTTGCTGGGTGGGGTGTTAGGCCACTTGCAGTCCACCAAGAGTCTCGTTCTCTCTGGGGAGAGATGAGAAACAGTGTGGAGGTATTTTTCCATGGAGATGAACAAGAAGGCTTCTTTCCTCCTGCATTTGCTTCAGCAGGCACCTAAACCAGTCTCTGGTTCGTATGTAGCGCTGACGTTAACGTCAGGCAACGTAAAGTGCCTCCCTCCTGCCAAGTGCTGCCTTTTACTGAGGTTCTCACAGCAGAGCCTCTGGTCCTTGCAGTTCTGCCAAATGTCTGCTGTATCCTGACTGACACCGGGGTCTTTTTGCTGACACTGTTAAACTCGCTGGAAGAGGCACATCCATCCATGATCTACTCAGAATGATGCCACATTAGTTTATCAGGGTATCTGTTTAGTCTTCCTGTGGGAGCCAGACCTCAGAGTGATTGGCACATAAAGAATTATGCATTTTTTTTTCCCCTGAAGATATATTGCTACATTACAGTAAATGCTGCCTCAGATTATATAAAACACTTTATCTAGACAACTTCAGGTGACAGATTTTTGTATTACTTGGTATTTTCACCAGATATCCAGTAGAACCAGATAGTTCAGGGCTCTTGATAATGGAGTTGTTCTCTTACGCATTGCTACTCAAAACAGTCTCGTTGGGTAGTTCCAGTTCAGTGGCAGCTGTAAGATAGCTGCCTGAACTTCTGTGCCAGAGGGGTTTGGAAATGAAATCAGGTTCTCCTCTTCCGACATGCCAGTGCATTGCCCTGGTCGGGGGAGAGGGTGAGCACGAAGTGGCTGCAGAAGCAGAACCTCTTGCTGGTGAGCAGGTTGACTGTTAAGGCTGAAGAGCCTGTGCTGCTCCTGTCTGTGATGTAACCATCCGTTAAAGACCCTGGAAAGTGAAGTGCTTTACCACTCAGTGCCTTTTACAAACACAGCACCCATCCCAGCTGTAAATTCAGCTGTCAGCCTCAGATGGTGATAGCCAGACAGGGCTGATCTGAGAGGGGTGGCTGGCATGGGGTTTGAGCGGAGCGATTCCGGTTCGTCGTCTGCGTATCCCCAGACCAAGAGGTTTTTTCTCCCATTTTGCAATAATCTTACCTGGAGAGATGAAGCAGAGGCCCAATATCAGTGAAGGCCAATTAAAAACAGGACCCTATTTTTACTCTGAGGTGTGTTGAAGTGACTATACAAATAATTTAGAACTGACTGAGCTGCATGTATAAGCACAGAACATTTCGGGAGGAAATAAGGCAAAAAAAAAGAACGTGTTTTTGTCCCAAGGTCTGGTTTTTACTTCTTTTGTCAGCTCAGTGCTGGTGTATTTTTGCAAAGAGCCTTCCACCTATTTTGCAGATGCTGTTGCTTTGCCAGTGAGTGCTCTAAGTTGCTTATAATGATAAAGTTCTGTATGTTAATTTTGTTTTATATCTCTTCCTAGCTAAGAAGTATAAAAAGGTTACTGGGAAAGAAATCTACTCAGACACTTTAGAAAGCACGCCCATGCTGGAAAAAGAGAAGTTTCCACAGGATTATTTCCCTGAGGTATGTACAGTCCTGCGGAGCACTGCCAGTCACTGGGTTTGATTCTGATTTGCTCACTTGAGTAGCTGCTCTCAGTGATGTGAAGAAGGTCAGAAGCGAGTCTTGTGTTTTTATTTGTTTGTTGGGTTCTCGTCACCTCTAGTAGATGTTGTAAGTCATCACATGGATTTACCAAACTCAAATGGAGGTCTTTGTAGAGTAGGAAATCTTTGTGACCAATGGAGACGGTGATGAAAAGACTTGTTTGTGCATTTAAAGCCAGAGAAACTGCACATGGTGCCAACTGCAAGTGTGCTTTGGGGAGAGTTACTCCTTGGCAGGCTGAGACGCGACTCTGAGGGGATCCCATTGGCATTCAGCGGCAGCAGCTCTGTAGTCGTCCTGGTTTCTGCTCAGCACAGCTCGCTGCTGCTGCAGGCACTGCCAGTATGGGGGAAAGGGTGCTTTTTTCTGGTGCAACAACACACCTGGCTAGAAAACACTGATGTTTTCCTCTGGTGCCACCCTCGGACTTCCTTTTCCTTGTGTTTCTCCTAAAAACTGGGGTGAGGTGAGGGTGAAGCTCTCATCAAACCCAGAAACACAGGCACAGCCGAGGGGCTTCTCCCAGTGCACCTGCAAGTGCAGTCTTTCCTGCACTTCTCTTCTTTGATGTTTAATTTGCTCATTTTTAATTTCTGAAGAGTGTCTAGGGAAGGGTTGTTCAGTGGTTAGTGTTTGCTCCCAGCCAGATTAATAAACCTGTTGAATTC
>VWZY01002496.1:35555-107656 GCA_013399075.1 Chloroceryle aenea
GACCCAGTGCCCGAGGGGGTCTGGCTGCACCCGGCAGCGCTGCTGCTGCACCAGGAGCCTTTCGGTGACCCTCCTGCCACGACTCCAGCTCGGGGACACGGGCAGGGGGTTGGGACTGTGTGCTGCACACAGCGAGGGTACCTTCGGCCCCACTGGCTCCATGGCCACGGTGTTCCCAGCACCTTGCTGGCCGGCTGAGGTGTGGAATGGTTTCAGCAGCCCAGGCAGAGGCACAGGGCAGCATCACTTCTAGCAGATAGAGATCAAAACAGGTGCTGTGGGTCAATGCTCCACCTAGGTCAACAATAAACAAGATGAGCAGTTTAACCTAAGAAATGATGGGCACCCCGGAACCGAGCTGTCCGCTCCTGCCCGCACACTTAGCGTGAGCGTTGTCTCCCGGTCCTTAGGAAGGAGGTTTCATACAGCCAGCAACACGTTCTCTGCAAAAGCAGCTTTTGTACCATTAATTCCCCTGCAGGGATCACGTGCAAAAGGTTGTGGAAAGATCCTACCTTAGCCCCGAAGCTGGATGGGAAATACGGAAGGGCTCATAGTTGCTGGTATTTAGCTTAAACACATTTAGTTATTATAAAAATTTGCTCACTGAATAAAATATGGCTTGACCTCTGGATTGTTTCTTCCCAAGAAATGTGACAGTGTCCCTCCTTCTCCTCCATTCAGCCTGCTTGGCAGAGCTGCAAGTTTTTTGTTTTGTTTTGTTATGTTATTGTTGTGTTTAAAAAAAAAACACCAAAAAACAACAAAAAAACCCTTCGAGCCCCTCTTTTCATCGGTGTCAAGTTAGGATGAATTGGCCAGGGAGGCATGTTTATAGACTGTGCGAAGAACTTTGTCTTTGTGTGGGAATGCTGGTGACACTGGTATGGCTTGCCTGAATGAACTGCGATGACGCGGCTAATAAGGTGTCCTGCTGAGCGCTGCCGCAGCCTTTCTCAGACCTCCCACTTAATGCCATTCAGCTCCAGCTCAGTGTAGCTAATTTTTCCCATTCCTTCAATTCTTTAGGCCTCCTTACAAATAGAAAAGTCAACTTTCACACCGAGGAGAAGATAAGTGCTTTAGGAAATAATCGTGTAAACAGAATGTTACCTTCTGACCTGATGCTGATACCTTGGTCTGGGACAAAACCCAGCTGGCTATTGCATTAGACATGGCTATTAAAGGAATAATGCTGCTGATCCTCCTTACAAAGTGCCCTGAGAAATGGTTTAGCCAAATCACAGTGCCTCTTGTCACACTGAATCATGTTCAGCTGCTCTCTTCCATGACCAAATTGACGATATTTCGCTGCCTCCTTGTCTCCTTTCTTGCGGCAGCACGGGAGGGGGATAAGTACGACAGCGAGGCAAAGTAGGTCCTGCTTCTGATGGCCCTGTTGTTTCCTGGCTGAACGTCAGTGCTTTGAAACGTCTCTGCAGTACACCACCTATAGCTTTTATAAAGAGGGGGTGTTTCATAGGGATCTTCAGTTGTAACTGCTATAATGAAAGGATTTCAGCAATTCCAGTAACAACAGCTTTGTTCATTTTAAGATTGCACTCGGTGATTCCTTCTGCTGTTTTGTGTAGAGACTGAGAGGAATAACTAGACCCAGATTTCCAGCAGTATTGAGGAGCAGAAGAGGAGCCCCTGCCTCTTGGCAGGAATATGGCATTAGATTTCCTAAATGGCTTTGAAAAAACTCACCCTTCCCCGTCCGTTTAGCTGGCACTGCCATCCAGGCTGAGAGGACTCTTTAGGGCAAAGAAATCTGACATATCCTTGGCTCCAAGACCAAACCCCAAGCATTTGCTTCTACCCCGGTGTTCGTTTGTCCGCTGTCTGGGTTTGGCTGGTGCAGGGCTCTGGGCGCACCCTGCTCTGAGCTGGGTGATGCTGTGGTCCCAGGCAGACCAGTGCAGCTCAAGATAAAGCTATTCAGTGTTGTAGCTCAGAGGGCTTCAGAGGTTTCTCTGAGTTCTCCTGATGCACCCAGAATTACTGACAGTTTTTGTGACAGGTCTTTATGAAAACATGTCAGGGGACTGCCTTTGGTGGGTGGAGGTGGTTTCCCTGGAAGTGCTGCCAACACAGCAGAGCAAGGACATTTCCAGGGCAGGTGGAGTAACTTCTTTCTGGGTTTCTAAGGCAGCTGCTGATAGCCAGCGTGAGGCAAAATGCAGTTGTTAGACCAAAATTAGAATTGAACGTAATTATTTTTCAGCAAAGAAACTGCAGTAGTAATTTAACATTAATTTCCCCTTACTGGTGAAGTTGACTTCTTAAAAAGTGTGAACCCTGGATCAGAGTCACCAAAACATTTGAGCATGTCACTAAGTTTGACTCTAAACTTGAACTGTACGCACTTGGGCTTGGAACACGGAACCAAGAGGAGTGGAGCCCTGGCTTAGCTCTCGCTCCAGTCTGGCACCTGCGCTGAGTCTCCTCAGCCCAGCAGGACTCGCCGTGTTTTGCAGCACTGGATTTCCATCCGAGTGCCCCCAGTGCCAGGTGGTTTTCCTGCACGTTCCTGGGGAGGAAAAATTGCTGTGCCCTGTTTTATTGCCATCTCCACTGCTATCCTGGAGTCTGATTCTGAAAGCACAGCCAAGAAGATCAGTTCTTATGCCGTTGATCCAGATAGTTTTAGGCACCAGAGCGTATTTCAAAATCAAACGTAACAGACTGCAGAAATCATTGTAAGATCGGGGGACTCTCGAGCTAACGGCAAGGGCGGCGGGTTCCACACGTGTATGAGGTTGAGTCACTTACAGCACATTTCATTGCTAGATCCCCAGGTCATTTAATAAGTGTATAAATGTGTTTACCCCTTGCTGTCCCACTCTTGGTAATTTTACTGTACACCTAAATTTCACCACCCATGAAAAGGAGATGGGTCGGAAGCCACTTAAAGCATCATTTCTGAGAAGTAACGTTTGGACATTTTTACTTCAGTCCATCATGAGGCACTCCTGGGAGGTCCACCAAGCCAAACGACAAGGGGAGGAACTGGTTAAAATTACCCATTTTAAAGCTGACGTTGATTTGTATGCAAATCGTGTTTAAATCTGGTAATGTGCAAGACTATGAAATGACTGAATTTTAATTAATTGATCGGAAGCAGACTAATCAGCGTTTCGTTCATCAGTTAGGAGACATTTTAACCGGCTATTTTGGGAATGGTCTGTTTATTTGGAAAATCCGTCTTTGCATAAAACAATCACAGACGTCGTTCTCATAATATCCATTTGTTTTAAGAGGCCTGCTCTAGACCTTGATGTCATTCCTGCAGTATCTGTCATTTCTTTGTCAGCAGTAAATGGCAACGAGCAAAGCCAGGATGAAGATATGAATCGGGAAAGCTGGTGAAGCACAAATCCCCTTTCTCGTGTCTGTGTTACGTATCAGATTTTGCAATGATAGTGTTAGCAAATTCTGTTAATGTAAATGGGTTAACTTTTAAGTTCTCATTTTCCTTTAATGTGCTGTGAGGGCACTAATCAAACTAATGTTATGTACAGGTCAAGAGTGACAGGTTTTTCTCGGTGCTTGCTGGGAGCTGACAGTAGACAGTATTTATTGACAGTACCTGCAATAATTTGTCAGCTGAATGGAGGATTTGAGATTTTCATGCCAGAAAAGTATAAGTCTTTGCAAGAGATTTTGCTTCAAATGATCACTGCCTGTGGTGGGTTGACCCTGGCCGGGCGCCGGGTACACACCAGAGCCGCTCTCACTCCCTTCCTCAGCTGCACAGGGGAGACAGAATTCAACAAAAGGTTCGTGTGTTGAGATAAGGACAGGGAGAAATCACTCACCAGTTACCATCATGGGCAAAACGGACTCGACTTGGGGAAGTTAGCTTAATTTGTTATCAATTGCATCAGAGTAGGGCGATGGGAAATAAGCCCAAATCTTAAAAGCACCTTCCCCACACTCCTCCCTTCTTCCCAGACTTAATTTCACTCCCAAACTCTCTACCTCCTCCCCCTGAGCAGAGCAGGCGGGCAGGGAATGTGGCTGTGGGCAGTTCATCACACCTTGTCTCTGCTGCTCCTTCCTCCTCAGGGGGAGGGCTCCTCACACCCTTCCCCTGCCCAAGCCTGGGGCCCTTCTGACTGGAGACAGCCCTCCACAAACTCCTCCAACGTGAGCCCTTCCCATGCACCTCAGTTCTTCCCAAGCTGCTCCAGTGTGGATCCCTTCCTCTCTCCAGTTGCTGCTGTGCTTGGGTTTTCACACTTAAACGAGCTACCCCCGAGGCGCTGCTGCTGTCGTTGATGTGCTCAGATTTGGCCGCAGCAGGTTCATCTCGGAGCCGGTGGCATTGGCTCTGTTGGACGTAGGAGAATTTTCCAGCAGCTTCTCACAGCAGCCACCCCCGAAGCCCCACCACCACCCAAACCTTGCCAGGCANACCTTGCCAGGCAAACCCAGTATGCTACCTTAGCTCCTTTTGCAGTAGAATAATACTCCTTGCATAGCAGATTACTGTTGACTAAAAATGCGAGGTGATTTTAAGAAGAGAAGCAGTTATCTCACTGTAATCCAACATCGTGCTTTAGAGCTTTGTAAAGTCTAAGGGGACGTAATGTCTTAAAACTCATAAAGGCATTTGCAGTGAATGCCTCCTGGCTGGGCAGTGCTGTTCCAGGAAGCCCACTTACTGTGCATCCCGTCATCATCCGTTACCTGTCTGTAGGGGTCCCACCTCTGGCCCAGCTGGGGTTTCTGGCATTGCAGTGCGTACGTATTGATATATTCCCAGAACATACACAGTGCATTGCCTTGCAGCTGCTCCTTGTTTCCTGTACGCTGCGCAGCCGGCGTGCTGCCGCGGGCTCCTGCGCGCCGTGCAGCTGCAGCGGTCACATTTCGGGTACGATACGATAGGAAATTAATTGTATCGATTCCTGTTCAGAACTCAAGTGTGCATCGGTGATTCCCAAGTGCCAGGCTCTCTGGGAAGGTGTAAAATTGCATGTTGTTAGGAGTACCAGAAAATTGAGATTAATAATAGATAAGCTAATAATACAATAACCATTTTTAATAATGCAAGGTTCAAATGATGCTTTATCTCCTCGTCTGGTACTGAGCAAAGGCTCAAGGAAGGAGGCAATCGTTACTCCACATGGGCAGAGATCAACTTCTAGGTGTTTGCTACAACCTCATTAAAAATCTGCTTTCAAGGCTGGAGCACCTCCACGATGCCCTCAAAATTTTGGTGACGCCCAGGTGCTGGTTCTGCACTGTTGGTGCCAACTGCTGCAAACTGGCTTTCCTCCGAGTTGCGCTTTCAGCCAGACAGGGGAGATCAAATGCACTGTCTTACTGGGGTTGGAGGTAGAACTGCTTAAGCAAAGAAAAGCATCCCAAACCCGGGGTTAATAGACTGTTCCAGTATAAACTGGTCGTTTTGACTGTTCCAATAATAATTTCTGAGATTGTGCTTGGAAGATCCACGTGTTTGTGCATCCTCGCCTGTACGTAAAGATGAATGACAGGTTTCTTCTGTTTTGTTTTTTTCCAGAATTATAGATCAGCGGTTTGAGAAAGTTTCGTATTTTGTCTTTGGAGATTTCAACTTTAGACTGGATGCCAAAGCAGTAGTAGAGGTAGGACTTCTATTTTCCTTCTCTTGCACGTCCTAACAGGTTTTATTTCTCAAATATTTTTTTCCTGTGGAAAAGCTACAAGTGACTTAACAAACTAATCTTAACGTTGGCATCAGCCTTGCTAAGAATACCTCCAACAGGAGCATCTGGGCTGTTGAGCCTGGAAAAGAGAAGACTGAGAGGGGATCTTGTGAATGTTTATAAATCTCTGCAGGGTGGGGGTCAAGGAGAAGGGGCCAGGCACTTTCCAGTGGTGCCCTGTGGTAGGATGAGGGGCAGTGGTCACAAACTGGAACACAGGGAGTTCCACCTCAACATGAGGAATAACTTCTTCACTGTGAGGGTGATGGAGCCTGGCCCAGGCTGCCCAGAGAGGTTGTGGAGTCTCCTGCTCTGGAGACTTTCATGACCTGCCTGGCTCTGTTCCTGTGTGGGCTGCCCTGGGTGACCCTGCTCTGGCAGGGGGGCTGGACTCGCTGATCTCCAGAGGTCCCTTCCAACCCCTACCGTTCTGTGATTCTATGAAATCTCTTTGGGCTTCAGCACAGGACACCACATGTTTGTGACATTTGCCACGTGTTTGTAGCGCACGGTGAGTCTCCCAGTCATTAACTGCAAATGGAGTAGGTGCCAGTTTGTATTTCTACTCTGTGTGGAAAGAGAGAGAGACAATTCCTAAATCCTGTGATAGAACTACACCCTTCAAAAATCAGGGAAGACATTTGTGCAAAGCTTTGTGACAGGAGCACCTCAGTGTGGAAGTATGGCTGGAACATTTGTACAAAGCCAAAAGGAATGCAGTAAACACCAGGAGCTGAGATTGCCTTGACTTTACCGCTAAAGCTCAGCTCCGGTAACACGAGGTCAGAAATAATACCCAGGTTGTAAACCAATTTAATCTCATGGTTTTTCCACTTCAATTCTCAAGAGATACCGCAGTGTCTCTTTGGTGTCCTTGAGGATCGACATGTATCTTCTAAGCCAGAAGCTTCTGTTTTGTAAATCAAGGAGTGGGAAGTGAGTGTCCTGTGTGTCAAAGGCTGGCTGCCCCTCGTGCAGTGCAGGACAGTTCTCCTGCCTTAGGCAATGATCGGTCCTTCCTCTGTTGACACACGGGAGTGTGACATTACAGCACTGCTCTGTGTGTAGCTAATGACTTCCTCCTTGGAATCCTTGGACGCTGCGGCCATTTAACCGGTGACCTTAAAGCAAAATTGGAATGGAGCTCAAGTCACCAGTTCAGAATATGCAGGTTCATAGTGCATGTGCTAAGGACTAAACTGCCCTGCTGCGGTTACCATAGTTATCATCAGTGTTTATAGGTGACTGATTTGTGAAATATTATGCCTGTTGGTTTTTATTCACTAGTGGCTCGATAGTCTTGTTGAGAATGCTCCTGTCTGAGAACTCCTTTATCAATAACGCTGCGGCAGAATTATCCCCTACACCCAGTACTGATGAAGGGCACTATAAGTTTTCCCTCGCTTAGGAGCTGCCTCGACATCTGCAGGGTTGAGACTGCGGCGGGCGCTTGCTTTATTGCCACTAGAGCACGACTCCTACGTTTATATCCATGAGTTTCAAAGTGATCCACTTCCATCAGAGTGCTGTCACTAGCCACCGGGGACGCATACCGAGTGACCCGCGCAGCAGGCAGGGACTCTCAGTCTACACAGCACGTCCCAGCCAGGGGTGCTTTACCAGTGTCAGTTAGGAATGCGCAAGGTGCTGTCTGAAGATGAATCAAATTCATTCACCCGTTCTTGCTAGATGAGGTGCCTGCACATGGGAGTGTAAAGAGCATTATAATAACACGTATTTTCTGTTGCTTGTTTTGAGAAGTAGCATCCCCCATTAACCAGAACTTCACCCAGCTACTTTGCAATGTTAATTAAACATAATTAAAGCTGATCTAGAAACTTCCACCTGGATTTTACATATCCACAGTTAAAGTAGTATTAAGTTTGTTTGGTAGTCCTACTGCATTTGGTGCAGTTTATAAACCAGCATGTCAGGAGATAGAAAAGAGGTAAGAAATGGTCGTCTCGTGCGGTTGGCTGCACAGGGTGATGGTACAGGAGGGGTGTCTGACAGCACCTTCACACCAGAACAGCCCCCAGTGAATCAGCAGAAAGCACGTAGCCCTCTGTGCTGGCTGTAACACACTCCAGGCTCCTCAGAGATAGAGCAGCTTCTGAAGTATAATTGGGAAGAGCAGAGCTCCAGGCCACCACCTCTAGCAGGAATTACTCTAGGTAGGACCTAATGGTCTGATTGTGCATAAGATCTGTAAGGTCCAATCCAGATCCCTTCACAGGCTAGATTAGAACGTGTGCTTCTCAGCTGTGCCGCTTTCCAACGCTGGCAGAGGGCAGAGCGCCCTGACCGAGGCCGTGCACAGCTGGCAGTGGCAGAACAGGAACAGAAATGGCCAGAGGTGATTCTCTGGCGCTCAGCACCACCCCAGGAGTTAGCCTGGGCTGGTGGAGGAACCCCACACTCCGGAAAACACCCCGCACCCTCCTGCCGTATGAAACGTCTGCCTCTGCAAACTGGTATTAGCCGTTCTTTTGACTATCCAGCAGTGTAGTTAGTACTAGAAGTTTTAAGGGTTAATCCATTGATCTGTCATCTTTGTATATATTACTAAATTTATCTCTGCTTTTCCTGCTGACCTTTTGAATTCCCTCTTGAGACCACAATGTGCTGAGCGCTTGGACATTGTGATGCTAGAGCAATGCATGTGCTGTGGAGATGTGATACAGAACACAAAGAATCAAGTGTGTTTCTAAAGGATTTCTCCATTAAGCCACTGAAAGGGAAGATCCGAGATCTGTTTCAGGTGTGGAGTCCAGACACTGAAGTGCAGTGTGCTAAATCAGATGCCAAAAATGCTGTGCTTATTAGTTCATAATTAATAGAGAATAAATCACAAATATATAATATGTTAAACACTTTATGGAACCTTAATCTAAACTCATACTGATTTCCTTGTTAGGAAAATCTGCTGCACTGTAGTTGAAATAATCGGGGGGGGGGGTGTCAATAGAACAGGTAAAGGCTTCTGGCAGTTCTGAGACCCACGTGTGCATTAACAGCTGCATTGTCCGAAGGGATGAAAGGGGACATCTGTAGCATAACAAGCATAGGAACTACAATTGTTTTATAGCAGATTTGAATTACAGTCTGAGCATAATTTGTAGCCTGGCATGATGGTGTTCAGAGAACCTGCAGCTCATCCATTTAAAGTATCTTTAAGTTGTCCTCAGCCTGGAAAGGGCTGATGTTACGGTTCCACTTTGGTCTGGGCTTCTTGAGCCAATGTGTGATTCAAAGCACAGGAGGCACGAGAGGACCTGGAACCACAAGTTTTTTTCCTGGAGTCTCAGAGATTTCTGTGCTCTGGGTGTGTGCCAGGCATCGGGGACATCAGGGTCTCTTTGCCAGGTCACGGCCAGTGTTGCCCCATCTTGGCTCTGGCTGCGAGATCTCATCGGGGCAGCTGAGCCGAGCGGTCGGTCCCTCTCTGCACGGGAGATGAACGCCATGCTTTGCTGTTGTGAAATATTGCAGGTCTCTAGTAGTCTCTGTAGCTTTTCTGTTGCTGGAAAATTGTCCTCTAGAATTGAGAGTAGAGCTGAGGAGGTGACTTTAAAGAAATCTGCAGCAGCAATGAGATATATTGTAGGCCAGAGCTGAACAACACTCCAGAAATTTAACAATTATTGTGAGTTAGTGTTTTGGTTTTTCAGAAAAGGTAATAGGGTAAATGCTCAGAAGGTCTGAAATTAAGACTTGTTTGTGTGTCAACCTAATAAAAATAGGACGTTAAAATCTCTGAAGTGTGTTAAGGGTAAGAAGGGAACTGAAGTTTGTGGAGAGATAAGTGAGGGGATTTATTACAAAGAAGTGAGGAGGACAGGTTCTTTTAGTTTGCCATGAGAAATTAAAGAAATGATGTTGCTGTGAGTGAATGCATGGAAGAAGTAGGTTCATTCCCATCTGTCAGCCCCTGAGAGCCAGCAGCTTGTCACCTGCTGTGACTGCTGTAAGCTACACGGGGTTTCATGCTGTGATGTCTCCAAGGCCATTCTAATCTCCACTTTTACCATAATAGTTCTTTTTCTTAATTGAAACAACTTATTAGCATCTAATATTTCCTGTAAACCCTACCAGAACTTGCTAGTGTAACTGTGGGAGCAGAATCTGTCCCATAAATCTCTCCTTGCCCCCTCGTTCACGTGGATGTATGGAAGTGGAAGTGGGAGGGTCGTGACCCCCGGCAGTAAATCTGCGGGGCTGTGTGCACATTGGCATCCCGCGCCGGCTGCCCCCCTGCGCCTCCACCGTGCAGAGGTGCCCTTTCCCTGCCAGCTGTTAGAGCAGATGTTTAAAAGGAGAGTTCCGTTCTTGTCCGGCCGAGCACTGTGCTGGAGCTGGATGGTTGGTGTGGTGCCCAGTCGGGAGCCTCCTGCACTGGTCCCCTGCCTCCGCCCAGAGCGTGACCGCTCGCAGCACTGCCCTTGGGGTCATCATTAGAAATGTTTCTCCTCCTGTCCCTTCTATGGCAGTGACTCAGTTCGCCACTCTCACTGTCTTTAAATCACCAGTCGGGTGTTGGGTGGGTCTAGACCAAGGAGGAGTGGTTTTGCCATCAGCTAGCCTTAGTGACAGTCTGTATTCATCTGAGAATTACAACACTTCCATATTAAAAAGAAAAAAGAACAAGCAAAACCAAGCCAAAAAGTTATGCACTGAAACTCTTACCTATAAATCTTCCTGATCCTATCTGTCTGTTTTATCGAAGCACAATAAGGTTTAATAAGTTGGGCTTATTTTGACTGTTTTGGAATAAAAACCTGTTTATGGCTGAGGCTGCTGGTTCAAAAGCCTCCTAAAGTTCCTGGTACTTCCAAGAAGAAAGGAGGATAATTGTGTGCCCCTCCTTTCCAAGAATTGCAGAAAAGCAATTCTCCTTTTTCCTTCACTAAAAGACTTTTGTTGGGGGTGATAGGAACTTGGTAAGGGAGGAGAGGATAAAGCCTGTCACGGGACTAGCTGATCTCCAGAGGTCCCTTCCAAACCCTCCCATTCTGTGATATGTGAACATCTGTGATGGTAGCACCAGAAATGCTGTTGCTAGATGCCAGATATTTTGGCCAGCAGGAAGCTTTCAAGCTCTGTCTGCAGCAAAGTCCTCATCTGTGAAACAAGGAATTTGTGCTTCTAGACCTGCCCTGTCTACTTAATGGGTTCCATTCCACCCAGATACCTCTTTTCTAGACTTCTGCCAGGCAGCCATTTGAGAAGCCATAACTGCAATTGCTGATTAAATGTTTTTTAAAAGGTAATAACTACTCATAAAGAAGTTGAATATCCAGCTTCACTTGCATTGTGCCTCTCTGCCAGCTCTGACCACTTGACTTTATATTATCCAGTAAAATGGGACCGACTTCCTTCTAGCGTGACTCTTCAGCTCCTACCATGTAGGAGCTGTAGCTGATGCTATGTGAGCCACGTAGTTTTCACTGGGTCCTGCAGTCTTGGCACAATATGGTGTTTCATTCTGAAAAAGACAGTGGTGGCACCGTATCTTTTGCCAAGTGTGTTTGTGCCAGCGCAAGCTCAGGCAGCACTCCCTGTTACTGCTGTGATGTGTTCATCTCCAGAACATGGACCTCCTCCCGCAGGACAGCGCGCTCTTGAGAAAACATCTTTTGTTAAAAAAAAAAATGCTGACAAACAGCTTTTTTCTAAGTAATTGCTTTAGGTCTTACTTAAATCTGAAGAAATATTTTAGCTTGTTTAATGAGAGGGTGCTGTGTTCCGTGCAGTAACTAGGACCTTTGCAAACTTCAGACAACACATGACCCTTCAGTAATTGTCATCACAAAGATTAGCACTGATGGGAGGTGAGGTGCTGTGTCTGTGGGTGATTGCTGCATGGAAGAATAGTCAACTGTGGTAAGGGAGAAAGGAACAGACCCTCTTCCTGTGGCTTTTACAGCAAGACAAAGAGGCACAGGTATGCAAGTGCCACCCAGAGCAGACCACTACTTACAAAAGCAGCACATTAATTCAAGCTTGACTAAGTGTTGACTGAACCAGAACTTCAGAAGCCTCGGTATGTCCTATTAAATCTTTAAATAGAAGGAAGGCTTCCACTATAGTGCTACAAATCACGCAAAAGAGCCCCTTCTTACACGTATGAAAGGAATTGTTTGCTCTTTCTCCTGTTCTGTGGTTAATGTGTTCTTTTGCTCCACAGTGGCTGGTAGTTTAAATCTGTAATAGGGTTCCCTTCTTTCAGTAAAGTGATATTAAGACCTCCTTATAAAGAAAAATGACATTGCTTTATTTCTGAGATAAACCTGCATGTCATAAATGGAATAAATTATACTTAATAGCTTACAAGCTTCTGATCGTGTTTTCATTCCAGTTAGAGAGGTGCATAAGATCCTGGATTGGTTTTATCTTCTCAAATAAATCACTGTAAATAACTTTGTCTCATAAAGATTTTAACTTTCTTTACAAGCTAAACCAATCCTAGGAAATGTTGGAAAGAAAATCCCATGTAAAATGAAAATGTAATAAAGATTTATTAAATTAGAATGCATAAAACTTCAGGTCTAATAAGGACAGTTTTATTAATGAATGTAAATTGCAGCAACCCATCTGAGGCACCTGCTAAACGTTCATTATAAATTACTCTCATAGACATTGTGATGAGTTTCATATTGTAGCCAGACTTATAAAAGCATGCAGATTGCTTCCCCGAGGGACTGTATATTTACTTAACAGTGTAGTTAATTGCAATTATTTATTTTCCAGTGATTGCAAATGGCTTCTGCATTAAAGATATATGTGGCTATTAGGAATTATTCAATTACCTCTCTTTTTCTCAGTCATCTAAGTCAAACCTGATCTCAGATTCCCAGAGGTCAGGCAGTAGTGTGTTAACTCAGTGTGTTCCTTTGCTTTCTGCCCGGGCCACAGCTCTGCAGCCAAGAGTCCTCTCGGCAGAGCTAGCTTGAGATGCTGATTACCCGTCCCTGCAGCTGATTTTTTGACATCTTCCCTTCCATAGTGATGCTGCCGCGCTTATTGGCAAGATTCACGGGAGGTTAATTAAATCCATCTTCAAAACAACGAAGGGCCAATGAGCCATATCCTCGTTGCAATAGTAAATTAAATGATGCAATTGTTTCTACTTCCATCATGGATAAGGGGAGAGATGAGTGAATGAATTGTTCTCCGGCTGCCTCCTCTGGGGCCCTGGAGGGTCTAGTAGCATGTGGTCGTAAACCTGCTTTTAATTTGTGGCTACAGGAGAAGATGACACTGTTATCAGCAGGCAGAGGTCTCGCCCAGCATCACGATGTGAAAGATGACACTGTTGAAAAACTGAAAGGACCTCTCTTCACAGCTCCTCCTGTTTCAGATGCAAATTAATACAAACACAGTTACAGAGCAGAACAGAAAAGACGATGCGTTGATCAAATTTGGCACCGCTTGGGCTGTAATTAAAACGTGCACAAATTAAATACAATTGTCTTGCGCTTTCTAATAGGGCTCAGCGTCGTTAAACTAATTAATAATGCAGCCCATAAGCTGGGCTCCGGCGCTGTGATTGTTCAGAGGGGATGTTTTACGCCTTGTGCGGCAGCCGCGGGCAGCTGGGCGGCTNGGAAGCTCCCAAGGGCATGCATCTTCCACCAAAGTGCTCGTGGATACCTCTGTTAGCACAAGGGGTAGTGCTCCTGACAAAACAGCCAGCATCATCTGAGGGGAGACCTTGCAGCTCTCCTCTCTTTGGCTGGTTCAGGAGCCTGAGGCTTTGCTCAAATGCACGTGGAGAAATTGTCCAGACTGTGGCTTACAGTTAATGAGCTCCTAGTGCCGGGTCCCAGCTGCACACTCAGCCTTCCCAGGTCTAATGGTGCTCACCTGTCTAATGGGGTTGCAGGTTATTTTCTGCTTGATGACGTACTCACTAAGAAACAGGTCCTGAGATTTGTTTGCCAAATGTTTTGACGGTGCCCAGGGTTTTGCACCTGTATCACGTGGAGTGTTGGAGTTGGAATACAGGAAGCACGCACTGTGTGCTCATCTTTACAGGTCAGCAATGGCCTGGCTTAAGTCAGAGCAAGAGGGCTCCTCAGGACACACGTCTAACTAACCATTAGTAGTATCCTGACTTGAAAATCATTTCTATAAAAGCAGGTGTAATTTAAATAACTAAATGGAGTATTGTCATGAATAGTGAAAGTCTGCAATAAATATTTAACTAAAGCCACTTTTTTTTTTTTCTCCTTGTATCTAGTCTAGAAATTCATTGACTCAGCTGAAGCAAAATACCACTTGGTAGATGCTATAAAATGTCATCTTCTCCATCTGAGCATTGTGTCATTTTAGAAGAAACAGATATATCTGGAAAAAAATGCATTCTTTTTACATTCCAGTTGATTCCTGTCCATTACATGATACAAAATGTTAACATCTGTGGGCAAACTATGCGCTATATGTGAAAGTTACCCACTGATGTAAAATATAAGAGAAGGTAAAAAAGGTTGCACTCTGCATATTTCCAGCAGTATATCAAAAGCATATGTATGTGTATTTTCATTGTCATAAATGGAAGCCTCAGAGTCTTCAAAAATACACCATATACTATAGAACAATATTTTGCTTGGTTATCAAAATACCTTTTGAGAAGAAAGAATTTGGTGCTTGTCTGAAAACCAAGGAACAGGATTGTATCTGCCTCTGTTCCGTACACAGAAGCTCCTGTGGCAATGACACGTTTTATTCTTGAGCTGGAGTCAGAAATACAGGAAGAGTCAGTGAATAGAAGACACAGAATCTCAGGGAGGTGTTGCAGCTATGTTAAAGCCTTTTAAAAAAGCATTTAACAGATTTTTACCTGAAAGTAGCAGTTCTCAACAGTGGGAAGAATGTACACTAAGGAACCGAGATTGCTATTTTGTGAAAAAAAGAAAATCACTGTTTTCCTTTGGGCACACATTCTGTGTTTAGATTTGGACACACGCTTCATGTTGGCAGCACTGTCGTTACTGGAAGCTTTGCAGTGGCACCTCCTTGCCCCTGGCCAGTGGAGAGTGGACAAATTGCAGTGCCTCAGGTATATAAAGCTTATGTGTGCTGGGCTGCTGAGCTGGGCCAGGCAGCAGACACCTCTGTGCAGACATGAGTTTACTGTTGCCTTAAATCGTTTGGCATGTAACTCAAGCCTTGGTCATTTTTGTTTCTTTTCTAGCTGAGTCCGCCTTATCTAAACTGTTGTGTAGTGACAGATAAAAATCAACATGTAAAGCTCTTTAGCAGACTCAGATGTTTAGGTTGTTCCTCTTTCTTGTGGCTTCGTCGGACCTCTCTGCATTAGGATCACTTTACAAACAAATGGATCTGGTTTGAAAGTCCCCGTTTTCCCTCAGGTTAGTGCAGACATCAGTATTAAGAAGATTCAGAAAGCAGACCCTTAACTACTCAGCAACTTGGAATAAGCACGTGCAGCTTGTTAGACTTTTATCTCCCTCTTGGTACTTTCTGTGTTATTTCTGTAGCAAAGAGATAATAAATAGACCGGCAGCTTCTGTTCATCAGTCTTTCTGAGGAAGACTCACACAGTGCTAGTGGAGAACATAATTTCTGAAGGATTTGGATTGGATGCAGGTGTCCACTATATTTCATCATTTTGTGCGTTATTAAAGGAAACATTGATTTTCCAGTCCACATGATGTATCCACAAATCTACCTTTATTAATATTGATAATTCAGACAGCAAATTTACCTTTTTCATAATACGATTTCCCATAATGTATCATTTTCCCAGTCCCAATTTGAGATGAAAATTTGACATTTCAAAGCAAAATATGCATAACGACAATCCAGGAACCTCAGATCAGCTACAACAGTCCTAAGTTGTTCCTTCTCAAAAAAAAAAGGAGAAAAAAAAAGTTGTGTTTTTCTTAAAAAGTGTTAAAAGCTTCCTGCCCACTTATGCCATAATGCAGGCTGGTTTAAGTTATGCTTTTCAAGATTTTCTTTTCCTTCTATGAGTGAACCAAAAATTGAAAAGAGGAGGTAATGCTTTGAAATCCCATTTTCTCCAACCTGCGTGTTTCAAGGTAGGGTAAAAGTGCTCCAGCCACTCGAGTGGCTTTGAAGCAGCCATGGGTATGGCTGTAGTGAGGGTAGTGTTGTTCTAAACGTTCCCCTTACCCAAAGGCCATTTGTACCAGCTATCTCCAGAAAAGGTCAAGGGGTGAAGTGATGATGTCGGGGCCATTCTCCTGCTTCTCGCTAATCCCTCCTGCAGACTGAGGAGTGTGTCTTGTGCATGCTGTGTCTTTGAGACGGTGTCACTCGTTCTCAGAAATACATCACCATAGAGGTTCTCCATGTCCTGTACTGCATAAAACATCCCTTAAATCTGCAGTCCCACCATGGAAATCTAACTAGTTTGTTCTTACACTAAGCCCAAAAGGCTTTCTTAGTGACGAGTGGAAATGGAGTGGGATACGAGTTCCTGGTAGTGAATGAGATATTATCTCCTGGGAAAATTTTAGCATCTAATCTCTGCGTTATTGAGAATCTAAGCCTGTATTTCTGCATTACTGCTTATGCAAGAGCTCTGCTCGGGTGCTATTTACAGGTATTGCAAGCTTGCACAGGGCGCAATAGTATGTAGTAATTTAATGTGTAAGGCCATTAAAGGGTTAAAACGATTTCTGTGAAAAGAGGTTATAGGATCTTTATCACATGTTGTTTATCTGATCAACAGTTAACAATTTAAGACAGTATTATCCTAGTAAAAAGAAGATTTGTTTCAGATACTGACATAAACATCCCCTCATAATAGTGGCTTTTCATTTACTGCATTGCAATGTACCATAAGCTTAAAGGCACAACAGCTTCTTTGTGTGTCTCAATAATGCTTGTCCAGAGTGATGTCAGTCAATTTTTGACCTATACAGTCTGATGTTATTCTCAGCAGTCACAGAATAGATTTTTTTTTTCCTTTACTGAGTGAAGAGTATGCCAATAAAATCCTTGAAAATTATCATATTCCTTTATGGTGTCTTCCTCTGGAAGAACTGGGTGCATTACCCACGTGGGCATTTCTGCAGAGCCATGAGGATCTTTCCTCTGGCTTCTGCCAGCTTCTGTTGTTTCCTTGGAGTTTTATTTGCATACTGTTGGGCAGTTAGAGGACCACTTCTTTGTGGCAGACTTTCCAAACACTTTTGTAAGTCGCCGTTTCAGTGGGAAGATAAACACTAACAGTTAAATAGCACTTGCTAGCAGAGGCTGGAAACAAAGCTGTGCCCATGAAATGGCATCCTGGTGGGAGCAGATTCAGAGTTCAGCCTCTGTTACCGCACTCTGGAGCCCCACAGGATAGCATGCAAAAAGTAAACGAAGGGTCAGCCCCTTTGTGCTCCTTGGAGACTACTCCCCCGGTGTGGAATGGGCCGTGGTCCACTCAAGATGCAGATAATGCCTCCGGGTGTGGGGGTTCACCCTCCTGGCGTGTGCCATGGTGCAGCTGGTGCTCCCCAGCCCTGTGGGCTGCATGGTGTGTTCAGCCTCTCCTGCTTTCCTGCCAGGAAAGGGGGGAAATTGGCTTCCCGGAGGAAAAAACCTCCCCAACCTCTCGATGCAGCGTAACTGGTCGGAATCTGCCACACAGACCTCTGTTGTGAACACAACTTGGAGCTCAGTCCTGCTGATGTGGCTACGTGCAGGGGGGCTGCTGAGTAGCTCTAGGAAGAGCCCATCATCTGCTGTCGAATCTCTTGTACCCAGGCCAGGTACTCTAGAGTGACAGCAGTGATTAACCTGTCATGAATCGCTGTACTGCTGCTGAGAGGGGCATTAAACTCCCCTCCTTACTGCCATGTGTGTGGTGCTTGGAGCACCTTGCTTCCACATAGACAGTAAGGAAACGTTTATTCTGGGTGAACTCCTTATAGAAATCACTTGGTGTTTCTCTAATGCTATTTCTTAGATTACTTTTATTTATATAGCCCCAATGCTTGCCTGGAAGTTATGCCAGACTGAATTCTTTATGTGTTTTCAGCTGAACACGGTGTAACTGGAGTACTGTCATTAAGCTTGCAGAAGCACAAACTTGATCTGGATAGAGTTGGACTTTCAAATGGATCCAGTATTTCCCCCTCCCTGTCATTTGGGGGTTTTTGAGTCATGAATTCCCTGCGGCATAGCCCCTAAGCTTCCCTTGGAGAAACTTCTCCAGACCGTAGCTGCCACAGCTTTACTGCCCTTCAGCGCGAGCCACAGGAGCGTTACAGAAGGTGGCACGATGCAACCCACTCAGCACCAGCTTTGGAGTAAAGTCAAGCTGTGCCAAATGCTTGACTGACAACAACTGAACGCTAGCACACCAAAGGTCCAGAGTATACAGGAGATGTAAATTGGAGATTGCCAAAGTGGGTCGGATAATTGTTTTTCTTCTGCCTGCTGGGTAGTTTACATTATATAAAATGAATACTAGATGATAATTGCCATTCTGGTGTCTTGTATTGATTTAATTCAATAAGCAGCTTCACCTCCACCTTCTGCATGCACTTGCTTTAAAATATATGCATTATGAAGATAGTGATTCAAAGTCTTTAAGAAATCAATATCAAGAGCAGCTTCTGTTTTTCAAATATTGACAGCAGAATAACTCTCAGAAACAATGTCAAAGCAGGGATAGACAACATTAAGGCTGTAATTCTGTTGTCATTAGGCACTACAGAAGTCTCAAACAGTTGCCTGATATTGCATATTGCACATGCTGTAGCAAAGAGCTAGTTCTGGCCCCTTGCTGCCAGGATTTCTGTTGAAAACCTGTGACCACTGAAATGAAAGGCTGGTTTTCCGAACAATTTCTATAGAGTTGGCTGTTCCACTTGATTTTTAGCCATTCAGCCCTGAGTGTGCGCTGGGAAGATACAGAAGGGAATGTGTAGACTGTTACTATTAACATTGCTCCTGTCTTTGATAATTTCCCTAGAACTAAATAAAACTTACATCGAAGTCCATAAATGTTACAGCACTTAAACTGAGCAGCTCTGTGTGCTAATTTATTGTGGTTTTGTCATGGTAATTTTAAAATCCTTTAATACTGGCAGCTGAATTTCCTGCACAGTGAGTATAGTTCCAAGAAGTTAAAGGATGTCTTTTATGGAGTAAAACATGTTACAGTCAGTGCAAATTGTACTAGTTGCTTAGCTGATATGATTCTGAAGTCAGGACGCTATGGGTAGCTCAGTACTGCAACAGTACGTTGTTAACAATCATCCAGAAAAAAAATATTTTTAAATGCCATTCAAAACCCTAGTCTGTTTTGATTTTCTTACTCTGAAATAGCTGAAGACAATCCGGTGTATAGTTAGGTTTCAGTAGGTGTTGAAGTCTTATCAGGTTTAATTCTTTCAAGTACTACCCCACTTGTGTCAATGAATAAACCAGCGAGATTTATTTTTTATTTCTGTTTTTCCTTTTTTGCAGTTTTAACAAGTGCTGAATTTCATGAAGATGTCAGTGTTGGACCCAAGTGAAATGTTTGAGAGCTCTGTTCATATCTGAGAGTAGAAAATTCAGAGTTAATCTTTTCCTTGAAAGTACTTGAATGTGCCATACTTCTATATAATTTAAAGAAAGAAGGAAAGCTCTGCACCATCTGTGCCTGGGTGATGTGTCCTGGCTGTTGAATCAGTAAGTGGGAGTTGGGTGGCACCCTTGTCTCTGCTCTTAGTTGTCTCTTTCCGAGTGCAGCACGGTCTGTGTGCCCAGGCGTGCTCACACACAGCGAGTTTGCAGAGCCAGGCTTTTGAGGGATCGAGGCAGAGAGATGCTGGAATGAGGTGCAGACAGGAGGTGGGCATTCCCGTGGTGTTGATCAGTAGGCTGTTGGATTTCTCCTGGATCCAGCAGTTTTGTTGTTCCTTCATTATTCTGTCATTTCTTTTTCTTTACTTTAGTCAGGAGGGTCATTTGCTATGTTCATTACTTTTAGACATTTAGAGCAGGATCAATAACTTGCTGTATCTGACCGGGTTTCCATTTGAAAAGTAGGACAAAAAAATTTACATTTTTTTTCATACACTTAACACTGAAACTGCTGTTTCAGAAATAGCAGAGGTCGTCTCTATTTCTGCTCTGCCTGATAAAAGAAACAGAAAATGCTCACTACATGAAGATCGTGAAGCATACATAGTCTGTTAGTAACAGAGGAGGATTTCAGTTGTCCATCTGTAGCCAACAGTCTTCAATGCTGCTGTAGAACAAATTCAAGTACCTGGGATGTTGCAGAACGCTAGAAGAGGGAAGCACCAAGAAAGGTGCTCGTTAGCTGAAAGCTCGTTAGCTTGACATTCCTTTCAGGCAAACTAATGGAAAAGTTGTTAGTGAGAAAAAATGGCAAAGTTTTAATGGAATCTCAAAATATATTTGAACGAGCCGGTTTGTCGTGAGATTAACAACTTGTATGAAGATGGCAATCAAGCAATCACACAGCAAAAGGAGTTCATTAAAAACATTTCGCCATTTAACTTGGGGTTTGGCTGTGTTTGCACATGTAGGAGGCCTGAGGGGTCATTAGCTGTCACCAGGGTATGAGGCATGGAAGGCAAACAGCTCAACCTGGGCCCCGTGGCAATGCCATGGAATGTGTCATTAATGCCTCTTCAGGTACGTCTTTCAGAGATGGTGCCGTTGATTTTACCTGTGGGTGCAGGGCAGGGGTATCGAAACCCATCAGCCGCCTTCACGTATGGGCGCAGCATGACTGGCGTGAGGAGAGGCAGGCATCTGTCGTCATACCGAGACCCTGGGCCTGATCAGAGTGCCAAAGAGGAATCACACTGACAGGGGGTGGTATCAGCGTCACTGGATCAGGCTTCCTTAGACCTCCATTAACTTGGACTTGAACAGCCCTGGCTGGTAGTGCAGGGAGGGTTTCCCGGGAGTTCGTTGGTAGACGGCTGTGGTCTCCACATTCAGCTGCATTTCCAGCAACGTTCCCCTTCCTTTCCTGTCTACGTGATGTTTAGAAGCTACAAAAAGACAATTTCACATGGAAAAGTTGTGCGTGAAAAATGAGCCACAGGAGGGATTAGCAAGTCTTGGCGCGACTGCCAGTGGAACCGGTGCGTGTCCCACGTGTTACCAGGAGCTAATGTCTTTCTGAAGACTGGTTTTAGCAAAAGAGGTGCCATTGTCTCCAGGTCAGGAGGAAATTGGTGCAGCACAGTGGTCTGCGGTATGTGTGATTAGTCTGGACAAATGCATGGTCACTTTTGGCTTGTGTTTTGACTACTCATTTCTGAAAGCTTCCTAAGCAGATTTGGATACCTTCTGTCCCAGGTCTTTGCCTCATTAAGATTAATTCTACAGAGTTTCATGCTAGTGAAGGAAGATGCTACTTTATTTCTTTACCCTGTGCATCTCACTGATGTTAGAAATGAACAAGTTCAATCTGTACCTGAGCACAAAGAGCGGATGAAGCATTTCTTTCGGTTATCCACCATGTTCCTGACAGAGACAATGGATAGGTAAAATCTATGCAAATGTGCGGGGCTCAAGTGAGGGCTATCCTGAGCGGGACTTAAGCTATGCACCCGCCTTTGTGCCAAATTTTGCAGGGTTTTTTTTTCTCTCGTAATGAATACATGTATTTTGTGCATTGGAGCATGGCACAGGGCCTTTTGGATGGCAGGCTGTTCAAGAAAGAGGAAGAGAGTTTTAATCACAAAAGCAGAAACTTCAGTCGGAGAAGTGATTCTACACTTTGTTTGGTTTGTAAATGGTGCGTATTGGCTTTTGTGAAACAGAACCCGGGCCCAATTCAGGACAGCGCTTCATAGATTCTTTACGTGGGGCTTTTTGAGTCTGAAATGGTGCACATGAAAAGGGAAGGAGATTGAACTTAATTTGTTCCAACAGCTAGTCTGAGATTTTTTCCAATCAGGATTCCTCCAGCATATTCCTCTTTGTTGAGCTATAAGCAGCTTTTAAAATAATAGCATTAGCCCATATTTCAGGACTGCACTGGGTGTTCCCAGCCACGGTGATTAGTTACAAGGAACGAGAAATGCGCGTATTGTAACCTTTTAATGGATACGGGAGACTTGTAAACTAAGTTGAGATTTGAGCAATTTGTAGATTTCAAAATGAGCCGTAGAGGTCATTGAAAAAGAAAAATGCATCATTGAAATTCATGGTGCCACTTTGGTTTTCTTTGCCGAGATTTATCATTGAAAGCCATATTGCTTTCCCTTTGCCTTTATTTGAAGCTCTTCAATACATTGTTTTTAAGGTCCATTTCTTTTACAAGCTTTTCCTTTCAGCTCGCTCAGGGTATCGGGTCCTATGAACATCTGTTTGTGCCTAAAATCAGCCAGGACCTGGACTGTATCCTGCCTCCCTACTCCCTTTTGTTTCCAGAGGCTATTGTTTCCGATTTCATGCTATCAGAGGGGCTGCATGTTTTCCTGTGTGAAGTTGTCAGAGAGATAAAAGCACAGGAGCAGGGTCACATTTTGAGGGATGGGCATGAAAAATTGGTAAAATGTATCTTGAAGGCCACCCACAAGACCTGCCTGAAAAAATTCAGAAGTGGGGAGTAGAATTATAATTTTTAAATTGTGCAAATTCCAAAGTGGAGTAAGTAGTGCTGAAATAAGTATTTAACTGGCAGAAAACTCGTGGTCAGGTTTGCACTTAGTTGACTTACTCCTCTTAGGTAGCTTGAGAGACTCCAATTGGACTTTGTTAGAAAGAAAATAGCATCGCCTTCATTATGGTGCCAGCCCGTGTCTCTTCATTAGGAAGAGTTAAAGCAAGTGTGTTACACCCATCGATCCTCCGGATGCTGGGGGGGAAGAGAAACGTTAGTGGAGGTGGCCGCCCGTCCACCATTACCAGTGTGATAGAAGACCTGCAGAGGATACAGTGAAGATGGTCATGATAGAAAGACAAACACTGAGGCTTAATTACCTGAGTGAAATGGATTTCCAGGAAGGAAGCAGCACACTGCGTTTGTAACTGTGGCTGCGGTCTCTGATGCTGTAGACCATGACTGACCCAAACACTCATCCCCTTCTCTCCATGAACTGCAGAGTGGCAGCCCAGTTTTAACGGATGCAAAATGATGCAGATGTTGGCAGGAGGGCAGAACATCTGCAGTTACCCATACAGCTGGTGTAGAGGGTTTAACAGAGCATCCCCTTGCACCTGCCTTCGCACTGCACCGAGGGTTGTGTGTATTTCTCTGAGAGTAAGAAAAAGCCAGTAAAAAGTTCTGTCAGTCCTTAACAGTTCGTAGGCCATACAATCTTAGCTGTTTTGTTAAGTCTTGACTAGAAGTGCAATGAAGAAAATGGTTTTAGCAGTACTGGTCTAGGTCAGTGATGGTTACTTTTATTTCAGGAGCTTGCAATGAGGATTTTATCAAAGTGCGTGACAAGAAAACACATGAGGTAATGAAAGTTGTATTTTTTTCATAGGCAGCTGACAGATAAGGTGTACCAATGCCAGTGCTGCCATACAGCTCCCGAGCCAGTGAATGATCTACGTGATACAAATCAGTCTTACGTTGGAATGTTAAGGGAATGTATATTTTTCCATACCTATTTTTTTTCAAAAATTAAGTAAGGTTTTTCTTTTTCTTAAATGCGTAAATGATGAGCAGTTTACCATGAGAAACAATATACATTCTGGGGTTTGCTGAATTTAGTAACACTTAGGGCTATGAAAATTCAGGGGGGAGACACTAATACGCAGGGTTTTTTTGCACTTTTGTAGTACTGCAGAAAAAAATACCAAGCATGTTTTAGAAGTACGGTAATCATTGAATTTCTGTCCTTTGTGATAATATTTGTAGGGATTAATTTGTTTATAAATAGAAAAAGGAGAAGGCAACACACTGCAGAGTGTTCAACAGTTCTGTAGGTGAGTTTAAAGGAGAGCACTGAGAGTTTCTATGTAAGAATATCACCTCCTAGCCACCATCCCTANCGGTGCCCGGTGCGCGCAGCGAGGGCTGCACAGGATACCCCGGTGCCGTGTGTGCCGGCCGCAGAGCCTCGGTGCGCGGCCCAGGGTGAGCGTGGGGAGGCACTTGCTCAGCACATCGCCCGAGCACGAGTGGCCTGGGGGGGATGGTTCTGCCTTTATTTTTCAGCGTGCGGACGGCCACGCTGTGGTATCTTGCATCACGTCAGGCTTCATGGAGAGGAATTTTAGCTGGTCTTACGGGTATAAATTCTTTTTGAAATCACAGCTTTTTTTCTACCAGCAATTTTCTTCGGCGTACCTGTCTGATTTTGGATGGGTGGAAGAAGTTACTTTGTTTAGCTTTGTCTCAAAAGGGAAAAGAGGAAAGGCTCGAGTAAAAATTAATAGCACATCTTAAAGTCCATTACAACATCTCCCTTTTTTCTGACTGAAGGCCTCTCTAGAGGAAATAAAGAAGAAGTTATTACAGCTTTCAGTTTTTTGTAGAGTATGAAAAAGCTTTCTGTATGTTAAACAGTCTTGTGGACATCTGGCATGATTGGTTTTAATCTGCTGACTAAAAAGTCAGGATTAAATCTTGCTTTACACCTCTTTGTACTGCAGTCAGTAAAGTGACAGAGCTGCTCTGAAACAATGGCACTACTTATTCCACCCAATATGCCATGTGGTAGATCACCCCCTTTTTCAGCACCACTTCTCTGCAAAGACAATGAAGCATCTGGTGGGGTTTTCCTGTGTCCAAGATATTTTTTGTCAGTAATTTCACTCAGCCAGTCTGCTTAGCTCTCCCTTGGTGCTACTTTTTGAGACGGGGTTTGCCAAACCCAGTGGCAAGAGGTCAGGAGGCCAAAGTGATGAATTTTTATGTGCCTGTTTCTTGTGTTTCTGCTCAGTCATGATTCTTTGCGCGCTGTACTGCCTCTGAAAGGGAGCCACAGTGAGCAATTTGTCCTCCAGGGCAGGAGAGAATGGGGAGGCAGATGAGTTAAAGTAGCATGTATGACTCCGGACAGAGACGCACACAAATGTTTTCTTATGGCAGAACAGAATACTCCTGTCACTATTCAGCGTGAGAGGGGCTTGGGAGATTTGTAGCCTGTTGGCTTTCGATCAAGTGACAAATGAATTTAACAGCACTTAAAGATACAGCGGAAAGAAAGCACTTCACGAACGAGTCCACAGCTGTTAGCTTTAAAATGATGTTGCGTTAACACTTTTCAACCTGCATGTCTCCTTCTCTCTGCATAACTGCGAGCTCTTGGTATTTCTCAACACGTTTGAATCCTTGATTGCTTTGAGTAAAAAAAATTCCTCTGTGTTTCAGAAAGTCTGTAGAATGTGCTGGGTTTTTTGCCCAGTTGGGCCCCCATCCCCTTCAGATGGATCATTGGTCCTTTTGAGCGGGAGGACCATGGAAGCTGCATTTCTGGCAGAGCCTTCTGTCCTCTCTCAGTGGTGTCACATGAACCAGGGGTCAGCGTTCGTTGCAGGGTTAAATCCCTCTGGATCCCCACCCAGCGGTGTGAAGTTGCTGTTCCTCCGAATCTTCCTCTCTCTCTGATCAGCCGTGTCACTGCTGCTGGTCGAGGACTGCGTTGCAATTTGGTGGTGGTCAGCAGCTGAGCTGTGGGCCCGTTCAGTGGAGGCGGTGTCCTGGAGGGGATTCTGGATGTCGCTGCCACGCACGAGCCCTTCGTTCTTACACCATCAGAAACTGCATAGAGAGGACACAAAGCTCCCTTACCAGGGTGCTGGAGAGAGGCAGTAAGCAGAGCATGCTGCCCTATTTCCTGCTCACCACACTGACTGTTTACCCACAGTGGGTGTTCATGTGTTGCCAGTCTTCTGCATGTTGTGTATGTGCCACACACGTACCAATCTGTCAATGCATCCACCGTATGCCAGGGAGAGTACAGTAAGGGTCCACACCTTGCACTGTATTTCACAGAGATACCCTTCATTCATTGTATCAAAAAACCCCATGTATTTTAATGTGTGAATAAGTGCTCAGCATCTTCAGAGCCAAGGTGCTGCCCCAGCCAGCTGCTTGGAGGCTGCATGACGGCAGCAATGGGAGAGGAGGGCAGTTCAGCAATCCTGCCTCATGGTTCCTGAGCTATTTGAACATAACTAGCTAAAAAGGATTATTGGAACTTACAGGCTGCTGGACTCATATTCCATTTCAAAAGTGAATAAAGGAGCAAATGATGTGGAACCAGTCAGGGAGCACATCGATGAGAAATGAATGAGATATGGCAGGATGAAAAAGACTCCAGTGAGAGAGGCTGGGCAAGCAGAGAAAGGGAAGAAACACAGTGAGGAAATCATCTGCACGTTGCCTCAGCAAAGCATCACCTGGTAGCCTGATCACCCGCTGTACAGCACATTCCAGTTATTAAGACAGTGAATTTCACATTCCAAACATGTTCAGGTTAGAAAACCAGATACAATGAACTGGTAAGTATTTTCCTGTCATATTTGCTCCCTTAAAAAGTCAAGGTAATTTAGAGGAGGGGTGTTCTTTTCCCGGCAAAAGAACATTAGCATCCTTCCCACTTTGCCATACATACTCGTGGTCGTTTGATGGGATGGCAGGTGCATGTCCATCTCACCAGGAGCTGGAGCCTGCACACGGTCGTGCCCCGGGCAAGTCATGTTCCTGCTCCAGGTCTCAGATTCTCTCTTTATTTAAGAGATTCACTTTTTTTGCTATTATGGATGATAGGAAGAAAAATAATGTTTTGTACTTCTCTGTATTTCTTACTGTGTGGTTAAAACTAGCTCGTGCTTGCCTAAGGACATAAAGATTTGGGGTAGATAAGTGGTTTGATTTCAGAATCACCCATCAATTTTTGTTTTAAAACTTGGCTCCAATTTTATTTTCTGAGGATAAGTTTAGTGCAAAAATGCTACTGAATGGTGTGTTGGGCGTGTATCGCATATTGCAGAGTCGATACCTGCTGTTGTTACATCTACTTTGTGGAAGCCAAAGGTTCACGCTCGTCAGAGGCTAAGCCTTGATCTTGAGCCGTGTCAGACCATTGATTTTGTACAAAACTCCCCATTGATTCAAACAGCAAACTCCTGAATTTACTCTTTTTGGCAGTGCTAGTTGGTGGAACAGAATGCTGCACGGGAGTGTTTCTGAGGCGTGCTGTGTGTTCTGAGGGAGATCACATGGAGATAGCACCCTGTGTGGAGCTCTTGCAGCAGCCGTGCTCGGGCAGCGTGCTCTCATCGCTCCCCAGCCAGCTCCAGGAGTAAAGCTGACAGACTCCAGTTACTTGGAACCTGCAACATCCAGTTCTGGAATCCAGTTGAGAAGTACCAAAGAATTTTGTTAGGTGTTGGCTTAAATTTTTGCTGCTTCGGGTTACTGCTCCGACATGTCATTTCTTACAGGTATAAGAGACCACTAAACATGTAGGCTGCAGAAACAATAGCACCATCAGCACAGACAGAGGCAAATGTTGCCACTCTAAACAAAGGCAATTTCAAGGCACACAGGAGCAGACAGGGTCCACGGGCTATTTTGCTTTTAAAATGAAAAGAACTAGAAGGTTCTTAGTCTGAAAGTTAGATAAAAGCAAGCTTAGCTACGAGGAGAGAAGCTGCCTCTTACTTCGTTCCTCCTGAATTTAAGGGACTGGGGGATTTTACGTTTCTCCGCAGAAACAGATTTATGTCACAGATCCTGAGTGCTTCATCAAGTCTTTGCTTAACAGAAACAGTACCTGCAGTCCTCTGCTTAGTCAGCTGGAGTAGCAAAAGGGTGAGTGCTGTGAAGGTTTGCAATGAGGACATTTTCAAGCCGGTATTGCTGCTCGGCCGGAGCAGAGAAATTCGTGGAAGGGAAGTAACAGAAGAATGCCTGAATAAATCTCAGGAGGTGCGCACACTATGGGACAAGACAGCACATACACAGAACATTTCCCTAGAAAGAGGTGGACTGCTCCAGTTCCTGTCATTATGGAAAAGCAAATCATTGTCTTTGAGAACTCCCCCAGGACCCTACTTGACATCAAGCAGTGATGCTAAATGACTGGGAATATGGACAGGAGCAAGGGAAGGGATTTTTCTAGCGGACAGCTTCAAATTTCTGGACTTTCTAGTGATGCAGGGTTTATCCAGTTCTAAGCCAGGTCCCCAAACACATCTGAATCTTATCAATGTCTGTAAATTAATTTAAACTTAAAGCTTAAAAAGGGGGCAGGGATTCCTTTACCTGAAAACTTCCCCGTTGCCTACCTACTGTAGGTCTTGGGCAGCTTCTGGGCCAAGCTTTCACAGGTGGTGGAACTGGTGCTGGTGTAAACTGCCTGTGAGGTCAAATCTGGCCTAAACCAATACAGGCAGCAGCGTGATGCAGTCTGCATCGATCCCCATCAGAAGGTGGGCTGTGTGCGCACAACGTAAGCCTTGCGCCGAGGAAAGGCGGGAGCTGTGCGGGAGGCTTTGGCTTTCTGACCCACCCAGCCCCTCCACCCCCTCTGCTCCCCTGGACAGGAGCTCACTCCTCTGGGAATGTGCACAGAGAAAGTAATTTCATGTATTAATACTCAAAGTGGCTTGTCATTAATACTTTTTTATATTTGTCCTTTATTCAACTAACATTTATCTCACTGCCGAGTCAAATTCCCCCTCTGTATTAAAAGCATAGCAACACCTTTGAGACAGCGCTGCTGTTTCCACCCAGTTAAAGCTAACCCAAGTTAATACGTAGGCTGAGGAGAATTTTTTCAAGTGAGGACACAGGTCCTCTCAGATGGGTTTTGATTGCCTTCCATCAGGGAGCTGAGCTCTGTGATTTCCCCGATGGTGAGCAGCAGCTGTATGGCTGAATTCCTCCGCACAGTTCCAAGAGCTACAATCAGCCTCCTCTTCAGTGGCAGGTAGTTTTAAACCCGCAAAATTGCCTTGTCCTGTAGCTAAACACACAACGTTCATTGACTCCGAAAGTTGCATTGAGCTTTGCTTTTCTCACTTGCAAATTTTCTTTCTCTCGGGCTAAATGATTTGGTGAATTTACTGGGAGTGTATTCCCAGTGCCCAGGAAATCACGTCAGCCCCTCGCAGGCAAGGAGGAGCCCGAACAAGACAGATGTTCCTGTTATTCCCAGAGTAGCAAATCTCTTACCTCGCTGATGGTTTCAAATGCAATTTGCATCCAGATAATAATAAAAAAGCATTTGATTATCCTAATTTAATAAGCGTCAGATTGATTTTGGGTTTTGAGCAGCATTTCAGAAGAAGTATTTCACTGTCGTAATTAAATGATACATGTACCTCTGCCTTTTCTATCCTGCCAGGATCCACAGAGTATGTAACTGGAATAAAATGAAATCTCTCCAAATTAATTGATTGAGTTGCTCATGTGCTCAAGATCTTATTTCAGCTGGCTCATGTTAGCATTCTTCAGACTCCGCACTTCTCTCCTGCTGCTTTTAGCAACAAACACTCCTGTTTTAATCTGTGTGGCTTACTGGAAATTGCAATAGCTGCTATTGATGAACTTACTAATTAAAAGAGAAATTAGTATATTATATTTTTTGGTTTGGTTTTGGTTTTTGTTTGTTTTGCTTGTTGGTTTGGTTTGTGGTTTTTGTTGGTGTTTTTGGGGTGTTTTTTGTTTGTTTTTTGCTGGGGTATTTAACAGTAATAAGTTGCATAAAGAGCATTCAAATCTAATACACATCTGGAGCATCAGTAGACAGAGGCGATGGGAAAGTTTGTGTCTGTACGTGATTGGGTACTGCATTGAAAAAATGAATTGCTGAAGTAATTACGAGTGACTCCCCCATCAAGAGGTGGACTCCGAGCCTGTAAAGCACACGCAGAAAGCAGGAATCAGCGAAGAGCAGCTGCGGTTTCCGAGGGAGCGCTGCTGGCGGACAGCAGTACAGCTGCTCTCCGCTTCAGGGGCTCCCTGCCAGTGCAGCCTACAAAGCAATTCTGCAATCCATATCTCAGAGTGGAGTGTGTCTTCTGTGTCTGTAGCGCAGTTGGTTTAACGTCTTTATCCCCTTCTCCTCAAGTACGCAGAAATGCAGTCCGAAACTCTCAGTGTGGTGTGTCTACTTGGGAGCAGGTGCACTCGGTGTTTCCACTGTAAATCGAGAGGCTTTTAGCTTCGGAGGATCGCAGCTTTAGAAGAGATTACAGATTTGTCTCTCGTCACTATAAAAAACTTTCCCTCCTAGCTTAGCGTAACAGCACATTTTTGTCACCTTCCGAGGCAATTAGCAGAGAAGCTCTTGCTGTGATTGGCAATTCAACAGATAAATTATCCCAGAGAATTATTTTAAAATGCTGTGATGTATCTCCCTGTGCGGACAGCGTCTGTGAAAGAGGGGATGGGACACCTCTGTGTTTGCTAAGCAAAGGCTGAATGCTGAGCTCTCTCAGCTCGGAATACAGCTCTCCTGAAAACTTTCTAACCCGATCTTGTTTCCAAAGAAAAAAAGATTTTTTTAAAAAAAGATAACTTGAGTAGAGTTTTGATTTCTGATTTCCTCTCTTCTGCATTTGTAAAAGAGTACCTTTGAGGGAGCACCCAAAAAGAAACAGTGTGTTTTCATAGCATTTTGATTTTCTTTACCAGCAACAAAAAATCCCTTCACAAGCAGACTTGTCTAAAAAGGCACATGTTCCCCAAAGTTTTCTGCTTGGGTGACTACGACTGTGTAGAAATTGAAAGGAGGAGGAAAAAAGGAGTGCTCCAGCTTGTATAAGAAATGAACCTTTGCCCAATCACTTTTTGTCCTTGAATAAGGTAACGTTTTGTGCGTGTGAAATTTGAAAGCAATAAGGTATGTGGGCCCTTTCTCTGTATTGGTTCTCAAGAGTTGATCGCGGGTTTTTTCTTTTAGAGCGGGCCTGAAGTTGTGAGATAAAGCAGCTCAGAAAAAAAAAATGTTCTCAAGCAGATGCCTTTAAGAGACAGAAATCATGAATTTCTTGAATTGCAACTACTCTGGGGGTGGCTACAATGACTTTTTGACAGTGACAGTAACTCTGCCTTGTCTTTTCGAGCCCTTCTTTGGCCCATTCACTCTGGAAAGCTGCTTAAGCGCACTTAAGCGCATTAGCATTTGGATGCTTGGGGACCGTATTGACCCTCATTTGGAAAGTTTAAATGAGTGAAAGATGGAGCGATTTGTTAGGGCTTTAGAAACCAGCTTTAGAGAGCGGCGGGTTTTCCGCTTTGGTTTGTTCGGGTGCTTGTTCTAATCTGGTGCGCTGTTTAAAGGCAACCAGACTGATTTGTGACACATGAGCCCAAAGCGCTATTTTTTTGGGCTTGACCCGATTAGCTGATCTGTGCTCTGAATTTCAATGGCCGTGTCGGAGGGAACGGCTCGCTGTGGATTACCTCACCAGCATCCCTGTGGACACAGATGGCCAAGCGGCCATCCTGCGCCCGTGCGGCCCAGAGGGCTTCCGCGCTACCTGGGTCGCCGGGGAGAAGTTTGTGGCTCTACACTTACAATAAGTGGCACCCAAAGCACAGCTCCCCGATGGTCTGGCGCGCCTCTCCTCCCCCCCCGGAGGAGCTGGGGTTAACCAGCTACCGCCCCATCTTCCCTCTTTCTCCCAAGCCTTTCAAAAGCCACCTTCAAGCTCTGCAGACCAGATGAAGCTCTCAAAGGGCAGCCCTCCATCCGTGTCCGTGTGACCAGAACTCCTCTCCGCAGCTGGAGTGTGATTGCACAGACACCGATGGCTGCGCTGGTGCCACGCGTGCGCTGGGTTTGTAGGATAAAACCCGGAGTGAGGTGTTTGTAATCTATAGACGTGGCATTGCCTTTTGCAGGGGAGGAAACAAATCCGTCAGGAAAGGGCATCGTTAAGTCAGTAACATAGGGAATTGGCAATATGTTCAGTTCACAGACTTGAAGAAAAACATCAACATTTGTGTTTTATTTTTAATGAATCACATTTATCCTTTAAAAATGAAATTGCTTAGCTTACTGCTTTCTGTTTGTGCTATGGCAACACACGGGGGCCTTTATTAAGGGTTGTTTTTTAACATATTTCTACAAAACAGGGGCAAGAAGTCCCTTGACAGATGTTTCCATTCTGGCACTGGTAACTGCAGCTGGGATCTGAAATGTTGGGAAGCGAGTGGATTTGTGTTTGAAGACACGTTTGGCATGTATTTCTTCCTTCGGAGGAAATTCAGGATGGGGAGCTGAGGAGTAAGCTGTAGTTCCATGACATTGTGTCTGATAGATACTGCACTTGTAATGATGAGACCCTGTATAAATAATTTTGTCCGTGAGAGAAAGAAGTGTGTAGTAGGATGTGAAATTCTATTACCTTATTACCACAGAACATATTTATTTTATAAGTGAATATTATGCAAAATGAAAATCCGTTGTCTGTTATGAAAAGGAATGGAGCAGGCAGAGCAGGGAGGTCATCTCTTTCTCTCTTATCAACTGACTATTTTCTTCGGTGTGCTTTTGTTAAGAACCTCTAGCAAAACGATTTTTTATTCAGAAGGATAGTCTTTGCCAGTATCCCTGTCCAGGGCTGCGCAGAGATCCTGCCAGCAGCTCGTGCCTCAGCTGCAGCTCTGCTGAACTGCCTCCCAGCTGTGGGTGCACATCTGGGACATTTTCCCTCTGCCTTTGAGTAACGCTGAGGTTTTCTGTTGCCCTGTGCGTCTGCTGCCCTGTGGCTCCCCACAGCCCGGGCAGCTGGGCTGGGGCAGCATCACACACCGGTATCTTTGCCGCGCGCTGAGCGAAGCCTCCCCACAGTTAGCGTGGACTCTGTTCCTGCCTCTCAGAGCACTTAACCTACCTAAAGCTTCGCAAAAGTCTGGGTTCAGTGAATCTAAAGTTCTTAAATTAAGTATACTCCTAACTACTTTGCTAAAAGCTCCAGACTTTCACCTGTTGCATTGCAACAGGGCAAGCCCTTAACCTGTTTATCCTGTTATTCTCTATGTCAGCTTTGATTGCATTGCAGCTGGGCCCCAGGCTGACACTTCCTCCAAAGTCCATGCCTCTGGGCCTGGTAAAGTGCTGGTTTGTTTTAGACACCCAGCCCTCAAAATACCTAGAGATGTGATGCTGTCTCTTATTTAAAAGGGTGATGCACGGGGAATTTGTTATCCAGAGTAAAATATGAAACTTACTGTTGGATTGTGTAAGTGTTGCTTGGACTGTAACTTATGCTTGGAATGCTAATTTACAAGGCAGAAGTTTTTGCAAACAAGGGTTAACCCACAGAGCTGCAGTGCCAGTGCAGTTATCAGCTCTTAGCAATGCTATACAGAAACAGGTAGGGCTGTGGAGTCCTTAGCTGTAGGAAGTGGCTTTTGAGGATATTTACAAGTAATGTGCAATAGAACGTCAAGCCCCTGAAAGAACCTGTGCATGTGGTAGTAAGTTAAATGAATATTTGCCTTATCTGATTGATATTTTCTTAATATTGCCTGTTTCTCTCCGAATGGTAAATTCAGTTTATTGTTTTATATCCATCTTGATTGGAACTGCCTTAAATTAGCAACGCTTTGTATTTTGACCTGTGGCAAATCCTATTTTCAGGTGGGCATTGAAGATACACGTCTGATAACGTTCAATGAAATGTGGCCTTGTGTTTCATATAACCTAGTTTCCCTTTGTCTTTGTGCTTTTCCCTTAGACACTATGTGCAAAGGCTACAATGCAGACTATCCGGGCAGCTGACACAAATGAAGTAGTCAAGCTAATATTTCGTGAATCTGATAATGACCGAAAGGTAAACAACTTAATGCCCCCTGTACCCCTTGTGTAAATAGAAACGTTGTTGAATGTTCACTTTCTTTTCTGCAAAGCATGAATATAGTTGTTTCAAAGTGATAATTTAAAGGGAGGGGAGGGATATAGGTTGTCACACCTAATGCTCAGTTAATTGGATCTTTGCAAGTGATTGCCAGTCACCCACATGGGTGAGCTGACAGGCAGCTTTAGACATGAGGACATGTCGAGGAGTTTGAAAGGGCTGCGCGTCTCTAAAAGGTTCACCACCATCATCTGTTGGGCAGTTAAGTCCAAGAGCTTTGCTGATTTTTCTCCTCTGTTGTTTTCTAGGTTATGCTACAATTAGAAAAGAAGCTCTTTGACTACTTTAATCAAGATGTGTTTAGAGATAACAATGGCACTGCGGTAAGTTCATTGCTAAACACTTTTGAAGGCATAAGTTGGAAACTTGTGTACAAATTGGGTTTCTCCACCAGCCCTTTATCCATATCAGTCCTCCTGTCTACAGAACGAGAAGGGATAATTCATCTAACACGATAACTGCTCCGAATTTCCTCCTCACTTAGACTGTTATTTTGTGTACAGCTTCTTAACTTCAGCTTCTGTTTATCTTTTTCATAGAAAAAAAATGTAGATTATTATACATGATGATTCACTTTTATCCCCTGCCCTCTGGTCTGCATTTCTTCAAGCATCCTGTTCCTTCACTAGCTCTTCATTTTGCAGCATAGTTACTTAGGAAAAGCCCTTAATACAAAGCTATTCTGAAAATATCTGGGACTTCTGGGTGTACAAAGAATAACAGAAATGCATGAATAAATAGCACAGAAAACTCAAACTCTGCAGCAGACTGGCACTGTTAGGGCAATCATATAGGGCTTCCTAAGAGGAGAAAACAGATGGGGAACAATTAACGTTCTGATTTGTAATGAGGACTATGATTTTTCTGTGGAGAATGGCTTTTTATCTTCTTTAAGGTGATTTTATTTCAAAACATAGCCACTTGCTTTTGGAAAATCTCTGTATCAGTGCTCACAGCTTTCTCCATTTCATCTAGGGTTCCTAGGAGTTGTCCTAGGAAAAAAATTAAGCATCCAAAAATAAAAACCCCAAACAGTTACACACAGGTAAAAGTCAGGAATGTGTATATTGCATGTGGGAGCCTTATTGTGGATGTCATGGGCCAGACCTTCTGCTTGTGGAAACTAGCCCAACTTCGCTGCATCATTAGAGCTACTCGGGGTGGCTCGTGTGTCAGATCTTGACACAGGTCATAAACTAATGGCATTCATGTGTTGAGAGTTCTGAGCTACATAAACGGGCCAGGCTATGCTAGACAAAGAAAATCTTCAAAAAACTTGGTGTGTTCTGCAGAAACTGCATGTATCAAAGTGGCTTGTGCAGGCTGGCAAGCCAGAGAAGGTTCCCCTTCCTTCTTCAGTGCTATCCTCGGAGTGATTGAATTTCACCTCCCTTCCTCATACCCAAACTAAAGGAGGACAGAGGATTTGTCCTCTGTGCCTCAGCTGTTTTGAGGACCCTTCCACGTTTGCCCTGGTCTCCACCTCTCAGCTCTGCCACGCTCTGTACCACGGGCACAGCGTGCCGGCTCACAGCGGAGTGCTGCACTGGGCGGAGGGATGGGATGTACACGAGAGCCAGGACTCTCCCCTCTCCCTCTTCTCTCCTACCTATTTTCTTGCTGTTCATAGAGAACCAGGCAGTTTGGAGGGGCCTGGGGCCAGGAGGACAGCTGAAGCCCCATTACCCTCTCTGGTTTTAAGCTGACTTACACCTGAGAGGTTAATTCCATGTGAGAATCTGAGATCTCACTCACCTCTTGAGGTTGGAAGTGTTTGACGAGTCAGACGTGTGAAGAAAGTGAAGTTCTGTTTCTCCTCTCAGCATCTGTTGATGTCCGTCCTGTTTGCTGGGACTGCTGTCCCTTCTCACAGCACGTCCTTCGGTGTGTGGCCTCTGCTCACCACGAGAGAGATCTGTGTAGGCAACATATCCTAAAAGCTCAGTGACTGTGAGACCAGTGGGTTTGGGGTTTGTCCTCGTTAAATTTACAAGGTGAGTGCATCCTTGGGAAATAGGTAGTGTTTCTTTCACTGATGTTTTGCAGTTTTGGGGACATGTAATTCAAAGTGGTGACACTAATTCCAGTTCCTCTTTCCGTGCTACTCTCACTCCAGTCCCAGATTTTCCTCCATTGTATCATAATAACTTTTAAGCTTTTTGTAAAACAACCCGAATGTTGTCGTTATTATTTTTTCCCGCTACATTTCTGAAGCTGAGCGAAGCTGTTACTGTTGCCACATCCTGGTGGTGTTTTGGGTGGCTGCTGGTTCACTTTGCATATGTGATGTGGTCTGTGGAGGCAGAGGCAGAATCACCCCACTTAAGTACCTTCCATTTCAAAATCAGCAGTCATTTCATTCATGCATCAAGGAGCAGGAAATCTTCCAGATCAAACATAGAAGGAAAAGATAAACGATATAATGAGCCATTGGAGATAATCTAATCTTCATGGTCTAGTTAAACACGCAGCACCATGATCACTAAAAACAAACTACCTATCTAAAAGGATAAATGTCTCTGAGCCGAATTCAACCCAAAAAATCCATCGCATCCTTCATCAACCGCCGGTCTTGTACCAGCCTGACAGAAATTTAATTCAAGCTGGCTCCTGAAAATAATTATTGTATTTTAAGAGTAGTAATCATTGGTCGGGACATGATTGAATGTGTCCATGCCTATTGACTTTTTCTATGATTTATAGCTTTGTTTAGTCGATATTCCCATCGAAATTGTATAATTAATTATAAGTGGGGCTGTCAGGTCTGCAGGATGGAGTGCCCTGATGAGTATTTGGGAAGATTAAATTTTCCTTAGCTGTACCAATGCAAGGCTTGGGAATTTTCACAGCACTATGGCTGTTGGATAAAGATGTTTTCTGTGTGTTTAGCAACTGCTTTAGCTCAAAATCCATTGATTTTTCTGAGGGTATTTTTTTTTATCAGTGTGGTGTCTCTTCAGTAACATTGGAATGTGTACAGATGTGACAAGACCTGACAAATATTTATTATCAACAGGCTACTTTATCATTTTCCATACACAGTTATTCTTTCTTTTTTACATTGTAATCAACAAAAAGCATCTTCAGATATATTTATAAAAATGAGTGTTTTTTATGAAAAATCTGATATAGATACAAATTACCCGTTCAGAGAAACTCAGCCTGAAATGCATACAGTAATCTGTCAGGTCTAATTTTTCCAAACTCATCTGTAGCTTATCCAGACTTATCTGCAGCTTATTCCATAGTCAGCTTAGCAATTACCTCTATTTATTACCTTGAAGTGCAATGTTCATTCTGCATCATTTTATTCCAGAAAGGAACACCCAGATTTACCCAGCTGTGTAATGATAGAAAAACTGTTTGAAAATAGCTGTAGCAATAAAGAGAACCTGGCTTAATAGTTAATATGTACATTCTGAATTATGCATCCAAGTTACAGCACATCAGGTGGAAATGTCATAACTGCAGCAGAACCGCTGTGCCTCGGTGCCGCGGGGAAGGGTGTTCCAGATGGTGATGGTGGGACTGGAGGAGGTAGAGCATGTGGAGATCCACCTTAGTGTCAGACAGATTCCCCTCTAGGTTGTTGCTTTTGGATTAGAAAAAGCTGAACTCCGCTGCCCGTGACGGTGGGATATGGCCACCCTGCGCCCTTCAGCACCACTCTGTCCTGCCCAGGAATGGTGGGCAAGGCACAGCTGAGGCTTCTCCAGTCCGAACTGGTTGCTTGCACCCTTCAAGAGGCAGCAGCCCCCAGCTGGGCACCACGGCCATGTCCCAGCCACCCCTCCCTGTGTGCCAGCTCCTCACCCACCCGAAGAGCAGGAGGAGCCCCCACATGAGGTGGGCTCAGGGAGAACCCAGGCCTTCTGCACAGGGCTCCCGAGGGGTCTGTAGTGCCGGCCACTCTCCTGCGCTCACTGGAACATTCCTCACACAAAATTTGGTTGTAGCTTCAGATTTGCCACCTCCCAAGAGATAAAAATTAGCATGGTGGTGATTGCAGGAGAGTAGCAGTGTGCAGGGACTTCTTGAATAAATCTACACTTTTACCTTTTTTATTCAAATCCCCTAATCAGTTATGATAAATGAGAATGGAAGTGTGTTTTTAAAAATATCTTCTGTTTGGGAGTCCCTGTTCATTTCAAAACAATCAAAAGAACAGCAAGCCAGTGATAATTAAGTAATGGAAGAATTATAATCATGTCACTGATTTGTAAAAAAGAGCCACAAGCTGAATGCTACTTCCTCAGTAGTCAGTTAAAAAAATAAATGGTAAGAATAAAAACTCTTAATGACTACAGAAGAACGATTTCATCATTAGGAATCATTTTATAATCTGTAGCCACGATCAGAAATGAGAAATGGTGCACACATTCCGATCTTTCCCAGGAACCACATCAGAGAAGCAATCCAGATAGAAACTAATGCCCTCAAGGTTTTGCCACAACTGTGTAATAAAAGTAATCAGGGAATTAATTGTCTTGAAAGTCGAGCCCGGTAGTATTCCCACTAAAATCATAATCTCTTTTGCTCATTGATGTTCATGGAAGCTGGTGACTCATAGTAGAGCTGAGCTCACCCTGGCCATCCCTGCATCCTGCTGTCCTCTGCTGCCCATGGGCAGTGCAGGCACCGCTCCCACCAGGACAGGAGCCCCGGCAGCCCTGACCTCGGCCGCTCCGCCGGCCTCTGCTGCTGCTGGGTGCGAGAGGGAAACCTGGGCACTGGCCACGCAGCAGCTCCTGCCTAGTTGGCTGGCTCGGAGGACACTGCTGGTGATACCAGCATCAGTTCCAAAGCAGATTTGAGACAGTTACACAGAACAGCCCCAGGATCTCCAGCCACTTCCAATGGAAGCGGTTCGATTTTTTACTTTAATTGTTATTATAATGGCAGAAAACAAGCAAAGAACTTCATGTTGCTATCGGTGGTCCTTCAGCAGTCCTCTTGCTGCAGGGAACAAACAGTAAAGGTCTATGGAGAGCACATTCTTACTCAGTTTCTCTGATCTGAACAGTGAAATCAGCCTGTGAGGGTAGATTCCCTTTACTCTGTGTGTATGTTTAGCCTCAGCGGATATGGTGTGAGAAGAAAATGTGCTGTAAAAATTAATTGAGTTATAAAGGTCTTGTTCTCCCTATGCCAAGTAATGATTTAAAGTGATCTGTTAACACGCTTATTAACTTAGAGGTGTTATTACAAGCAGTTCAGGCAAACATACTTTTAAAAATATGAGTAATTTATTTCTGCTTTGTTTTTTATTTTAATATTCCCAGGAAATCCTGAAATGATATGCAAATTGAGAAGAAAGGTTTAGTCCATGAGGGACCTTTATTAAGCTTTTTGTGAGACTACGTGTGCTCATGAAGGTTAAGGATCTGGCATCACTGAAAATGTATTAATCAACAGACAAGATATAGCACAATGCACTCTTCCCAATGGCCTTGGCTCTGACCCTTTTAAAGATAATGGGAATACTGTCCACTAAGAACTAGATTAGGACGATCAAGTGCATTTCATCAGGGTTTGACTTGAACCGTGATCCCAGAGGTGAAAAGGCAGAGGTTTATCCACTGAGCCAACCAGCCCCTGTCCAGATAAAATCTTGAATATGATGTATAAGGGCAAATTAGGATAGAGGAAGGAAATTGATTGCTTAGGACCATTGTTACCTCGGACTGGTCATAAGGAAATCCTCGGCATCCCGAAACTGCCTCTTTTATTTAAAGTGGTCATCTGAGATGCACAAAGTACTAGGAGGAAAATGGCTTTGTGCTCTATTCCTTTACTCAAAACCAGTATCCCCATGCTTGGAATTGCGGTTGCATAAGTTAGCGGTTAGTTGATATGCCATTGGATACGCTGCGAAAGAGTTTACGGACCTCGCCGTCATCCCTTACAGTTAGTATTTGTGCACATACAAAAGCATCCTAACTAGGCCTCCACACCTTGCCTGAAGTCTATGGCAATCCAGAGAAAGATAGAATGGCACTTAATTTTTTTTTTCACCGACTCTCTGCAGTAGCCCAGTCCTTTTGCATTCTCCAGGTGCCCCTCATAATCTCACAGATGGATGCCTCATCACACTGGTGCGCACGCACGCATGTATCATGGGAAATAGCAAGTCTAACATGAAATGTAATACTTAAGGACACTTTAATAGAAAAAGTACAGCCAGAGAAGAGAGTGGGGCACTTGGCTGCAAGGATGCCGAGCCATGGATTGGGACTGTTTGTGTATTTCACATTCTGTAGGTGTCGAAAGAAGAACAGTGTAGGAAGCAAAGGCTGGAATCCAGGTCTCCTCCCGAGTGGACTCCAGCATCTCTTGTTGCCCTGGTGCTTGTGGGTGTCTGCATGCCCCAGCCTGGGCTCAATGGAAGGTGGCCCTGTCTTGCTGTCCCTCCCTGGACACCCCTGGGCAGCTTCAGGGAAGCAGGGCTATCAGTTTGAATCTCCTCAGGGAAAGAAGCACCTCAAATTTTAGGCATCTGGAAGCTTTAGGTGACCTGTCCGGATGCCCCATGGTATGTGAGGGAGATGGGGTGGATGACCAGAGCTCCCCAAACACCCCCCGGCAGCAGGACACCCCGTGTTCAGGTGCTCTGGGGTTCTGCCCTTTCACCAGAAAGCTGATGGCAGCCAAGCCTGCCTCATAAGCCTTGCTCAGGGGAACTTTCAACCCCAGCAGTGAGAGTTTTGCCCGAGTGAGAAACTTGGATCATTCCTAATTGGCAATTAGGAAAAATAAGATTATATGCAAAATCTGAGTGTGTGAGATGCCTGAAAGGGCTACAGCCTCCACTGGAAAAATGTCATGGGTGCATAATTGGAAATTTCGAAAGCAGTGTTTCACCCAAATCCCTGTTCAGGTGTGTGTGTATTACAGGACCAACAGACACCGTGAGGCACTAAGCATCTTCCAGAACGAGAAACGCTGCAGCACGTGAGCGCTGAGCAGTGTGTTCAGCCCCGATGGTAGTGGAGAGCCCCGAGCCTGGAGCGCGTTCCTCTGCAGGCCGCTGGCGTTCCCCCTGCCCTGCCCAGCCACAGACACCTCGCTGCTCTGCAAAGCTGGCCCCGGACGGGACCTGTCCCCTGCGCTCCTCAGCATGAGAGCTATTTTTAAATACATTGTCTAGAGCTGGTTTTGGCCAAGAGAAAGAGAGAGAGGTATTTTGTCAAAACAAGAACAAAACTGCGCTTTCCTGGGGGAGCTTCTGCTGAAATCAAAGATTTTCTGAATTTGTGCAGACCCGGGGAGCCCTCAGTGCTGACAGCCTGGAGCTGCTGGTGCCCAACTCTTCTGCGAAGAGCAGTCTGCTTGGTGTGGTTGCTCTGTGTGCCATTTATGCACATTTATGTAGGAGTTTATGATTTGACAACACTGCTATTTGGATCTATGGACAAATTCTGAGATATACAGGAATACAATAATACACCAGAGCAGTGTGTACATTTTTATTCAATAATTTTGACTTCTTTTTCTGTGAAGCATGATTCTCAGGAAAGATTTTATGAGAGAAAGAAAATTAAGATTCAAAATATATAGTAATGGATCATTTTACAAAATTTTAGCTGAAGAAAACGATCTTTAAAATAAGGCCAGAGCAGAGTGCGTGTGACATTTTCACTGAGAAGGGGGAGGGATCAGCATTTCCACAGACCTTCATCTGAAGTCAGTAGGCTTTTGAATCAGTTTCTAAATATTTTTCTTTGACTGGAAAGCTGGATAAAATTCCTGCATTTCCAGAGTCTCTTGATAAAAATCATGTGCTGTACAAGGCTGGCAAAGGACATTACAGTGACCAGTGTCCACATATTTTAATTCTCTAAGGTCATTTCTGTATGCTTATCTCCTCTTTTTGGTCTGAAACTTCATTTGCCTTTCACAGCTGTGAATTCTCTGGTGGGCCCTGCAGATGGATTTGATAAATGCTGCTAATATCACCTTCTGATCTACAAATGCTCTGACTTTGGTCCGTAGGTCTTGATGAGTAATTGCCGTTGTTCTACTCCAATGACTGAATTAAGTTGCCCTGTTCTAGAAGGGTTCATTCGTGTGTGGTTTTAGCCAAGGTGGCCCATTGCGTTGTGCCAACGGACACGGACTTTTTAAGAGTCCCTCATCGCTTTGAACTGAAGCAAGCAAAATTACCTTGATTCCTACAACAGGCTAAACTCTGTTACAGTCCTCTGATTACTGTCAAGCTACAAAATTTTTGACAGTTAGTATCCCAGGTAATTGTTACCTTTGGCCAAAGCACTCACCGTGCCCGTGAGCTGTAGGGACTGAACTGCAGCCGGTGCTCCAGCCCTGGGGCCAGGGTGGAGTCCCCACCGAGGGACTGCAGGGCACCACACGTCCATCCAGCCCCGTCCATCCAGCCCCGTCCATCCAGCCCCGCTCAGTTTCCTCTGGCCGAGCAGGTGCGGGTGCCACCTTCCCTGGTGTTGTGCCTTGCCTTCTCCTCCACCTCCTGTGTCAATGCGTTGGTCCCTCAGAGAGCTGGCTGGGAAAAGGGAGGAAAGCACCAAACACTCTTCAGCAGATTCAGCTCTAGAACAGATGTGTTAATTCCCCTGGGAGCTGATGGGCGCTGCAGCTGATAGAGGCCACTGCTCTAAATGCTTTTAATAGTTGAATAGGGAGCATCCTTTACTGCAGGCAGTTGTCTTGGGTGCTGTGCAGAGAACTTCGCTGGTGCTAAGCCCGTTCCCTTTCAGGTCAGGAGGAGCTTCAGTATACAAACTAATTGAAGCCTTTAGCTCATGAAGTTTGCTAAGTGGAAATACATCATTTCAGACTGAAAAATCCTGGTTTTAAAAACCATGTTCCACCCTCTGAGTGTTTCCTCACTGTCACAGGGCAGCAGATGGATGCGTGCTGTGTGCCTCTCCCACAGACTGCGTGGCTCTGTCCCCCGAGGTGTCTTATCCCTGTGTCTCGTGGGGTCTTAGCTGACTACAGATCCATGTTATCCCTATGGATGGATGGCATTTTTATTTGGAAGATGTAAATCAAGCATTCACATTGAGCTGGTCACTGGACACCCTGAGGCAAAGATCTTGACTTAATACCAGCAACACGGTGGTGACAGTGGATAAAACATAGGCCCTGCATCATCCTTCCTGGTTTTGGATATAAACACATTGGTGAAATTGAGATGGGGAAAAAAAATCTTCTGAACTGCTTGTGAGGTATAGTCCTGAAATTAACTTCCAGCCACAGCATTTTAAAATCCCTGTAATTGCTCAAATTACCCCAGTACGTCATGTAACACCTTAAAGATTTGATTCTCAAGGATGATCTTATAATGAGTAAATTAAATAGAACAATATATTGATTTTCAGTCTTTGAACTTCATTTCTTTGTCATTTTTAAGGCATTTAGAGGCAGGCATGCTCATGTTTACTGTTACAGCAATGACATTATTCACGATGCTGTTTAGTGCCCGGTATGGAAATAAGTGAGCAGTTTGTGCTGAAAATTTCCATGAACAGAGTATGTGTTGGTTTGGTTTTTAAACTACAATGTTTTATGCTTTAAAAATAGTCATTACCCTGTGATATTCTGACTGCTTCTGAGTATCATCTGGCCTATATTAATTTTCATTCATTTTCTATAGTGCCAAGGACACTCCAGACACCCCATACCTGTCATAAAGCAAATGCAATTAAATGATGCCCACGGCAGGTCCCGTTCCTTCTCTTACTAAGCTGTGTTGAGGGCAAGTGACATTTGTAAGTGTTTGTGACAAGACATAGTGGACGCCTTGGTTTTACACCAGTAATCTTGCATTTTGAGATTACGGGTTTAAATGAGAACCCAAGTGCCTTTAATGCCAGAACAAGCACGAGTTAAAACATGCTCTTCTATTGAAAAATGAACTGGAGTTGTCACAAAATGCACAATTCAAGTTTCCATCATTTCTCCTCTCACCTCCACCCCTGTCTGCAGTGCTTCCAGATAGATCAAGAAAAGCTGTTGGGTGGGTTCTCGCAAAGCTGTCCTGAACACACCAGGAGCTTGTCACTGCCCTTCACAAGAATGAGCAGAGGTCTGCAGTCTGGGGACACATCTGAGCAGGTTACAGACGCTGTAACACAGCCACTTAATACCTAGGAAAAAAATAAATAATCTATTTCAGTTAGAATACTGCTTCAAATATAGCACGAATAAAAGCTTGTGCAAATGACATAGTGAAAATACTTAACTGTTTGAGTTGTGAGGATGAACTGTCTACAAGGATTCCCTAAGTATTTTTCTAAGCACCTAGTTGGGCTTTGGCACCCATCTGGGTCATCATGAGGTTTTGGCTCTGTCATTTCAGGTTAAAGATGTCCCTCTACCTGGGGAACTTGGGGAGCTGATAGAGAGCACAGCACACAATAGAGTCTTGTTCCCATTATCTGTCCTCTCTGTCACCAGTGTCAGCAGCTCATCTGCATAGCACTGACACAACTAAACAAGCAACTGCAGCAAGTAAACACATCAGAAACTTCTTTGGATAAAAATGCACGTCTGAGTGCTTAGTCCTGTAACCCCCGGCCTTCGTTTAGAGTGCAGCTATCATCATAGCAAGAACGATCTGAATGTATGAAATTTTGAAAGTGTGAATTGGTGTGAGGGGACAATGCAGCTATTTAACAGCTCCAGCCCTTGGAATGCTCATGAGTAATTTATACCATTGTGTTCTGTGGAGCATTGTTCTTTTATTCAGTCCTTGCCGTTTTCACACTTCAGAAATAGCCCTTTTTCTCCACATGCTTCCACTTTCCTGCTCTGATCTGTTTACTTGGCAACAGTAGGAGAAATGTATTTGCTCTGTATTAAGAGTCACACATTTCAAAGAAAAGTTTTAACTGGGGATGGGAGGTTTTTTCCCTACGCTAGATTCTCGCTGGGCAGATGGTATCTTTAAGGTGGAGGCATGTGGAGCACACTGGTTCTCATGGCTGGTTTGTATGTGTTTTGTAGCGACCCATCTATCCATACGTACTTAGATAGAGGATCTTGGTCTGGAAACATGCACGAGAAAACATTTTTTCCTGAAGTATTATATTGAGATTGTGTCAGTAAAAATAGTGGCTGAACCATCCCAGCATTTTTAGGATTGAGCATATTATGAGATACTTACTGTAAGCTTCCACCTAGGCGTTTATAAATATTTATCCAAACATCCTGGACTCTCAGGCTTTTGATCAGATGTTAAGACACGTATAAACTACCCGCGGTACTTTGTATTGCAAAATCTTTCCCAGCGTGCCCTCAACAGAGCTTGGTGTCAGATGCACTGAAATGGGGCCAGCTGCCATTACCGGGCATCCTCGTGTAAAAGTGCGTACATGGAGCAACACGGCAGGGAGAACCGGAGGCGAGGCGGGTGGGCCTTGGAGAGCAGCTAATCAGCAGGGCAGGTGGTTCAGGTAGCTGCTTTTCACACAGATAATTAATGTGTACAAGTAGCTGCTAATTGCACATTTCAGGAATGATTTATGAGGTGGCGGAGGGGAAAGAGGGACACAATCTAATTTCTTTGGGAACCTCTGCCACTCGTACAATGGTATCAGCACAGCTGTGCGACGGGACATGATTAATGGGGAGCGGGCAAACACGCACCATCCTGCGGGACCCCGCACGGGGACGCGCCTGTCGGAAGGGGCAGCGGCACTCGGAGCCGCGGCCAGTAACCGCGCCCGGTACGAGCTCTCCCTCTTCTAACTCGCTAGATCACTCGACGTCGGCCTCGACACCAGCCGCGGCGCGGAAATAAGGTCCCTTATGTCCATCGGAACAGTCCTGGGCTTAATGCGGACGATTATCATTGACTCTTATCAGCGGGTTTGCGTTTATGAACAAAGGACTGCAGATATTTATTTCCTCTGTAGAGGTCCGGGGGAAAACAAATTTGGCAAGGACTAATATTTATAGAGGACATTAAATCTAGACTTATGAACATCTCTGCTAAATACCTGCTTCCAGCGCTCCGTCTCGGCTGCTGCCTGGGAACACATTTCACCCGCTGTCACGTATCCCTCTCACTGCTATCTGACATGCACCACCCAAAATCGCTGTACAAAAACAGGTCTTGTCTTTGCTTAGGAAGAGTGATGTGCACATCCTTGTGTTTATTTTTCCTTCTTATCTGAGCTGAAGATAATACAACGTAATACTGTATTTTTGCTGGCATTTTTGTGGGCCGATTAGCCCATCAGTTTGCTGTACTTTCTTAATGCGAGTCTGGTTCATCTTTGAAAAGATTGCTAATAAAACCTGAAAAAAGTTATAGTGTGCATATAGGTCAGTGCTGCAAAGAGCTAGTGTTACATGTTTCACTGAGGCAGAAAGGAACATTTTGAATGCTTCTCTCAGTGAACTGTTTGTTTGTCAAAATAGTACTGGGTGTTTTGCACTGTTTTAAACACTATTATAGGGATTATACCCTTTACAATTATTGAGGGATGTACCTCAAGCTATGTAATCGAAACCTCTGTTTATTTTCTTTTATATAATGTAATATTTCTAGATTGTTTCAGTTCAACATTAAAGAGTGAATACATCTATTTCTATCTTTTATAGCTTTTAGAATTTGACAGAGAGCTGTCAGTCTTTAAAGACAGATTGTATGAACTGGACATCTCGTTTCCTCCCAGGTAAGACTCATATATAATCCATTTATTTAACTAGCTAGCTGAACTGTACCTGTTACCAGCGCCATAGCTAAAGTGTGAGTGTTCCCATACAGACTGTAGAAATGATGATCTCTGCTCCTTTCGTAAGGTTTGGTCCCCCCGGCCCTCGGTCGGTACGCAGGCGGTGGCAGCGCAGTCCGCATGCCCGCAGCGCTCCACCGCTCGGCGCTGGGCTCCGCATGAGCCCACCTTCTGCAGCTGCTCCTCAGATAGACCTGATGCCAGTGAGCGCCGAGACGTGCTGCTGCCTTAAGCAGTGGGCTGGATAACCTGTTAAAGTACTTTATTTATACCGACCATCAGGGCAGTCCTTGCCTCGAGCTGTCGATAGCTGAGCAGCAGTGGTGCTCACGGGAGGAGACCCGCGGAGGGGGTGCGGGGCGATGCTGCTGCTCAAGGGGAGCAGTAGCAGGAGACAGGACATCAACTTCGGTTCTGCTTTGTCAGTTTCGGTAAATGTTACAGAACTGCTAAGACTGTGAGAATACCGTGGCTTTTTTAATACACTTGCATGAGTTCAGTCAGCTGTCTGCCTCACGTGAGTTTGAGCCGTGAAGAGACGAGTATTGCTGTCGTACAGAACCGCAGTTCTGTTCAGGAGAAGCCTAGGGAAAATCTGGTACAGTGTTAAATGAGTGCAGCCCCTTTCCAAGAATGAAGATGTCAGATCTCACGGTTGCTTTGAAGGGAAGGAAGCACTGTGTTCACAAAGAAAGTTCAAGTGGGGTTCAAGAAATCATAGATGAAAGTATACTTTTATATACTTTTTTCTTTTAGAGATACAATGTTCTTAAATACTGCTGGTTTGCTCTTTACAGACAGATAGAAAAGTATGATGTTTTGGCATACCCTAAAAAAATTTGGAAAGCTTGCCTTTTTGTGATCATAATCTCATTATTTCTCACCAGCCAGCTGCGATACTGATTATATTGATCCCCTGGGACAATGGAAGTGTGCGTGGAGAGGTTACCGCTGCTCTAAATTGTTCTTATTGATTGAGTACGATAACAGAACACCAGTCGTGTGCACATCTCTGGGTGCATTTCATTAGTTGTGTACCTGGTCAGGCTAAAAGGAGGTGAGGGGAAATAGAAAATTGCTGTAGCAATTTTTAGCAATCTATTTGATTTCAACAACATTGGTGCTTCCAGACAGAACAAGGTTTGGCAAATACACGTTGTTGTGTGAACAGTGTGCAGATTCGTCAAACCTTTCTGTCAATACAGTTTGGTGTCATTCTGCTCTCAAGCAAAGATCAGAAACTTGGTATGAGTAATCTTTGTACCTAGGCTGTGCTTATGATCTGTCTGTGAAACATCGTCAACATCTGTCCAGGGTTTAAACCCTTGAAAAAATTTCCGCAAATATATCCAAATCTCAGCAGAGATTTCTGTTACTGTTTTACTAGTTACATTTCTTGCAAATTACAGCTAGACTGGATGCAACCCAGGATGTTCCCTCCCAGCTACCAAGAGCCATGTCCTGTGAGGTTGTGGGCAAATAATAAATGACCCTTCCTCTCCTCTACATCCTGATGGAGTGAGTAGTGGTGGGAAGCCTCCATGAGTGAAGTACAGGTGGAATAAAAGCCAGAACTAAAACTCTGCAGGAGCCCCCTGGTAGCTGTGCAGGGAAGAGCAGAGCTGGGACTCCAGAGGGTAAAGACTCGGGCAATGCTTGGTCTCCAGGAAAGGAAACCAAGACTTGCAGAAGCATCCAGAAGAGGAAAACTTAGTAAGTTAGCTGTTAGATGAGAGGCTAGGACAATGAGACAGAGCTGTGGAGGAGGGAGGACTGGGCAAGGATGATGTGGAGTACTGGAGGAGAGGGGTGAAAACTGTAAGAAGAGCGAGGTGGCTGTGGGACCCTGCCCAGGGGATGTGACAGTGAGTTTGCCTTGCCGTTCCCAGGTGAAAACAGGTACCGTGAAGAAAAATTAAACATTCTTGATGAAAAAATTCAAATTAAACTGGGAGTAGATAGGAGGGCTTGTGAGAGCTGTGGCTGAGAACTGCTGATGTTGCTGTAGAACCAGCAGTGAGCTTCAGGGGGATGGACAGGGAGGATGATATGAACAGGAGCAAGAGGGAGTAAATTAATATTAAGTCAACTGCATTTATACTTCCTGCTGCCCCAGTATCTGGATACTCTAACATAGAGCATTAACAAAATGATCTATCCCAGAAATCCCTGTGGATGAGACTTTGTCTAATTGATGTAATGAGTCAAATGCAAGAAATAGCCTGAATATGAGCTAAGTGTCATCCCCTCTCCCCTCCCTGCTCACACGCCTGCAGACTTGTCTAGGAAACTACAGGAGCAGCCCTGAGGCTGCCGTGCTGTCATCAAGGAGGGCAGGCACCAACTTCTGACAGCAGCTTACCTGCTGCCTGCTGCTTTCTTGATTTTATTACCTGGGTTTGTTTCCTTGCAAAACCGAAACCAAATCTAGCTGTTGAAGCCGAATCTAGCTCATATCCTTGCTTCGTTTTGTACACAGCATAAACATTAGAGATGCTATATTTCATTAAGTATAATTTTGGCTTCCAGAGTTAAAAGTTGAGGCAGTTGAGCTCTAGCTGTCGTTGATTTGCAGTGCAGGATGTGACGGACTCAGGTCCTGCATCCAGTCCCCTCACTCCCAGCACAAGGGGACATCCTAGACTCGCTCGCAGAGTGACTCCTCCTGTGGACATTTCGGTCAGGATCTGCAGGAAGCAGCATCCTGACCCAGAGCTGCTGACCGGTCCTGCCCAGGGCAGCAGCCAGCAGTTACACTACTGCTCCTGTGGTCTTTCAAATAAGATGGAAAACCAAGGTCCTTACCACTTCTTGCCATCAAAGATGCCATAACATTTTTGCAAGACTGTAGACGTCTAGACAGATGTTCTGGCCAAAGTCCTGGTAGCTGGATTCCGCCTCCCCAAAGACGCTGTTACTTTAGTTAGATGTGGTGGAATTCTTCACTCCCCGCCCCGAACCGCTGCACAGCGTGCTGGTGCCGCATGGATTGCTGCCGCGCCGCAGCCAGGGGATGCCAAGCTCAGCAGCTCTCTGCAGTTCAAGAGCTGCAGCTCAGCCGCTTGCAAAAAAAGATCTGCACTACCAAGGTGGAAGCAGAGGCTTCTGAGCAGAGACCCTGGAAACCACAATGAAGGGTCGTTCCCAGCTTCACCGCTTAGGTGCACGGGCACCAAGCTCCACAGGCAGCCTTGCCCGAGTGAAAGGCTGCAGAACTGGATTCACGGGTGTTAGTTACAGCAGGTCAGTGTCCTGGTTTCGCTCGTGAAAGTAAGCACAGAGATTTTCCTGGAAGAAATCATATGATTTATTTTTCTTTGTATTGAAATAATGACCACAAGGTACTATTAACTGCAAAATCAGTATTTTGAGTAGGCAAAAAGCATTGAGTTTAACGTAGGACATTTTCTTTTTAACTGAGAACCTTTTCGATCATGCCAGAAAGAAATGAAATATATTTTCTTAGAATCACAGAGTGGCTTAGGCTAGAAGGGACCTTAGAGATCATCTCATCCAACCTCCCCATCATGGGCAGGGACACCTCTCAACTAGACCAGGTTGCTCAAGGCCTCATCCAGCCTGGCCTTGAGCACCTCCAGGGAGGGGCAGCCACAGCCCCTCTGGGCAATCAATTCCAGAGTCTCACCACCCTCATACTGGGAGAACTTTTTCCTAAGATCCAATCTAAACCTTTTTTCCCTCAGTTTAAAACCATTTGCCCTTGTCCTATTGCTGGACACTCTTGTGAAGAGTCCTCTCCAGCCTTCCCATAGGATCCCTTCAGGAACTGGAAGGCAGTTATAAGGTCCCCCCCGGAGTCTTCTTCAAGCTGAACAATCCCAGCTCCCTCAGCAGCTCCATCATACATTGTAAAATGTCTTAGATTCACTTCCCGGTAGTCTTTCCTCCATTTTCCCCTCATTTTTTTCTTTTCTTATGAAAATTAAAAATCTGTAGCTCATCATGACTTAGCTGCTTTTATACAGTGTTTGTAAATATGTTTCATCTATATTTGTCATATATCCAGTCGTGCTAGATTTTGTGTTTTTCACCCAAGGAGGATATGATCAGTCCTTTACATTTAGAAACTACTTTAAGCTTCTTGGCATCCTTAGCTGGAATGTGTGTGGTTCATCCGTTTGTTCTGCAAATGCATCAGACAAAGCCTTTTTCACCGGAGGGAGAGCCAGAGAAAGCTCTAGTCACTTTTTCTGTCAGGCTGATGGGTTTACTTAGGGAGCATTTGAATTTAGGAGGAAGTTGTAAGCAACTGGAATGAGAGCCCTAAAGTAGTATTTCAGCTTTTGTTTCATACATGATATTTTGATTATGGTCCATTGATTCAGTCCATGAATTACTCTCTACTGCTCTTCTTGATCTGTGGTGTTACAGTCTTACATCATGGGATGCTGGCCAACAATTGCAAACAGAGTATCTTGGAAAAAATGGTACTGAGTACATCTAGTACTGTATTTACATCCCTCAAAAAATGAAAGAAGGTTTAGGACAGGTATTTTCTTTCTTTCATTCATTGTCTTCATTATTTGTGCATACAATTAATTGCCTGATTTGCACATGGAGTTCTACTCATCAATAGCACAGTTGCATTCCTGTCTTACTTGTAAATTTTTCCCTCAAAAGGCATACTTGAGATTCAGCATGCTCTTGAGATAAATGGAAAAGGTCACATCCCTTTGAGTTGCAGCAGACTAAGTTACTTATAAATTCATTTTTTATCAGCATAAACTGTTTATTCTCTGGACTTTATCATGAAATCTTATTGATACACTACAATAGCTGGCCCAGGGTTGAAAGCTTTACTCCTCTGAGTTGGTGGCATTTTTGTGGTTAACTTCGGTGGGGCCAGAATTTCACCCTGAGCTGTTTTCTTGGTTCGTTTTTGTGCCACTCCTCGATCAGGATCCAGATGCCTCAGGTACAAATACGGGTAAGCAGGAACATGAGCCCAGCTCTGACCTCCCAGGCAGTGCTGTCTGGGGACCTGACATGTCCAGTGTTGGACAGCCAGCTCCAGTTCTTTGTGAGAGGGCTCTGTTTCAAATGAAAACCACTGGATTTGTAGCATAAATGTAAGCAAATTAAAGCAGTAAGCAAGAAGGCATCCTCTTTTTGTGGCACCAGGTGTTACCCTCTAGGGGAAAGCCTTGCATGACGCTGGCTCTGACCAGCACCACAGGCAGACACCGGTGCGGATTTTCACACCTTAGTCCCCATTCCTGCTTATTCCAGCAGCACTGTCCCTCAGCCGTGCGCTGTACAGATCTCCTCTTCGAGACTGCGAAAACTCGGTCCTGGTCTGGGGGTGACCAGAACTGCTTTTTGTCCGACAGTATTTTCCTCAGTTATGACTGTACAAGTGTTTCAGGATTTAGTTTTCAATTTCAGTCTGTGGTTAACAAAAAATGAGGGTAAACTTATTGCTATACTAGGAAGTATTTGGAAGTTTTAAGGTCCTCAGAGTACTTACGTACTTCAGCATAAAGACCAAGAAAGTAAATCTGAACCTTGTATATACTCAGTTTTAATTTAAAATTATGAAAGATGTTCTTTTGTTGTAATAATACAAATGGAAAGGATGTTTTTGTACATTTCTATGTTTTAACATTTTTACATTAATATATCTACATCTTTTACAAGTAATTTATTTGTCCTTTCTCCTTAATTTCAAAGGAAGCAATGAGAGTCATGTAGGCATTTATTTTTATACTGGTAAGAATTTTTGTGAAAAGAAATCGCCATAGTTGGCTCTTTAGATGAGCCTTGTTATAAGCAAGTTGTTGTCCAAAATTTCCATACTCCATTTTAAAATGGAGGAAAGCACAGTAAGTTCTGCACATCATCACAGCACCACAGCGCTGTGCCATGAGCTGGCCCCAGTTTGCAGAAGCAGGCGGTGTCTGAGCCGCCGGCAGCTGCACAGGTGGCACTCGGCGCGCTGCCCTCGGGGCCATGCCACAAGGGTGCCGTGCAGGCTGCACACATCTCACTCTGCTCAAGAAGCTCCTCCTCAGGCTGGGCACAACGTGCCCGGGCACTGCTGACTGCTGGGATGGATTTGGCTGTCCCAGGTCAGCGGTGGCCGTGGGGCTGGCGAAGAAGGATACTGCCCTGGGGACACTCTCACATCCCACTGGGCAGGGGCAGGAGGGCTTGTCTGGGTGCAGGGCACGGGCACACCGTGGGACATGAGTGACAGACAGCAGTGTGTGGGGCTCTCAGGGGGGAGGAGCTGCTGCATTGCCTTGGCACAGTGGTGTCGGGAGACTGGCCTTCCAGAAGACTTGACAGGAATAACAGGGAGGAGTCACCACTCCTGCTACATACTGAGGGAAAATAATAAAGAGAAGATCAGTGACAAAAACAAACCAAAAGGCATTTTTTATGGGATTTCTCATAAGATGCACCATTTAAAAGTACAGAAAATGCAGACTGATACCAAACCAAATTGAGATTCTTCTAATCTTTTTATTTAGGGGCCTAACCTTCCCAAGTTGTCAGACCTTCTTGTTTCCCGTTTTTCATTATGCTGAGACAGCATTTCACCATAAGGAGTAATAGGAATGTTGACTTCTTGACTGATTTTCTAACTATAAAATGCCATAATGAAATGCTGATGTGTTGTAGTATTTCTACAAAGTTTCATTCTTCTTCACTGTATTGATAGCTGTTGATTTCACGATGCTCTTCAAAACTCGTGTACATTGTCCTTTTTTAACAGTTTGTTACCTTCTCAGCTGATTGTAAACTACATCCAGTAATCCGTGGGAGTACTTAACTCTTAGCACTTGTTAGAGAAAACATCTCAGGAGTCATTACTCACAGGTCTTGGCAAAAAAATTAGTTCTTTGTATATTTCTAGCTACTGTATCATGCTTTTAAATGCCAGCTTTTAAAAGCTGAATTTCATATAAACTTTTTCTTACTTTCTCAGTCCCCATGCTAATGGTTTCTAAAAGTAAAATTTTGATGTTGTAATAAGTATCAAATAAAAAATTACTTCTTATTTCTGTGGAGAGTGGAGACCCTGTACTGGGTCAAGAATACTTTTTTTTTTTTTAATCTTCTAATTTCTTGTCTCTAAGCAATAGTACGGGTAATTCTGTAAAGAAATTGAAATACTGGAGGCCTCTTTCCCTGCTTTGCTCTACTTGCCAAGTCTAGACAGCCATGGAGAAATTAGAACATTGCTGCACAGCTCTCTCTTCACCATTTGGTGATTAAAAAAGAACCGAAACTAAGCTGGTGTAACCTAACATAACAAGGTAATGTGAATCTTCCGTGCTTTTTCATCCTCTGTGTGAGAACCCACCTTTGTGTGACCTTCTGTGGGAAGGTGTTCTAAGCTGACTCTCCATTGTGAAAGGCTGGATAAAGCCACAGGGCTGCTGAGTAGAACCTTGTAGTCTTGGCTTAAATCACCCAAAGCTTTGACAGTCAATTCTATGTTTAGAAAGAATATTTTTCAAGGCTTTTTAAGTTTCTAATGACCATTGAAATGTATTGTGGGTTGAAACTTGACATGAGAGGTTTCAAAACAAGAAGTAAAATGCTTACTGCCCATTGGTTCCCAGCAAGATCTCAGGAACCCTGTCAGGCTGTTGAATGAGTGTTTTCCTGCCCGTGTAGCACATCTCCTCGGGTGATTCATTTTGAATACAGCAGGCATAAGATCCAAAGGAGGAGGTACAGAAGTAGAGGATACTGTCGCCCCATGGCCAGCTATCTGCCCGTCAGTGGAGGAGTGGAGAGGAGTCCTGCTCTCGGGGCTGCTTCTGCATTTCACAGGAAACAGTCACCAGACAAAATAGGAAAAACACCCCTAGGAGTGGAGACCAGAGCCTGGTGTGGTTGATAAGAGGGCAGGTGAATGAGGATTTTCAGAATCACCACTTTGGCCTTAGTTGAGAAGAAATTAAACTGAAGTTCTTTGGTTTTGCCTAGCCATTAATCCACAGTTTGACTTTTTTCCTGCCCTTTGAAAAGTGTTTCATTTTTCAGTCTTCAAAGCAACATGCAAATGGCATTTGTTGGATTTTACATAAATACATTAATATTTTAAATCCTGTAACAATTTTGGTAGGTATAGATCATAATTATATATGCAATAATAGCTCTTTGAGAATTGGTAGTTGAAATGTATTATAGTTAAAAATTCAGTTTGTATCTGTAAATGGAACGGTCTTAAGGCAACACAGTAAATTCATGTCAGTGTATACACACGTGGGTTTCTACAGGCTCTTGATAGACTCCATGTCAGCGAACATTCACCTCAGGACACTTGCAGTCAACTCTGTATGTGGGAAAGGTTCCAAAGCCACTTCTGAACTCTCCTACCAGCTACCTCTAAAAATAGCATTTCTGCAGGCATGCTTATGGGACTCAAACCAAAACTATTGTTCTTCTCCAGGGCAAAACTGTAATTTAGGTTAAGACCATATGTCTGCCTGATCTTATGTGAATTCTTCACCCGGCCCTGTGTGACCATTCTGCGGCCGTGCTGAGGGAGTGGTGGTCATTTTTCACCCATTCCTATACTCCTGTAGTTTGAGACCTTTTACTTTATACAGTGAGTATTCACATTTTCCTCCCACTACCCTTTGTAATCTAATGTAGCCCATAGCAACCTTAGCCACTGGAGACTAAACACAATTCAGGATTTTAAACTCTGTAAGCTCTGTCAGTCATGGGCCGTGAGCAAACAGCGCAAGGCTGGAAAGGCGTCCATGGTAGTCAGCAATCATTGCAAAAGGCGGTAGGTGTGAAAAAAGGAGTAACGACATTGTGGTCAGTCAGCACACAGGTGGGCAATTGTTACTTTTATCACTGCTCTCCATTAATTATTATAATTATTCTTGTAGCTGTTGTATAGCAAAGATAGGAGCTGACTTTAGCAAGAGTTCACACCCACATACAAGGTTTGCTTTCAGATAAGTCTGCATGCACAGTAATCTCGTGCATTAATCATTCTCTTAAAGTGACCTATTCTTGTTTGTTGTTGCATTAGGCTGTCATGTAATTTACTGGTTGGACATATGTTTGTGTCTTAGATTCCCTCTGTGTCATATTTTGTTCAAGCAGACCCTCTGCACTGTCAGTATCTTGGCTTTGACACCTCTCACCAGGAGACAGGTTGAATTTCATTTACTTTTGGGAGAGTGTTTCTCCTTTGGAATTCTCTCTGGCTCTGGTCCCTTATTCTGCCAGAATCCTGTTTGTAATCTATTTATTCTCTACCTTTCGTATTTTACCCCATGACCTTTTTTTATTCTGGGAGGTTGCACAATGATACATACATTTTCTTCTGGTCTGACTTGCACTGCAGGGTGAGCCACTCTGCTCTGCATGAAGCAAAGCCATTTTCAAATGCACTCGTTCCCTCCCTTCTTCAGAGACAGTCCAGAGAAGAACAGCTCTGCCTTTTGTACCCAGCCCTCCGGGTGCCATTGTGCACATCCAGTTGTCACCCTTGGGTGTGAAACAGGAAGACCAGATGCTGATTCAGATTTGCTGGGCTGCCTTTACTTACCAGTGTCCTCACCAATTGCCCCGCGTGTCTTCAGAGGTGCAAATCCTCATCTGCCAGGATTGGCACAGCACTCCTGAGGCAAACACGATTCCCATGTTCTAGAAAATTGCTTCTGTAATGCTCCTGAGTCCTGTTGCCTCAGAAAAGGGGGAGTTAAGACACTCGAATAGATTAAGAATTGTTAGAGACCTAGATGATTTTTACACTTGCTTTACCATATACTGTTATAACACATGATTCTTCTGCCAGTTAAATATTTTCCACTAAATTTAAATACTTTATACTCATTCATGCCCTGTAAAACATCTTGCAGGTGTCACTAAGGTACCTTAAGTCTCCAATGGATCCCTCAGTCCCCGAGGAACAAATTCCCACCAGACATTGTGTAGTTGTCAGGGTTCTTCCACTGTCTAAGGCTGGAGTGGAGAAACAGCTTCCCAGGTGGAAGCAGAGAAGACAGCTGCCATTCCTTCCAATTCAATTAGAATTTAATCATTAAAGTGGTTTTCAGACAGATCCTATCCCCATTTCTCTTCTCACTTTAAACCAGTACTGCTCTCACAATCACAGTCATTTCACCTCCAAATTAAAACGGGGTGTTTCTTTAATTTGTGAGGAATGGGACAGAATTACAGTTCTTTTAAAGGTTTGTGGCAAAGGGAAAAAGAGAGGAAAGTCAGTGAAGTAAAGAAGTTTCGGGGACTGAGCATTGCTGTGTGCCCTGTGTGAGGACCACAGACCATGCTGCAAGCAGAAAGGAAAGCAAATTCTAAGCTGCTTACGGTGTTTGCCACTAGCCAGGCTGGTCGTGGTGTTTTCATCTGAAAGTGCTGCTGAAAAGCATGGTAGTTCAGAACCTGAGCCTTGTTCCCCCTCTTGCCTTAGCTTGCAGTGTATTTTTTCCAGTATGAGAATCTGTAAATTACAGCCTAAAAGCAGATTACTCAAAGCCAGGCACGTTCCCAGAAAAGACATTTGGCTCAATCACAGTTGCACCCGCTCACATCAGCCAGTTTTACTGAAACAAGCCAGCACTGGTTCGTCCCAAGGAGCCACCACTACTCAGCATTACGCTCACCCACTCGTGGGAGTAGCAGCACTACGCGTTTGGTGGCACGACACTATTGTTATTAGAGCGATAGCGCGCGGCGCTCGCTGTCCACAGGCAGAGGCGTTAGTGTTGCTGAGTAACCCCCAGAGCTGCCATGAGCCAGGCCTCTCCGCAGCGCTCTGACTGAGCAGCAAAGCACCCCAGCTGCCGTGGGCCAGGTGTCAGCCCCTCGCCCCCAGACGAGGAGGCACTGGTGGCTGCGGGACGGCATGGGCACTGGCGCGTGGTCACACCGTTGCCGTGGTTCAGCTGTAGGATGTTCGCGGTCGGCGAGGGGAGATGTTCTCCGTGAGGGGCGGTCTGGGTGGGAAGGAAAGGGCCAGTTGTTGCTTGCTGAAAAAAGACAGGAGCTCTGAATTTCTTGGTCTTCAACTGGAAAAGGTGCAGACGTACCCTGGTGATAGAGAAATGTTCGTTCTGAAGCATATTACAGTCATACAAAGGAGTACGTTAAGCCAGAAAGCAGTAGGCCTGACATAAATCCACCAGAAAGATTCAGAGAGAAACACGGTGTTATTAACCTTCCTGCTCACGCTGTGCCCAGAGTTAAGGCTCCTGTCCTGTTTACCTTCTTACCCTTGGCTGCCGGATTGCCCGGGTGACCCCCTTGTTACTGTCACCTTTGACTCTGATTGTTGGTGTGATCACCATGGTGTTAGTGTAGCCTGTGCAAGTAGCAGCTGTTTAATGCATTGTACTTTAACTACTGTGTTTGCAGGATGGTGTTTACCCTCCTGATCTGGCTTGAGATGCGTATCGTGGCCAGTTGGCTGGGCAGAGCATCAGCGAGGCTTAGGAGCATTTTGGTACAAATGAAGCAGCTAATTTAATTCAAACAGCAACACATCTCACTGCTCAGCTTTAACTATCTGCTGCCTAAGATGGGCATGTGAAGGTAAATTACACGAGGTCGTTTGTTAGGAAGAGAATTAGGGAACCCAAATTTCCCTTTCAGATTCAGGGAAATACAAAACGATAATTCAGTTTGGGGGAAGAAACTAATAATCTGGAAGCTGACAAACTTTAGATGTCATCCTTTGTTCAGATGCTGTAGTGAAATCACAGTCATTGACCAGCTTACACTAATGCTGAGTCAAGATCTTGTCAATTAAAAATATCAAAATATTTTTATTTATATCTTTGTCCTTACAACTTTGGAAGCACTCAGAGGTTGAACTGGCAGCCTGCATTCACTGTCCTTGCTTCTGGTAAAAGCATCTCAGACAATCCAGAAGCAGGTCAGAACTGAAGGTAAATTGGTTCAACATTTTCTTACAAAATATGAAAACAGTAAATAATTTTCTCGTGAAAAGTGGTTAGGATTTTTTCCCTTTTGAAGTTTTCTCTCAATATTGTATGTGAACAGAAAGACTTAGAAGTGAGAGAAAGTTTAGTAAATGCAAAGACTCATATCTGACTTCAAAAATAAAATGGACCAAGTCAAAACTGTGTCTCAGCTCTTCCCATAAAGTTTTAATTGATGCTTTATAATATCCCACCTCAATTTTTTTTGTTTGTTTCGTTTTTTGTATTAGAAACAATTTGGTAATATAAAATGTGGGTACAATTATTACATGAAAAAAAGTGGTCTTTGAACAGGAGGTATTTGCACTCCCTGGAACACAAACACTAAACATCTGCACATGAATCTAGAGATGGGAGGAACAGTTTTTCAGGATGACCTTTAGCGTGCTAAGAAAAAAGTACATAGCTTGATTTTCTCCACTGTTGCCTAGTGGGCATTGTCACACTTCCTACAACACTCCTGGAAGTGTCTTGGCCATAGGAAACAGGATCCCTTCAGCTGCACTGAAGGCGCTGTCAGCAGCCGGGCACATTCCCTGTGCTCGCTGGGGCCGGAGGGACTGGAGCGGAGAGGTAACAGCACTCCTCAGCAGATTCATTGTTCCCTGTTAGAAGGGACATCTCACCCATCTCAGTAACACATTTTATCCCTCCGTGCACAAGAGAAGAGTGCATTGGGAGCATTCTCCTGCCTGGAAATGCCAGTTAAGGAGACATTTATACACACAGTACTGTTAGTCTGTGTTTTTTGCTCAGGCACTGCTGACAGGATGGTTTATGATGTCAGAAGACTTTTCAGCCTGCAGTAAGTATTTTTGTAAAGGTGTCCCATCATCTTTGACAAGACCTGTCAACAGCAGGAACATTACCGATGCTCTTAATGGCTTATTTTCCCCAAACAGTTGCCAAGTAGCTCTCATCCTTATTAACTGTAATACCAGTAGTTCATTGGACAGCCTGCTCCTGATTAAGAGTCAGGCAACAATTCCTCAAAGTGTTTGGTTAAGTTTTGACAACATGGAGCATTATACCAATGATGATGCTTTTATCTGTACCTTTTGGGAGTTTTATTCAGAAAAGCCACCTGACAGTAATCGTGGTTACATAAAATGAGAGTAACTGAAACAACACTTTGTTAAATAAGGTGGAAAAGCAGCTAGAAGGAGCATCTCGATAAAAAAATTAATCTTGATCAACTGGAGATAAGTTGTACAAGCCTCTCGCACAGATGGATGCTCCAGGTCCAGAACTGCCTGCCTGTCCATCATCCGGAAGTATTTACAGTCCAGGTGTATTGTGCATAACTCTACTGGCTGGCATGCACATTGAGTAACAGACTATTTTTGCCATGAGTTATTCAGCTTAACACAAGTGGCTAAGGTTCTAGATTCCAACTTTGCCACAGTTTTAAACAGGGCAGAAAAGTTGCTCCACGTGGCATTCTTCATTTTTCAATTTCTGTTTTGAAATATATATAATACAGTGTGTGGAAAAAAAAAAAAGTAACTCTACTGAATACTAAAGTTAGGCAGAGTGTACAGTCTTAACTTACCTATAGCACCTGTGTGCGTTCGCATTGTATCTATTCATCATTTATATTGCAGTGGTACCTAGAGGTCTTATCTGTTACGTCATCACTTTTACATGAGCACTCAGTATTCATCCTCAGGATCACTGTTTTCTGTACATTGCACAAGACATGTCGTGATTGAGGCAGAATGCTGCTGAAGGGAAATGAAAATAGACATTCCCTCCTGTCGCAGTGATGGGACTGAGAGAGCTGGTTCTCCCTTTTTGTCTGCCACAGTCACAGTTCTGATGGCCCAGGCTGATAATGCACACAGAGAAGGGTGGGATGATGCTCACCCTCTGGCAGATTAATAGTGGAATTTTTAACTTTTGATAATTTGGTTTAGCTCTTTATAATTATTTTTTTAGCTCTGCAGTTGTTTTTATCAGGCCTGTAATTGTTTGTACAATTCATAGATCAGAAAATCTCTCAGCTAGAATTACTGAGTTTTGAATTAAAAACTGAGCTCCTTACTTGCCTAGAATGATTGTGTTAGTAGAGGCTGGAGATGTCAGCAAAACAAATCTACTGTAATACACTTGGTCATAGATAATCTTATGCTTAATTTCTTTTGAAAGATGTGTGCTACAAGAGTAGTTCTGCTTTTTGCATGCATACAAATTTAAATGTAGGTTATTCTTTAAAAGAAGCTGTTTATGCTTTATTGCAAAGAAGCAGGTGAGAAGTGGGTTTGAAAGGAAGGAGAAGAGGAGGTAAATCATGAAGCCACCCTAGAGAGAACAAAAAGTTAATGTTCAAATAGAACTGTGTATTAGCACACCTGTGTCTTGGTTAGTCCATGGAAGTCAGTGGAAATACTTTCCAGTTTCTCAAGTACCATCTTGACCCCGTGCAAGCTGGGCTGTTGCTGTATTGGAAGAAGCAAAAGGACTGTCAGGTCTCTACATCCTGCTTTTGCTGAAATACACACTCTCCTATTAGTCGTCTCATCAGACACGCTGCAGCCTTCACAGTTGTGGGGCCACATCTGCCAGCTGCAGGGGCTATGTGTCTGCAGGGAGTGCAGGAGTTCACCCAAGGGCTGCATTCTGCTGACAGATTTTGGGTAGGAGACTGAAACTGAGTGCTGGCGTGTGTGGCATATCTCAGGCTTTGGACATTTTCCTTGTGTCTTTGATTTTTGCAACATCTTTCTATTATGGCATCACCAGAATCATCAGCCCGGCTTCCTGAAATGCTTATGCATCTACCTGTCTCTCTTTTGATTGCTTCTGTTGACTGGGTTTAATCCCATCAGCTGGTGGGGAGGCAGCTGAACAAGGTAACGCCATGTAAGACACCAGAATATCCATTGGCAAGAAGAGCCTTATAAATGCTCCAAACAAGTAAAAGCTTCAGAGTTCACAAGAAGATGATTCAGGTCTGGAGGTAATCACAGAATTACTGAGGCTGGAATAGACCTCCAACATCATCAAGTGCAGCCTATGGCCCAGCACCATGGCATCAGCCAGACCATGTCACTCAGCACCACATCCAACCTTTCCTTAAACACCTCCAGGGATAACAATTCCACCACCTCCCTGGACCGTCCATTCCAGTGTTCTATCACCCTTTCTGTGAGGAAGTTCTTCCTAAGATCCAACCTGACCCTCCCCTGGTGCAGCTTCAGGCTCTGCCCTTTCGTCCCGTCACTGGCTGCCTGAGAGAAGACCCGACTCCCACCTGACTACAGCTNAAGTCCCAGTCCCTCTCTGCAGTTGCACTGTTTTCATTCCACTGCTCATTTAACTGCGGAACAGGATGATGGAGACAATTACTGGAGTCTATATTCTTTGAAAAGTTTTGTTCTGGAATAGTATACATTCAGCAGTATGCATCATGACAGTTTCTTCAGTGACAGTCTTATTCCACAACTCTAATAAGAGCTGTTATTTGCAAAAATCTTTTTCCGATAATGGCACAGAATAAACTGAACTGCCTCATCCCCAAAACCTGTGAAGTCACAAAAAAGAATCCTTCCCAGCAATTTTGAGTTACATTTAGCTATGATCTCTTTGAGACCATCTTCAAAAGAAGCCTGCTTATTCCAAAGTATTTGTGACCCTTCTAGGCCATGACAGAGGACAGCAAATAGCTTTCCTTATTTTTTTAGGGTATATGTAGTTAGGGTTTTTGTATTATGTCTATGTCAGCATTTCACTGAGCGTGAGACTTGCCCCAGCCAGAGAGGCAGTGGGGGGGAGGGAGAAGCCTTATTCCTTAGAGTGCAGCAAGCCAGAACATTCTGCACTTCTGGCCTGAAGGAAGGATGCTGCTGCCTTACAAAAAGAAGAGCTTGTCCCAGTTTATTGTACTAAATTATTACCTATAGATCATTTTGTCTGGGTAACTTTTGCAGCATTTATTTTCATCACTGTCCCAGCTATTAGAAATCTGATTTGTCAAAGATTTGTAAACTACAGTAACTTCTTGACTGGATGATCAGCACCAAAGACCTTGAAAAAGTGGCAGAAGTTTTGACCCAGGAAAACATTAAGATCAATAAAGCAAATTGATAAATACCATTTTGCAGAATACAGGCTCTCGGATGAAATGCTCTAACACATGGCAGTAACAGATCGCTCCAGGTACAGAACATCATACTTTAAAAGCCATACAGTTGATGCTGTAAAAGGAAGGACTGTATGAAATGTGATTGGTTCTTATACCTTATGTCATAAAATGCAGCTTCAGTTATGTGGGGTTCTTGAGTAACTAAAGAGGTTACCAGAAAAAGTCAACCCTTAAATTGCAGACAAAGAGCTTCTACTACCAATGGTATTACATCATCAAAATACTTCACAGACACTCAGAAATAAGCTGTACTTCTGTATGTCAGTGAAGCAGCAAATTGAATTCTCATAATATGTTTTGAAAATGAGTCTTGTTAGGTTTGATGAGGTGGAAAAGGTACTGAGATCACTGGTTTGTTCCAATACGTTCAGTGTGCTTTCCTTGGATGTTTGCCATGGCTAATCTTTTTAATGGCAGTGTAGCTTGTAAACCCATTTGGTGGAAAGCTATACATCTCAGTTTCTGAGTATCACACCAATAGGGTGGTAAATAAGTTTCTCTTCAAGCATGCAAACCCTTTTGATACAATAGCAGAAATTTTATTTTAGCATGCATATCAGGAAAACCTCAGTGTTTCCTTTATGAATTCAGTGGTGAGCAGAATAAAATACAGATGCCATTTTTAAATACCCCACACATACATAGGTAGATAATATGCACCAGCCTTAGGGGTTTTGTTCAAAGACATTTATCAAGGGCAAACTTCATTCAGTCCCAGTATTCAAGAAATTGAGCCTGTCACACACCCTCTAGATTCTTCCAAAACCCCAATTTTGCCCCTTACCTGTGCCCACTTGGTCTGCCAAAACTGGCCTTGCAGCATGACGAGCCGTTGTTGAATGCAAGGTTCTATCATATCACACTAGGGAGAAATTTGGATAGAACAGGGAAAAAATAGGCCCCAGCCCCCTGGCAGCCAGACCAGCAGTTGCCATTTCAGGTGTTTTAAATGATTTCAGTCTGTGGGCTGACACAGGCATGTTGAGTTAACTGATTTGAGGCTGTTCAGCAGGTTAAGATAAACACCTTCTGTTACCTTTTAAGGCTAAATTAAAATGCACTGGAGATTCCCAGGCACATTTATAATGACCTCACAGCATAACTACCATTTTATCAGCTTCTGTTTTAGAGGTCTCCAGAAAATAATTTACTTTTTGTTAACACAAATTCATATAAAGGTAGAGACACTTATGTAGCCAGCATCATTCTCCTTAAACCTCGTTCCTTGGTTCTGAAGAAATCCCCTGAGAAGACTTTCTTGTCATATCCTCTTCCTGTCAGCCTTGAGAACTCGTATAGGCGGGGTTTGTGTACAGCTACAGAGATCCCAGTGCTCTGGTCTCTTCTTTTCTGTTGAATTACTCCTGGATAGCTCTCCTTGAAAGAATTCTGCAGAGAAATCCTGTGAGATGAACCCTTTTTTACCTAGGTGTCCTTTTTCATCTTCTGCTTATTAATTTTCCACAGTCATAACCAACAGCCTGCTCTGTACGCCAGCTGCTGTTCAGCTGTTTTCTTACTTTCACATGGATCAATGGTCTGCTGTCTCTAAATACTCTCATGTGCAGAAATGCAGGGTGGGAGATGAGAGCTGAAACTGTGTGTGTCTTAACATGGTGGCCTAAAGTAGGATGGTAGAGATGATAAGGGAAATAGAGGAAGAGCACATGAGAAAGAAATGGGGAGGAGAAAAGAAAGATAAGTACGAGAGGTGTCTAAAGGAGTTGCTTTTTGCCAGTTAAATTGTGTAATCAGTGCGGTCATTTCAGGCAGAGGTTCCGGACTGCTTTGCAAAAAAAAAGTTGCTGATGGTTGTGCTTGTGATTTGTTTGCAGTTACCCATACAGCGAGGACTCTAGCCAGGGAAAGCAGTACATGAACACAAGATGTCCAGCCTGGTGTGACAGGATCCTGATGTCCCACTCAGCCAAGGAGCTCATTCTGAAAGTAAGTACGGATCTACAGCCACCCTGCTGCACGCGTTGTGTTTATCTTCAGCAAAGGTAGGTAGGACTGATACTCTTCTGCTTGTCCTTGAAGTCTCAGTTGCCTGTAGCAAATGCTCACCAGGCTGGAGACAGTGTACTGTGGCCATAATAAACTATTGTGCCTCCAGTGCTCTCTGCCTGAGCATGCGGATTTGCCTCAGTTAACCCGCCTGCGGTTACCAAAGCACAAGCTTTCACAAACACTTCTTTTGGTATCTGAGCTGACAACACTGGCTGCCTGTCGTCTCTCCTGTGCTGCTTCTGTACTTGTCAGTGCTGTATTGGCGTGCACAGCACTGGGAAGCTGTGCCTGCTTTAAAAGGGAGTAACAAAAAATAAAAATCCTCCATCAGTCCCCCAGTCCAGGCCACTGTACAGCAACGTAAGTAATGGTACTGCCCTTTCTGAGGATTCAGCACAGATGCAGACAAAAGGAACCAGGAGTGAGGGGCTGCTGACCAAGGAGTAAAGCTATTGAAAGAAAAAACTGTATAGCAACAGCTCCAGGTACCCGTTACAAGCATGATAGATTTAGGTTCCTGCTGTTGCTGACGGTGAGAACTGAATTTCCCGAGAATGTGTCAGATCCTAGATGGGCCAGATCTCCTCTCACTGTCCCTGAAGGAAGGCAGAGTCTCCAGCAGGTAGGCTTCTAACTTTGCTACAGCAGTTGAGTGCAGTAATCTAGACATTACAGTAGAGCTTTAAAAATATGACTGTGCAACATCTTTAGAACATGTAGTTCCTCCTGAGATTTTAGTGTATAGAAGTAAGGTAAATTTGGTGATGCTCTATCCCAGGTAAAATGACCTAAATATAGTTCAAGAGCCTTCCAGTTTTCTCTCCTCTTCCTCTGCTCTGTGCTCCTCCTTTCCCTGGGAAGCCCACGCCAGGTCAGCTGGTCAGGTGTGCCAGCTGAGACTGCCTCTGTTTTCTCCTGTGTGCCTGTTCATGGCAACTGGAGGCCCATCCCCTGTACTCTGGCTGTCAGTTGTTCTAATGGACCAAGAAAGCATCAGGAAATCGGTGTGCATACGAGGTGATCTCTCCCATGCTGTTCTGCCCTGAGCCAGACTTCTGCTGCTGCACTAGCCATGGCCACGAGCACGGTGCAGCAGTGAGCATGCTGTGACTCCTCAGCATGGTGGCACTGGGGTTATCTTGCTGACTGGACCATGGGGGTGTCTCACATGTACCAGACTGACCAGACCCAGAACTGCCCACTCACGTGTCTGTCTGTATGTTCCTGTAGAACTAAGGCACCTCAATGGGAGAGTATTGCAGAAAACAATCTTGGCAAGTAAATACATATTCTACAGCTTCATGGCTTTTTTGTTCTGTTTACATTAATGAAGCCTTGAAACTTGATCTCATGAAGCTTATAACCTTCTCTCATCAGGGTTATTTATCTCATGATAGACTGTTTTGCAGTATAGAATTCACTGAAAGGCTGAGAATAGTTTTTCCATAGCTACTCAAATTTCAGTGTAATGAAACCTCCTCAGACATTCTAATGTGTAAGAAGTGTCTGTGTGAGATCTTGAAGTTTTGCCCAAAATTTTAAGCAATGCATGTGCTGCAGTATTTAAAAAAAAAAAAGAGTACAGGTTTTATGGTAAAATAGTAATGTCAAAATCAGTGTTACTTGATTGTCTCCTGCAGGAATGCCATATGAAAAAGTGAGACTCTACCCAAAATATTACAGATAGTGCTTGGCGCCCATGAAATTCCTAAAGAACAAAGGATTAAAACCGTGGAAAGAGTGGCCAATGAGGGAGGATTTTTTTTTTAAGCTATGAATAAGGAGATAGAAGTGTACACAAAGGCTTGAAGAGTGTAAACAGTACAGAGGGAAAGGAATTCTTTCAGATTATCTAGGGGGTATAACTTGGATATAATGGGAGAAAATTAAACAAAGGAAAACAGAGTTAGAGCATTAAGGAAATTTGTAACTGTGAGGTCACTTAGCCCAATTCGTAGTCTCCGTGGAACAGAAACCCAGTCAGCTGGATCATTCAAAGCTTACATTTAAAAATTGCATATAATTTTGTCTCTGCAGCTTTGCATTTGCAAATTATGAGCACAGAGTTTGGGACATCTCCAGAAATGTATATGCAAAATTACAGATGCAGATGAGGCCAAAGTGGCACGGCTGTTCACCTCCCTGAGTCTGTACCAATAAAGGAGTTAACTTATCCAGCTCAAAACCAAACTGCAGTTCTGGCCCTTAAAACGCCGTGAAAATATTCAGTGGGAGAGGATGCTGGCCTGATAGAGAAAAGGGCCGAACGACCTTACAAGTTTTTGTGGCACTACGCAGAGAGCAGGGTTTGCCTTGCCATTGAGAATTTGTTCCGTTGTGCAGACTTAGGCTTTGAAGCTTTAAAAGGAACTATGAAGAAAGTAAAAGCAACTATTAATTAACCAATCATGCTGTAACAAATACTTAAAATACAAATGTATATGAACTTTTTAGGAATTTGTGGTTGTAACTAGCTACTGAATGTTCTTATGCAGGTAATAATTTTGCTGCATTAATTTTTCCTATAGGCAAATAAAGAATTTATTTTTTCTGTCTCAGCAATTCTATATTTTATTTCAAACAAAAATTGAAACAAATCTGCCTTTTAATCCTGTGTAAAGAAAGCGTAGTCTGCACAAATTGCCACACTGTACAGTGTGTTCAGCTACACAGTAGGCATTACAGATTGTACAGACATGGGGCTGTAAACAGCTTTCATGCAACATCATCTATCATGCTATGGTCGGTTACCTCACCATCATGTTATTTTATGCTTCCTGAGCCCTAAAACACCAAAGGTTGCCCACTGCTAGGGAGTTGTGTTGATGCCTGATAGCATGAAGTAATGAATGCTCAGCCAAGTGTATATTGTTTCTGCTTGTGCACCACTGTAATTTGTTTATCTGTCTAAAGATTATGCAGTTGAAAATCCACAATTTTATGCTGCCTTTGTAAATTATCAAGTCGCTTTTGATGAATGTATCCCTACTTCCGATGCCGGTGGCTTTATGATCTTGAAATATTGGAAAGTGCTCATGCATACAATGCAGAAGGTTATGTTTCTATATTTTTGGCAGACAACCGTGCTATAAAGTAAATCTGACCTTAAGCTTCCTTACTGCATTAAAGATAATTCAGTTTTAACTTTATAGTCCTAAATGCTACTGTTTATATAAAGTTATTGCCCAGTCAGACCTGACTGATTACAGATGAGAAAGTCTTGACTGCTTCATACAAAATAAATGAGTATTGCCAACTAGTTTAAAGCACATCTACGATTGTGTTAGATACTTGAGAGTGTGCAGGTTGAAGATTTAATTAGCTTATAGGAAATATTTACCATAATAAGAAATTGTCTTGTGTGTCAGTGTGGTTTTGTATTTTTTCCTGAGAATCAAAATCGCATTTATTGCAAATGGCAGAAAAATGAGTACATTTTATTATTCATTAAGCAACAAATGCTGAAGAAGTCAGTGTATAAGGATAAAGTTCAGCACGGAACAAAATGAAAGTGATTCATAATGGAGACTGAAGGAATCTCATCTTTCATTGATAATTTTCTTAAAATCACTTAATTTTTTTTTCGGATGAAGAAATGTATCTCATAAAGATGATACTCATGAACTGTGAATATGCCATTCAACTCTGAACATTTAAAATCACTTACAGGATGAAATCAAATGTTCTCATAAGGCAATGTGGATTGCATTTAATTCGAGGAACAACATATATCGCACCTAATTTGATAAAAACTGTGTGGTGTTCTTAAAAAAGGACGGGCCAAACGTGCTAGCTGGATTGGCTGGAGTCATTCTTTTCATCTGTCCCAGTGTTAGCTAAAATTTCCTGAGCTCCCAGAAGTAAGGAGTAGGTGCAGCAATTTGATGAGGTATTTCATGTGGACAAATTGCACAAATTACTGCAAGCAGTACTGGACCTAAAAATTGATCCTACGTGGCCCGTCACTGGCAAAGCCAAGCACAGATGTGTTAATAATAGCACTTCATTCAGAAACTGGATTGAACTTGAATTGCATCCATTATTTCCATATTTCTTTCTTTTTCTGTAATCTGGAGAATACTTGAAACTGACCCGTGCTTTTGTTGTGTTGTTTCTGGTTTTTTTAACTAGTCTGAAAATGATGAGAAGATAGTAATATACGACCACATTGGGCCAAATGTCTGCATGGGGGATCACAAGGTAATTAAATTAAACGTTTTAGTATTTGATCTTCTAAGTCTTTTTTATTAGGAAGGAGAATGTATGCACTAGTTTCTGTTAATTTTATGTTTAAGTCAACTTATCTCTGTGACCTGTTTTTCACTGAAAGCCTCAAATGTGTTTTGCGACTGAATTCAGCTGAAACCTTCCAGTATATTAGATACTTGTATGTAATCAGGTAAGGGATGGTGCATACTAGAGTGAAAGCCCGATACAGTACAAAATGAAGAGGGGCAGCTGTCTGTGCACTTCGAACTGTTCTTGTGAAACAAAAGTATTTTCACTGGGTTACCAAAATTGCTTCCCAAACATAGCTTCAGTCGAGTCGCTGCCTAGCTGCTTATTAGCAAAATAACATATCGGCAGTTCCATATTTAAGCAGCAAGTGAGAAAAAGGATATAGAATTACATAAATACCAGTTGTGAGAGTGAAGAAAAAGACATGAATGTTACAAACAGTCTTCTCTGCTGAAGACAGACAATGAAAAGCTAAGTTAGAAATACAGCAAAACTGAGCAGTTGCTTTCTTGGAAAAAAGGTGATCAAGGAGTAGGAGGTAACCTCTGAAAGCTTATATAAAAACTCTGTAAAAATAGACTAAAAACTGTACAAAACCTCAACCAGAACCTTACAAAAACTTGTAAACTGTACGACAGTGGTAATGTGTGGGTCCTAGAGACAGTGCTGAGGCTCTGGGATGCTAATTTAGTGACAGATAATAGGTAATTAATTATACGTGTCTCTGCATGAATATGTGCAAATCCAGATTCACAAATCTATACCTGCATTTACAGCCAGAATTCTAGTGAGACAGAGCATCACTTCTGTAAGGAAGAATGTACTTAAGATATTTGGTCCAGCACCATCCAAGTTAGATTTAAAATAGAGAAGGTTACCAACATCTCTGGTAAAAAGCAAGGGTCAGCGTGCCGGCAGCTGAAGGACAGCCAGCTCAGAACAGTGATTTCTGTTTCCCTGTCACCAGGGTACTTCACGTGTATTTTTTAGCGTGGCTCTTTCAGCGGGGCTAATTTGGTGATAGAAGGGAGGTGTGGATGGGACCCGATCCTCTTCCCACAGAAATCAGGGGCAAGTTTTCCTTTAGATGTCAAGGGAGCAGAGATCTGTCAGGAAATGTCATTCTCGTGTGCATTTTGTAGTTAGGCTAATCCAAAAAATTAATGCACCATTTTGTTTCCAGTCATAGAGAAATTTCTGTTGTTTACTACTGAGTGAAAAATAAAATAAAATAAAATAAAATGAAGTTTATGTTTCAAATGTGTAACTTCTATTTTTCCCTAACTTGCTGCAGCCTGTGTTCCTGTCCTTTCGAATAGCTGCTGGGGCAGGTAAACCTATTGCAAATGTGCACAAGTGTTGTGTCGTGCAGTGATGTGGTGGTAAATATCATTTTTTTTCCTTTACGTTTATATTTTCTACATCATTTCCCCTGTGTTTATTTTTCTTTTTAAAAAAATGCCAATTCTGCAACAGGAAAAAGATGCCTACGAAACGAGAAGATTTTCCGTGAAACCACACTGTAGCAAGGAGGGAAGGAGCGCAGCCGGCTGAAATACATAATCGCAACAACCGTATCGATAAATCCAGTCCCGAGTGCCACATTTTTAACTGCTGATCGTACACTATGCTTCAGCATCTGGACTCTGTTCGAGAAAAGCCTCACATACCTCACTGTCTTGTATGTTCATGTGACATCAAGTAGAAACGTGGAATTATTTTTTATATATATGTCACAGTTCTGTTGCCAAAACTCTAAATAGACAGCAGAGACGTTATGTATTTTAGATTTCACAACTTTCAACTTTTAATAAGTGTTTGTCGATGTGGAAAAGCTATTTCAGCATATTATAAACTTTTAAAGGTGTCATGCCTAACATTATATATCTTTACCACTTTGGGGTTTTGTACATTGGATTGTATAGATAGAGATATTGATGGTTTTAAATGGTATTTTCTTTGTTGACCAAGGCTTACGGTTTGTGTTTTAGTTTTAGTATTTTGTTTTTCATTTTTATAATTTTTTTCTCATGTTATTTACTATACTGCCATGTTACATGGTTTTTGAATCACACAGCAGCTGCTTTCTATACATACATATATGTGTGTGTATATATATGTATGTATGTGTATATATACACAGATATATAAATAATTTATAAACCTGACCAAAACTTACGCTAAATATACTTTCCAATATGAATGCTTGAGAGTGCCATATCAGCAGTTAGTGTCGGAGTCCTAGCAGGTTTAGTTCAGTGTACATCAACAACCAACATTTATATAAGTGATATATAGCAGTGCCATCCTGGATACAGATATATAGCATACTATATAGCACATATATTAGCAGTTTCACTTTGTTACTCCTATAATCCCTTCTTTCTATGTAATATTAAAGATTGAATGTGAAGTTCTTAGCTAGGTTTGGGTGTAACTTTCCAGAATTTTGTAAACTGTTTTTGTCTGTCTTTTGTTACTGTTTTATGGTGCCAAGTATTCTATATTGAAACAATAACAACAAGGGAGAAGAAATTAATAGTCTGCTTCAGGTAGCAACTGTATTGGACACAAACTGTATTTATACAGTGTTAAAGAAAAAAAAAAAAAAGGCAAGACTGTAAATTTTCCTGGTTCGTAGCTCAGTGCAGCCTACAATATAATCTTGTTACGAACATTTTTCTCCCACCACTAAATACAACATTAAAAGGTGATTAGGGAGTCTGTTGATGAAACACAAATGTATGTTTTATTGATTTAATTTAGAACACTACAGAGTTCATGGACTGCGTGATGGCATTAGATTGATGCTTGATTTTGGTATAAATCACTACCATTGAAAATGATTTGATGTCTGCTTGCAGAGTGTTTTCTCAACAGTACAACCTGGGTTTATATTAAGTACTGTTGCCCAAAGGGTGTCTGCAGCTCTGTATTGTTATTGTGCCATGTTGCATTATAACCACACAGTACTTCTATTTAAGCGAACTCAACTCATGATAACTTCGAAGGCCTTTAGAAATGAGTACTCTGGTTCTCAAGCAATAAAACTAATGGAGAATACGGCTGTGTCTGTCGCTTTGATTTGGGCATTGGGGATTACAGAGAAATTACTGAATTGTCACACTCCTTAATGAGATATCTTTTCATCTCCTGCCAATTAACAGGATTATTTTTCACGTGAGCACCTGTGTTACACAATGCAGTTCTAGTATTAATCAAAGTACAATACCAACTCAGGAGGAGGCATTTAGAGTTCTTATTAGAGTGCTAATGTACAGAGAGTAATACGACTTTATGAACTATTCATGGGATGCCAGCCCCCAACAGTTCCATAATTATGCTGCCATAAACTCCTTTGTGATTATCGCTGGGTTTAGGGAGAAAAAGGCAGGGAAAAAAACAAACAAACACCACAACAACAACGCTGCCTTTTCAAGCTCAGAGTGAAGCCTCCTCACAGATAACCGGAGCTGTGAAGTGCAAGGCCCTAAATAGCCCCAGAGGCGTTAGTTACACAGGT